>VWZG01005720.1:70796-118197 GCA_013396735.1 Grallaria varia | reverse complement strand
AAAAAAAAAAAAAAAAAGAGAGAGAGAGAAAAAAAGAAAAAAGACAGGTTTCCTAAGTTCTCTTATATATTCTTACTATTTTACTGCACTCTGAGTGGATCATTATGCTTGTCATAAGGCCTTTTTTCATCATACAGCAATTAAAAGATAAGGTTCCAGCATCTCTAAAGCAGAAGAGACTTGAGAAAGAAGTGACATTCTGTGACATTCACAAATGATCCATGTCATTGATCAGGAACTTCCACGAATATTTTAAATATTCATTGCTTTAGGAAACAGCCATTTTGGTGCTTCTCATTTAGAGAAGGCTTTCCTAAAATCAATTGTTTTGGTGGGTAGATAAAAGGTGGAAAGCTATTCTGAGAACAAATTCTAATCCACTCCAAGAAGTGTATGTTCTTGTTTTCTGGGGTGGCATTTTTTTGGGTTTGGTTTGGTTGTTTTTACCCTCTAACCTATATTGGAATTCTTAAGGCAATGACTGTGGTTTATCCCTTTATATCCCACAGTCTCTGATGTAAAGCTAGCAAGCTCGTAAAACCCAAGGCAATATACACTGCAATACACACTAAAATGAAAGTAGGTTGCTGCCACCTACAATACAGTTGTTTAATATATTTTTTAATTGATTGTGCCATCATTTTTCCTTTATTGGTCTGCGACAATTAAGCACTCTCTTACTTTGATTCTTTTGAATTACTACTCTTCTATAATCTAGTTTACTGAGTATATTTCTAATATTTATGAAAAATGCTGAGAATAGCATACATCAAAATGCTTTATTTCTCTCAGTTCAAAGAAATGTTTACTGGTGTGAATTCAATGGAGATGTTATAGGTTTGTAATTATACAGTGATTCAAAGTATCACTAGTCAAGTGTAGATAATGTGAGTTTTAAAAAATGCAACCATTTTCTTGACTTCATTAGTTTAGGTGTGCCGCATCTTAGAGCTACTCAGCATTGCTGTAAAAATTGAATTTTGCCCCGTTGAGAGCAAAGATACAATGATTTATTTTGTCTTCACCTAATGAATTGTAAAATTTTGCTGAAGCAGAACAGCTGCTGTTCTCTGTCCTCCCTCCCCTACCCACTGGCATGATGGCCTCTTTTACGTGAACTCACTGCCCCAGCAAGAAGCCAGCTGTGCTTGCCAGTATCCCAGCTGCCACAAATGTCAGATGTTTGTACCCCATGCCTTTGAACAATGTGGGGCCACTGATTAGGATAGGGCGTAAGAGGTGTTTCGCTCTGTCCCTGACCACCAGGCAACTCACTGACTGCTCAGCATCTCTCTCCATGGTCAATGGAAGGACTAGAGGGAAAAAACCTCCAAAAGCATGTACCCCATAAGCTGCCAGCCTATTTAAATACTGTCAGCACTGTGCTCTTCTTAGCGAGGGTGATGCTTCAGATCTGCTGTGCTCCTCCACGTTCTGTTGCCTTCACTGCCCTGACAGGCTGACTAATGACCTTCTTTGATGATAGTTAAATATAACTCTGGTTAGACATAGGTGGAAATACAGTAGTTTCAGCATCCACTTTTAGTATTAAGTGGATAGATTAGAAATAAATTTCAGTATGTGGGGAAAACCCACCATACAGCTAGATTGCTGGTGTGCATTGTAAATAGATGCTTGCATTGCAAATAGGTATTTACATGCTTATTGCTGCGTGATTGTCTATTGTTTTATACTACTAATATAGGGAGCCAAAAGTATGAGTGATGAGCAAATTGCAGTTTGATGTTCAGCTAATACTGAGTCATTCAGATACTTAAGTTGGTGTGAAATCTCTGTATCAGCTTGCATTTTTTCCATAGTTATTTTTTTTCTACTGACTCGTATGTTCTCTTTTCCTGAATTTCCTTAAAGTGAGGTTGCATATTTATATATATATATATATATGTCCTAGTGGATGGAAGAGGCCATTGCTTTAACGACAGGAAAAAAGTACTTTTTTCAGCTCTGCTTTTTAAGAGGTGGCTCGTCCTTGGTAGCATGGTGGATTTTTTGGTTTGGTTTGGTTTTTTTAAGGATTCTCTAAATGTATGATGTACATAATAAAAAAAAAAAAGTCAATCATGTCATTACCTCATCACATTACCACTGGACTTAGCTTTGCAAATGCTGACTTTGTATTTCCTGAAACAACTGTATTTGTGGGGCAGACATACTTATGTGCAGAGGGAGGGAGAGATTGCTCCATGCTATTTCTGCATGAACTTGCACATGCTTTACATCAAAGGCAGGATGAGACTTTGTAGCCTTCTGCTCCCCCGAGAGACAACATCTTGACTGTATATAAATCTTTAAGATGATGCGCTTTCTTCATCAATCTCTAAGCATCAAATCTAGGTGATAATTCAAGGAGCAAATAAAAACAGGTAGAAATCCTACAGATGCTGATTTAAGTCACAACCCCCACCCCCCACCCAAAACCCAAAAAACCCCACAAAAAGCCAAAAGAGAAAACAAAACTAAAACCCACACAAACAAACAAAACAAAACATGTACAAAACCCTCCCCTCCCAAAACAAAAGAAAATACCCACAATAATTTGATGATAAGCAATCATCACTTTTCCTTTTTAGAAAAGATCTTAGGGAGTTTCAGTGTCTTGAGTTGCTGGACTGTGATTTGCCTTTAACATCTCTCTAAGATACTGAGTTTAGATATCTATACATGGTAAGTGTTTACACAGGTGATAATTTAATCTTCAATTTGCTAGAATCCATACATTAAAATCTTCTGTGCCTTTCTGCTGAATGACAAAATATGGTATGCCCCAATCATTCAAAAATCACAAGAATGCTTCTGGAGAACCATTAAATTAGCTTTCTGAAGGATACAGGTTGCCTATTTTTCCCTTAAAAAGTGTGTTTGTTTTGTTTAAGAGGAATGGGATTTTTTTTTTTTTAAATTAAAGCTGAGTTTCTTGATTCATTATTGATTTTAAATAATTTCTATTCTAAAAATTGGATTATAAATGGAACTAATATTAAATTATCAATTAAGTAGAAATTAGTAATAGAGTTATTAATAATAGAAATTCTGTAAATAGAGAGTAACTTTGGACAGTTTTCTGGTGTTTATACTGGCTAATCTGCAAAGCACCTGTGTATCCTATATTTTCTTTCCCAGCCCACAAAAAACAGGACATAATTGGAAGACTGATGGACCAGCCTGTAGTATTAGTGTTGATATTTATATTGTGCTGATGCCTTTTATCCCAGACTTGAAGGAAATTTCCTTTTTGCTGAGTTCTAAACCAAAAGTTCCTTTCTAAGGAAAGCTATGCTCTTCACTGTGAAATAGCAGCTATGTATGGTAGCCCAAGGGAGCCAATGCCTTAAACTGTCTATTTTATTTATGTAAAATTATTTATTTATTTAAATTATGCATTCTAAAAATGTGAAACACATACTGAAAAATTGCCTGATCATGGTTGAATAAACCTTCTTCCAAGAATTCTACTTTTAACTATTAATAGTTTGCTTTTCTACTTTTTCAAGAAAGATCTTTGAGAAGCGAAAAATTCTTCCTTAGGAAGACTTAACTGTACTTAATATGTTTTCTTCACAGTGTTTTGATGTCTGGGATCTCCTTCTCTCAAAGACTGGCCATTGCTAGAAAAAAAGAGTTCTGAGAACTGAATATTTAATGTTAACCTTTTCCCTTGCTAACAAATCAATTCCTGCTATTGTTGAAATAATACACTCTTTCTCTAGATTAAATAATAGTAGTAATATTCATGTAGATGATTTGTCATCTGGCTTCTAGTTGGATCAAGTTACAGAAGAAGTTGCAAGTATGATTCCTAATATACGTGAGAAACACAATAAAGAAATCTAATGTTCCTCATGTTTTGCTATGTGACTTCACTAATTTTATTTAGCATTAATTACAAAACTAACAATCTTGACCCATGGCAGGGAGGACTGTTGGGCTCTATCTTCCTATCTGTCATGAAAAAACTACTCAGGTTCATCTGAAATTTATTGTTAACATGCAGAGTTTCTTCACAACTGTTCTCTGCTCTTGAGAACCTGATAGTGTGTACTTTTCCAGCAAACTATCTTGGCTTATTATAAAAGTTGCTTCAAAAATTCTCTCATTGGAAGTTGAGATTCCTTTTGATATTAATAGCAAGATCACTGAGTCAGGACAGAAACAATTTGGAGGAAGTAGTTTATTCTAGGGGTCTTTGCTTGTGGTTTTTGTTCTCAAGGTTACTTCAGAATGGGCAGCCTCATTTAAAACAAAGAAAAGTCTTTAAGGAGGGAACAGCTCTTCGCTGATGCAGAGGTGGGATAGGCAGTTTTACCAAGTATGCTGGATCTCAAATACAATTTCTTTTTTTTTTTTTCAGGTGGTGCTTTTCATTTTTTTCTACTACTTTTCTTCAGTCAAATAGAGTAATGAGAATCATATTGATGCACTGTATAGAAAAGAATAAAACAAGTTTATTTCTCTTATGTTAGTAATTTACATTGGATGGTCTTAAAAAACCCTCAAATTTTCTAATTTTTGGAGTCACAGAGAGGGACTATTGAATAGTAGTGGTAGAGGTAACCTAATAAGAATTTGTTGCTGTTGTTACTCTGATTGTGATCTTCCCTACTGCTACTGAAGTGACTTAATACAGTAACTTTAACTTATTTTTGAAATTGCCCGCACTGATCAAAGATCACTAGAAGGTTAGAAAATATGGGCTTAGAGTGTTTTGCACTGTTTAAGTGCAAAATATGAAGAAGTTTTTTTCTGATGGTATAAAATATTCTCTTTGATTACACTTCTATAGATAGCACATACTGCAAATTTTCTTTACTGGTGACCCCTGGAGTATCACTTGTGTCAGCAGGTGTATTGCAGTACTTGATACAATACATAGTATCTCACAAGATAGGATTAAAATATTTTTGGTCTTCAATTTTAAGAAGAAATATAAAGCATTGAAGACAAAAGTTTTGAAAGTCACAGATCTATTGGTTTGTTCTTTATTACTTATTTAATGGTTTTATATATTTATCTCAGATTGGTAAATGAAACCTGGCTATGAAGCTTTAATGTCATTGTCCTTTATCTTTGTTATGCAAGTCTTGGATTGGAAAAACTAGGAGAATATTTGAAACTATGATTCCCTTGGAATTTATTGAAAACATAGCAACTGTGGATCCTCATTGGTAGAGTATCTGGAGTGAATTAAAAAAATAAAAATTTAAGTTTGCCAGGACAATACTGTTTATGGCTACGTGGATAATTTCTGGTATCTTAAGTCAGACCGTTTTTACTCTGACTAGGCATAGTCCTATTTTTCCATACCTCAATTTACATCACAATACATGTTGTGGTCTCTAATGAAAAAATGCTCAGTGTGTTTAATTTTTTTTTTTTTTTTAATTATCCAAGGTTTATGTGAAATCATCTTTTAAAATACAAATGTAAATTCACTTGGTGTGGATTGGCAATTTTGGGAAGCTGAAGTCTGTTAGGGTTCAGTAGAGAGAGGTTAAGAGAGTGTGGAGAACTGCCCAGGTTTGGAAAGAGAGATGCACTTTTGGCAAAGTAAGTGAAACGTTTCATTTTTCCTGATGGCTTGGCTAGGAGGCAAGTCTAACAGGGAATGGTAGTCAACGGAAAATTGATCTGTGTATAGACCTTGGGCTACAGGGAACTGTATATTCCTCTAATATTGCTTTTTCAAGATGAAATGTTATCACTGGAGTCAATGAATATGTTGACCTAGCAGAGATTTTTTTTTTTTCTCTTACCTGTTGTAAAGATCTTCTGTAGAACACTGTGATGTAACCTGAGCGTACCTTTGATATTTCCCTGTTCCTGTCTAGCTGTTTAGTTTCCAGCTGTGTGTCTCAGACTTTCTGAACCATGCAAGGATGAAATTACTGCTTGAATAGTGTAAGTGCATAGAGAGGATCCTGAATAAAATTGCATGTTATCCACCTCGTCAATGGTGAGAAACATTTTATCTTCTTTGGCATTCATGCCCCAGTCATATGTAACTAACCCTGAATTTAGTGCAGTCAACCACAGTCACCTATGTAGCATATTTCTACCTGCGTGAATCATTACTCACTGATCTGATTTCCAGCATTAGGTTTGACAAGTGAGTAGGAGAAAGTTTGGTATCCAAACTATCAAAGAAATGAAGCCAAATATTTCAAGTGTTAATTTAATTCAAAACATTATTAAATATTTTTAGCGACTCACTTGTGGGCTGCTTTTTTTTTTTTTTTAAGTATGTTTTCATTCTTTATCCAGATAGTTTTAAAGGAGCTACATAAACTCTTGGATTTAGTAATCATTAATTACTAGTCATTAAGTTTTCATTCAGTGACTACAGTTTCTTGAATTTTTTTAACATCTGCTAGATAACAGAAGAAAAAAACCCTATGGGTGAAATAATTCTAGCAATTGCATTTAACAGGATTTATGAAGTTAATTGATTCTTGGAACATTTCTGATTTGCAGCCATATCTACAAGTTCCTGTTGTCTGTCCCAGAAGCAGTGAACAAAAATAATATGACACCAGAAATATCAAAGTCTTCAGTTTTATTCAACCAACTGTACAGATGTTAAAATTACTAATTAACAAATGAAGAAGGCTTAAATTTGGATAGGAGTAGTAAATGCCTGAGAAAACTTTAGAGTATCTTCTGCTCAGATGTTAGAAAAAAACCCAGGCCCTTCAGGTAGTCCAAATCTGTGAAACCTAATGTATGTGTACACTAAAAATGTCTGTGCTATGCTGACAGGTTAAAAGGGCTTATAATGGCATAAAAGTTTTACTTACATCTTTATAGACTGAAGTCTTTGTGTGATGCACAGAAACCCAGGACTGCCTGTCAGTATTTAATGACTTTACATTCTCTCAGCTGCCCCTCTGCCTCCATCTGTTTGCTGGAAAGATCAGATGCTTTTCAAATATTCTCAATTAAGTTAGAAGCTTTTTAGGCTTTTATCTGCACTGTCTCCTCACTGATGGTGCCACTCAGTCTGCTTTTATGTAGGCTGAAATCTACATGGTAACAGCTCTCAGTTTCGGAAATGCCAGCAGTGATGGTGGCAACTCTTGTAAAGTAGCCCAATGTTTTCAAGCCAAAAACATCCTTTAGGCAATGTGATGTCGTTATTCAGTCATTCTCCACACCCCTTTTTTTCCGCATTTCAATATAAATTATCCAATATAACATCAGCTGTGAGAGGAAACAGTTGCATTTTTTAATTAAAAAATGAAAAAAAGTGAGTAACAAATGGCATCCAATTGTCAGATCTTGCATCTCTGCCCATTGTATATTATAATATAGTTTTTTATGATATTCGGTGGTCCTCTGATCAACAAATTTAGTTAAAAATATTGTGAAAAGAGAGCTCAAAACCCCACCACTATCTTTTGAATCTGTGGCAGGCATTTTTTACCTGCAGGCTGCTTGCTCATGTGAAAGCAAGCACATTTTACATTTAAAAACACTCCTGTTTTTGCTTGGAATAAGTCTCTCCTGCAGCTGGCAAAGTCGGGATGCCCTCAAGGCTTTACAAATAAAGATGTTTGCTATGTTTTCATTTTTCTAAATATGGTACTTAATAAACATAAAAATTGTCTTTTAAAAATAAAACACTAAATATGCCTCAAAATGAAAACAACCGCAAATTAAAAATAACTTCTGTCAGATACGCCAGCTTTATACTTTCATGTAGCACACATAATTTTTAAAAAATCTAATTTATAGTTGTAAAACATAGTTACAAGTCTCCAACTTTTAACACAGCTTAATCTCTGTGATTTTCACAGCTCCATCTGTATGTAAAAGACTTAGTGATGATCTTATCTCCTTATGGGTACATGGCCAACATTTGTGAGATTAAGATTTTAATTTGGCCTGTATGAAGAGGAGCAAGATAAAATGCAACTATTGAATCAGCAGTGAGTCGTGTGTATGTGGTTAAGTTTACTATTTTGTTGGGCAGACTCAGTATGCAAATCTGTGTTTTTTCTTGATTTGATTGTGATTGATAGAGAAAATGTCTAAAAACTCAATTGCGGCTGTTACATACTTTAGAACATGAAGCACAGTGTTAATGTAGTTCATATCTTCCAGCCAAAAAGTGTGTGGTCTAGATTCCTTTTCTGTAAATTTCCACTGAATTTCCTTGTAGCATCTTTACGGATTTTTTTAAAAAGGTAAAACCATTGATGTCATTGTGTAGCATAAACTTGTGTTTGTTTAGAACATTTTGAGTGTGTTGTTTTTGTTCTAACGCATTTTCAGTCTTCCCATTTATTATCTATTTTTTTTTTTTTAAATAGCAGATTGTGGTTTGATTTAAAGTGTATAGTGATTTTAAACTTTCATAATGACCATTTTAGAAATCTGAGCTGCATGGTAATTCATTTACTTCTGATATTGATTAGGTGAGTGTGTTTGAGTGTTAGAAAACTTTTTGCTCTAAATTCTATTGATTTAGGCAGCATGCGCTAGACAGTGGCAGTGTACTCCATTTACTATTGAAACATGCAAAGATTATCATCTATTATGCTTTATTAAAATATATTTTACTTACTATCCTTTTTGTCTATACAAGTCCAAATCATATTCCTGTCCTGTTGTATTCCAAAATGGAATTTCCTTTTTGAGGCGACTGCAATTCTTTAGGCTCATATATCTTACCAAAAATAATTTCTAAGTCTCTCACAATTTTCAAAAATGTATTACAGTTAATGGTCTGAGTACATTATGCTAACATGACTGTGCTATCTCAGCAACTGAGATAGCCTCATTTAGAACTACTTTAGGCATCGTTTTGATGCACTGACTGAAGAAAATCACTTGCAAAAAAAAATGATGCAGGTTTTGTCTATGGGTTTTAAGTGTGAACTGAAAAAGGTAGACTGCGTATCTGTAGAAAGTTGTTCACTTGCTTAGTCATTGTGTGATTTTCAACATGGACATAGTTCACAGATGTCTCAGGCTATTGGAGTTCTGATGAAATGGACTGCCTCGTTACAACTTCCAACTCCTCTTCACTAATTCATGTTTATGAGTGTTTGTTTGTTTCTCTTGGTGCAGCAACACCTGGAGACAAGAATGTTAATGAAACATGAAAATATCTCTGTGTACTTAAAAAAAAATTATCAGAGAAACTCAGCCAAAAAGTTTGTTTAATATTATTTTGTCAGTTAAAAAACATGACTTAGCAAATAATTGATGGCCAAGTTTAAGCAGATATTTCTGTACCTAAACAATGAATATCAAAGTAGTATCTGGTCCCGTTCGACAGGCACTTGCTTGTTGTTTGCACCTGGACTTTCTCAGCTCCCCCTGTGACTCGGGGTGATGTACTCCATGTCCGGGCTTAAGAGCAAAGCCTTCATCATTCCTGTAAAATAATGAACTAACATGAGCATGTTCCTGTATCTGCTGTCGGGGAGCAGCAAGAGCAGGGCAGGTTTGTGAGGGGGACAAGCTAAGAGGACCCCGTGCGATCATGGAGGGTTCAAACATGGGAGCAGAGCCAGGATGGGGTGTCAGGGTCTGTCGACAGCACCACACACGGCAGGTGCTGAGCCAGGGCCAGGAGCACCACTGAGTCCCATCAGCAGCAAAAGCAGATGGGACCAGAGACACGTTTGGAGACAAGTTGTCAGTGTGAGAGGGCTCTGGACATCTGCCCCCAGCATGGCTGGAGCAGGGACTGCGTGAAATGGAACTGTGACAGTCGGGGGAAGCCTCAAGGAGGCAAGTAGGGACTTTAGAGCATCTGTGTGCCCTAAAGAGCCCAGACATTTGTCTGCAAATAAAAATGGCAGTGCACCAGTAGCAGTCTGATGGCTGTATTTGTTAAGAGACAAATGCTATATTGCTTTTTCATCACAACATGTAAATTAAGTTTCTTAACAGAATTCCCATAAAACTAATGAGATACCAGGCTTTGTCCTTCAGTTTCACAATTTGCTAATAATTCTAAGATTTTTATCAACACATGTTTTAGTAGTATCTGGGGCCTAATCATTATATTTTGAATGGAAATTATAACACCAAATTTTTAAGAGCAGTTGAAAAACAGGATGTTAGTCCCAGCAGGCTTTTCTAATCACTCAGGGATTTGTAAAAGGAGGTTCTGTAGTGAACACTTCTGGCATCTTTGTTTATGTACATAGATTAGATGGATTTAAGAATTTGCTTGAGTAAAATCAGTGAGAGGCCATGAATTACTTCTGCCAAAAATAAGACAAGGAAATTGCTGTTTGTAAAACTAGAAGTTTCCATCTTGCCCATTCATGCCCAAACCGTTACACATCAAAGATTTTAAATAATGCTGATAGCTTTGTATGATGATATTTTTCCTTGGGAATTGACAGGATAAGGAGACAAATTAGCTAAACCTTCTTTCAAGATTATAGTAATGTTATAAAAATCAGTTTCTTTACTTGAAATTTTTTGCGCTTCTGGAGAGGTAAATATATACAGAGAATTGTGTTAAAATTGAAGAAAAAAATCATACAAGACAAACAAATTAGAGGGTACAGAAAATTATTTAAGGTTTAATTGGGAAAAATGTTGCCACTGTTTTCCTTTCACTTGACAGTGATGAGAAATCTCTGGCATTACTGTCATTACTTAGGTCGCTATAACTTCGACAGTGGTGATCTTTCAGCTTATGCATTTCCATTTCTTACATCTAACCCCGTATTTCTTTTTCTCGTACCTGAGATCATAAAGGTTAAGGATTATTGGTGTACTTCTACTAAAATAAAAATTAAGAAGTTCCTGATAACGAACAAATAAGAATAGAGAAACTCAAGAACTAGTTGATAACATGAGTGCATTGCTTTCTCAATGACTTTTCATCATAATTATTCATTCCAATAATGTATATTTTAACACATCCCCTACATGTTTAAAGTTCACAGAGGTAATGTTTTCATTTTTCTCTGCTTCACCTTGTTTTTTAAACATTCTAAAGTGCTCCAATGTCAAACTGCTAACTAGAGAAACCTTAACATACACATGTCTGAGCCATATATTTTTCTCATGGATCTGCATTGATTTTTAACTTGTGTGTTGCTTTCACGTTTCCAGCATGTAAAAATAATAGGGATTTTTTTTTTTTTTTTGGTGGGGCTATTTATTTTATAAAATCATAGAAAGGTTTGGATTTTAAGGGACCTTAAAGATTATCTAGTTCCAACCCAGCCCCCAGCCAGGTGCAGGGAACCTTCCACTTCCATTTCTTTCTGAACTTATTAATTGGAGCAGCAGGTCTTCCACATAATAATGCAATGTGGCCACATAAGCAGGAGTCTGAAATTGGCTATTCTCAGATAATGTTCTGTAGTTAAATTAAGATAAGCATCACTCTGAAGAGTTTATGTGCTCAGTTTCAAGATAATGCTACATTCCAGCAAAGAAACAGTACTTCAGTCTCAGAGAAGGTATGTTTCTGAATCAGAGAGTGTGATGGCTGGGTAATTTTGTGTGCATAGAGCTTCTGTGTTTTACTGTTGTTAAAGAAAAGACAATGCATACTGCTTACTTAAGTCCTCTGTTATATGGGCTCTTTGAGTTTGTAAGCTAAAAGTCTGTTGCATGGAAATTGTACAACATGGCTATGACTATTATTTCCAAGCACTTGATAGATGGTATTAAAATGTTCAATAAGTATAGAATTTGCCCTTTTAGTATACGAAAACCCACTATACTTACTAATGCCTTTGATTTAGAAGTACATTCATGAAAAGGCAGTGTAGTATGAATGACTCTCAGTCTTTTCAGAGAAATAAAAAAAAAATATCACTTGTAATACTTGCACTTAGCAAGACTAATTTCTTCTCTAATGATGTGAAGGTTTACAGTGTGGTGACCTATGAAACTGACTCCCATCCAAACCTCCTGTTTCACAGTTGCTACTGGACTGTTTGCCTAGCAACATACATAATGGACCCGTAGGGAATTTAGGCGTACAGCTAAATCAGTATAGAATGCTGAAGAGGAAGACCAACACTTTAAGTACAGGAAAAATGAAGAGACGAAAGCATTTCCTCTGACAGAATCCCAAAACAGAGTAATTTTGTGCAGAAACAGATGCTTCACATTTCTCCTTTCACTTGCTTTATAGATATATATTAAAAAGTTCCTACTATAAGAGTAGGAAGGTAAGCTTCTGATAACGTTATTATCTTAAAGTCTGTATTTTTTTTTTTCGCTTTCATTCCCTTCAAGTTAAATGACGTTGTCTTGGATGAAAAGAGTGTTAAAAAGTAAGATGAGTAAGACACAACATGGAAAAAAAAAAAAGCCTGGCAGAAATAAGCAAGGGAATTTCTGCTGTTAGTGGATGCTCTTGATTTTGTTTGTCAGTCTTTCAAGAAAACTGCTATCTAATAAAGGTTTTCTATGAGTTTCACCACTAAATTAAAAAAGAAGAAAAATATCTTTCAACATTTTATGTGGTGTCTTAGGTGATATCTTAGATACAAATCAAAACAGAAATCAATTCTTGATATGGGGAGGTAATACTTTTAGACACTTGAAATCTAAATTACGTTTTACTTAATATTTTTTCTAAGTCTCCCTCCTAGATACAAATCTCAGTTTGTTTTCTTCAAAAGACATGCTGTCTTATTCTTTAAAATTTATTTAATGAGAGATTTGGCAGAATTTCAAGTCACAGTTAGTGGAAGACATTTTTTGAAGGTCATGTGTGTTAGTTTTTTCTTCATATCTTATATATCAAACTAAAAATACAACACTTGTCTAATATGGCCTTTTGACACTACATTATAACATTGAAACAGAAGGTTCTCCATGTTTTTGGGTTTTTATTAATTAAAAAAATGCTGTACTGCTTGAACTATGTGCTGTAGTTCAACAGTAATTGGAGCTCAGGGACTGAAGTATGATTTGTAGAACTAGATTATGTCAGTAACTTAATGTCACTTTGAAAATCTATTAGTATTGGTGTAAGATAATCATCAAGCTCATTCCATGCACAATAAACTCAGGACAATCTTAGAGCAATATTATTTTACATCTAGTACTGCAAAAAGATGCCTATAGTGCTTCAAAGTTTTGCTCAGGTCTGAAAATGGGATGCTTTCATTAGGCCTGGAGTCAAAAGGCAAGAATGGCGATCCTTCATGTATCATCCCCACTGCAGGTTGTGGTTACTGCCCTCTTCAATACTTATGTTTCCTTGTGAGGAAACAGGATCAAATAATTGGGGAACCTCAGCAAAATATCCAGATTAGATTATGGATTATGCAGGGTTTGTGTTGTTTTTTTTTTCTTCCCCGTCGATGGCTGAGAACTGACTATGATTGAGAAGGTCTTGTCTCTTAGGAGTTACCACTTGGAGCCTGGGTATTATAAAAGTGGAAATTATGCCTTAGATTTAGCTTTTTTATTTGTCCCCCTACACCCTGCCCCCTCCCCCTCAGAAGTTTGCCTTGTTTGTTACTACTGATTTTCTTTACATGAAGCTAAAGTGGAGCGCAGAAACATTCTGTTGGTTGTAGTGTTTTCATTACTATTATCTGAGAAGGGTTACCAGTTTAGTAGCAAAAATAACCCTACTGGAGTTGAATCTGTTTAGCTAAAATGTCCTCCTAGAGAGAAAACTTTCCATGAGTAATCAGAATCATAGAATCATTTAGGTTGGAAAAGACCTTTAAGGTCATCAAGTCCAGTCATTAACCAAGCACTGCAAGTTCATCACTGAACTATGTCTGTAAGTTACATCCACACGTCTTTTGAACACCTTTAGGGATGGTGACGTAACCACTACCCCGGGCAGCCTGTTCCAATGCTTGACAATCCTTTCAGTGAGGAAATTTTTTTCCAAATGCGCCATCTAAACTTTCCCCAGTGCAACCTTAGGGCACTTCCTCTTGTCCTATCACTTGTTACTTGGGAGAAGAGACCAACAGCCACAGCTACAGCCTCCTCTCAGAGCAGTAAAGTCTCCCCTGAGCCTCCTTTTTCCTAGGCTAAATAACCCTCATCCTCTCCTCACAAGACTTGTGCTCCAGACCCTTCACCAGCCCCGCTGCCCTTCTCTGGACACGCTCCAGCAGTTCAGTGTCTTTCTTGCAGTGAGGGGCCCAAAACTGAGCACAGGGCTGTAGGTGCAGCATTGCCATGTCAAGTACAGAGGGACAATCACTGCCCTGGACCTGCTGGCCGTGCTATTTCTGGTACAGGTCAGAATGCCATTGGCCTTCTTGGCCACCTGTGCACATGCTGGCTCATGTTCAGATGGCTGTCCACCAGTAGCCCGCGGTCCTTTTCCACTGGGCTACTTTTCAGCCAGTCTTTCCCAAGCCTGTAGGGCCGCATGGGGTTAATGTGACCTCAGTGCGGGACCCGGCACTTCACCTTGCTGAGCCTCATGTAATTGTCCTTGGCCCATCCATCCAGTCTGTGCAGATCCCTCTGCAGAGCCTTCCTGCACTGCAGCAGCTCAACACTCCCACTAAACTCGGTGTTGCCTGAAAACTGACTGAGAGTGCGCTGGATCCATATTGTTATTTAGTTTTCACCACTCGATGACCTAAATAAATAAATAAATAAATAGTTCTTTTTAAAAAAGCTAGTCAGTGCTCTAATATTTTTATAGTCTCAGCATCATGAAGAAACATTCTTTTTTGCTTTCTTATATAAATATTGTCAACTCGCAATACACTTTGGAAAAAGGTAAGCTGCTGTTTCCAAACAGAAAGGTTCTTTTTAACATGTGCAGAAAAATGTATTAGTGTGACTGACAATTTAGTGTATCTACAATTGTTTCCTTCAGAATAACATATATTAAAAAGCCTAGTTGTAGGCAGGTACAATAAAGGAAAGTGCTACGATTGAGGCTCCAAGGTAACTTGAAGAATTTAAAAATTGAAATAAAGAGTTCAAAGAAGCCATGTGATACAACAAATTTATAAATTTTTTAGTTTTTCTAGGGAAGGCCATGATTAAGCCTGATCAAGCTATTATTTGAGCAGGGTGATTTTCACAAGTTCCTAGAACTCAAAATCATTGTGTGATTATTTTCCAGTAAATTTAGAGTATAATAAGAAATCTCTTTGGATTTTTGTTTTTTCCACTGAGGCAGCATCCTTTTTAGTGACTGAATTAAAATACTTACATTTGGGTTAATTGAGTCATGTATAAGCCCATAATAAAAATGGGTTATTCATGAAAAGTTTGCAGGAAATTAAGCTAGAAAATATCTACAAACATTGAGATTTAGTAGCACCTAGAAAGCATTTTTCACATATTTTGGTTTAATCAAAATGTGACAGCTGTAAACTGGGGTCACCTTCTGTTTCTGTAATTGGTCAGGCAGCTTAGTAATAAAATGCTTTATAGAAGCGAGTAGATTGTTTTCTCATAAGAATTTCACACGTGATTTATTTCCTTTCTCAGATGCTTTGTCTCATTTAGCTGGTCTATACAATAAAAGATATATATACATAATTTACAGTTCAAAAATTTATTGCTCTAATCATGACAGTGTTGTATGACAATACTGCATCTTATTTCGGATTATAAATTGCTGTGCAGAGTAGTTACAGAATAGTACAATAGTTATGGCTTTACTTTATGATCATAGCATTAATTTCATGCTACTGTTGAAGAATATTTGAGTCATAATTTCTTGCTTCTTCTTCAAAAATTTTTCTTCTTTTGATACTCTAAGTCCTCTTCCTTTCTTGTTAAAAAAACCCAGCTGCTTTTAATAACTATAGGTGTAGCTGGAGCAGAAACCCAAAATTTGGCTTTTTGCTAGATGCAGCTAGCCCAGCACAAATTATATGAATATATACATTTCAAATAATAAAAAATTGCAAAATGTTGAAGATTATGGGATTGCTACAAATGAAAAAATTTAAATAATGCAGATTTTAATCTTTCAGAAGAGACAGAGTAGATCTAAATTTCTACATTATTTAAGAAAAATAACAGACTCATCCCTTTCTCAAAACCAGATGACACCTTACGTATTCCCAAGGAAATGTGACAGGCTCCAGTAAAATTGTCTTATTACTATTGATTTTGTACCGATGGTGCTCAGGTAGTGGGATAGTAATTCTAAGATGAGACTAGAGACATCAGATAAATGGATGACTAAGATTAAGAGATCTATTTTTTGTTATGTAAATTCAGTATGGAAATTAATGTCTTATTAAAATGTTTGGGCTGTTTAGGAATGGCAGTACTGACGAGGAGAAAAATTTCATTGTAACATCAAATTATTTTAATGAGATACTAGCATGGAAGACTGAGGAACTCCAGAAAAACAGTCAAGGTGAATAGGCAGTCTAATGGAATGTAAAATTCATTAGTAACAGATGAACAGAAGTTGTAGTAAGCTGAGTTACCCTAGGAGTTCCTAAGTGAATTCATTAAATTTACCATTACCATATAGTCGGGTAGAATGATGAATACAGGCAGAGATTTTCTTGAGAAGATAGGGTTTTAAAACTGCAACTGTTTCATTTGGTCAGTAGATGAATAAAAATGTTCTCTGGAGAAGTGTTAAAAAATAATGATTGGTACAAGGAAGGTAATTGAATTCTGCTGGTTGCTGCTTCTCGAAACACAAGAGCAAAGATAACTTTATGAAATTCAAAAGCCACAAAATTCTAAACTCTTTAGGGATCAAGTTTTTCTTTTCACAGTATGTGTACTTAACTTCCGGAACATAGGGCATCACTGATACTGAGGAGGATTACTCAGGTATAAAATACTGTTGTTATTTGCTTATACTTCCTGCATTCTTTTCCAGAACAAATTGTGTCACGTGCAGATATACTGGCAACTGTAAATAAGAGGTCTCTAGCAAACATGTTATGCCTGTGTGGCTCCCTTGTCAAACTGAAGCTACATCTATGTCTACTGACCACATAGGGGAAATTAATAAAAATACAGCATAAATGCCAGTCGTTAGAGGAAAGCAAGAACAAATTAAATGGATACTAGTTGGTATATAGGGAGTTGTTGCCTCAGTGCATCTGCTGTGTAATACAAGTGCAATTTATTAATATAAAGTCCTTAGCAAGCATTTGAATGCTTATCTTTAAAAAAGTGATTTAAAACAACAGATAAACTCTGATTGGCCAGAAATTCCCATTAATTTTCCTTGTTATTCAAAAGGTAATAACTTGATTTTATGAATAGTGTTTATATAGTTATTCTGCAATAAAGTTGTAGTTTTGTGAATATAAATAAATTAAACACATGCTGATGATGCAGAGGAATAATCAAGACCATTCCCTAGAAAATCATCCCAAATATTACCATCTTTTTGTGTCATTTTGATAATAGTTGACATTGGGATTTTTTGCTGTACTGTTCTAAACCTCTGTTACGTTACGTAGCCATTGCATGTCACTTTATCAGAACACAGAAAAGATTTAGGGAGATTTACAAAACTTACAAAACTCTTCTGGGTTTGAAACTCATTCTCTTCAAACTATGATCTTCCTCTGTCTTAGTTAATTTTNAAAAAAAAAATAATAAAAAAAATCTCTATTATCCAATGTAATTACATTTACTTGATTTCTAATATGGCCATTTTTACCTTTCCTGCTTTTTGTCTTTTGCTTATAGAAAAATTTTATGTCACTCTATGATATTAATATCTAGGAAATAAATAGGTGTTGCATGGTAGCTTAACTGACTGTAAATTCAATGTTAGTGTTGAATCTTGCAATACGTGTGGAATAAGTAATTGCATATAGTTCATAAGACCCTTTTATTTAAAGTACATCTGATTGTTTTTGGCGTGTGTGAAATAGAGAATTTCCCAATTTTTAGGAATGGGAAATTCATTTAGTAAGATTTTCCACTGATAACACTGCTTGTGCATTTACATACTCGGAGTCTTTTGAGCACTTAACTATGTCATATATATGGGTGCTTGATTTCTCCTCTGATCAGGAGGTGATGGAGCAAATGATGCAACCACCACAGCACTCCAGTTCTGAGTTTATAGGCACTTGGATGCTTAAGTATGTGCTAAAGTTTATTCTGGTATCTAGTCTTAAAGTCAACGATTGCACAATTAGAAAATTGTGAACATGACCTTACATGAATTAAACATATAAGGGTAATCTAAATGCTGATCTTTGTTGGTTTTGTTGGTTTAAATGAGAGAATCAACCTTGTAACATCTATTGCTTGTAGTAGTTGCTGGTTTATTGTAAGTAAGAATATATGCTACAAGGGTGTATGCATCTGTAATTTTTTATGAGTAATAACTAGGCAAGGGATTATGAATTACTTATTCACCTATGAAATGACTCAATCCTCTGGTTTTAAATAAAAGCAAGAAAACAAGGGTGTATGAGCTAACTAGTAACTCATAAAAATTGAGAGAATTGTTCAGTATACTATCTTGAGACAATTAGAAAAATGAGATTTTTAGTACACAAATTTTGAATAAGCAGTAGAAAATATGGTTCTATTTCTCCTGTTTTTAACTAGATGCACTACATTGTGTTGCACACAAGGGGAAAATATCCATGTACTTTATAAAGCAGTAATTCATGCTGAGTGGATATGAGCAGTCATTCAGAGAACAATTGATTTTATAGTATTGTAGACTGGGTTGGAAACTTGGGCATTCATTGCACTATACGCTATTAAAATTTATATATAAAGTTCATATTAAAGTGGCTGTTTTAATAGGAAAATATTTTAAAAGTGATACTGGACCAGCTAAACTGTGGAAGAGGTTTTTTTCCCGGTATCTACAAATCAACTGAAGTGTGAAATCTGTGCAATGGTGGAGTATATAGAATAAAATACTAGAAATTACCAAATATTTTGACTTCCTGTGCTTAAATAAATTAAGAACTATTAAGTTTTTTAAGAGCTTTGATATTTCCTAGAATAATGGGAAACATTTAATAAGTGCCCTTCATAGCTATTATTTTGACTATACTATCAAAGTCTCAAGCTTTCACAGGGTTAAAAAAAGAGAATCATAGAATAGTTTAGTTTGGAAAGGACCATTATAGGACATTTAGCCTAACCCCCTTATCCACCGATACCTCAAGTCCCTTCTCTTATGTGTGGGCTGCTCACATAAGAAAAAAATGGTGGCTTGTCTGCTGTTGAGATAAATGTGAAATTTGATTTAAGAAAAGGCATCAAGGTAATGATGCAGTTGAATGCCTGTTTAGTATGAAATTACATTAAATAAGTTGCACTCACAGGTCTGACTGTTGTAAACCAGTAAGAAACTGAACCTGCAAGAGAATGGAGATCTCCTTGTCACTTATCTTTCTGATATTTTAGTATGGAATTGAAAGATGGATTGTATGGAATAGAAGGAGACTACATGAGTAGGAGATTTTGAACAAACACAGATTTAAATATTACAAGTTCTTCCATCATTAGCAATTTGACTAAAGAAAGGAGCTATTGCTGCTGTAGGATGATTGACTAGTTAGTTGAGGAACAAGGATTAATGGAGACCTATATGACTAAAGACTTTAAAAAACAGATGCTCTGAATATAACTTAAGTCCATGCATCTCATATTTTCCATTCAGTTTCTGCAGGACGCTGAGAAAACACCAGGAATAGTGATAAAGGTGGAGCTTAGACTGTCTGTAACTGGGGTAAAATTTGGAAGTGTCAAGATCATAGGTATCACGTGCAACACAGAAGTAAGAGCTAGTAGTCAAACAAACTTACTAGACTGGCTTTTTGTGAGAGAAGTCAATGTAATTAATTATTTTTTTTTAATGAAACAGCACAACAATATCAGAACGTAAAATGCAAATAATTGTTTTTTTAAAAAATGTACTTTTCCCTAAGGTAGCATAGCTAATTCAGGTTTGCCTTTCCTAAATTGGTTACTCAAGACATGGTAAGATTTTGACACTGGTTGGTGCTGTCAATTTGGATGGTTATTAGGATCTCAAAAGTAGAAGCACAGGTTGTTCACTTTAGTAACAGGCAGTTCTTTTGCCTGTGGACAAAAAGCAAATGATTTCAGTGGTATAGTGTATTTGAAGTCCTAGACAAAACTAGTCAAAGTGTTTGTCAGCATACATCAGATCCAATAAGTCTACCCCTGATCAATTCATATTGCCTGTGGTGGTGATGTTGTGGTGAGAGTTTATTTTGTGCTGTAAAAGGGAAAGAAAATGTAAAAATCATTTGGGAAAGTTCTCTAACAAAAATTTTAAACAAAAAGCTATTTTTTAAACTAGAAAAGCACACTTATTTACATATATAGTGATTTTGAAATTGAGCTAGCCATCACTTCAGATATTATTACTTATAATACTCTTATTAATAGGATAACCTTAGAAATTGTTAGATATGCTGGATCCTATGAACTTCAGTATGCCAGCAAGGTTTTTTTCTTTAGTCTGGTAGACCCAACTTTGGTGCATTGCAAGACTCAGGGAGGCTCCTGTCCTGGTGCCATAAATAAGATGTTGCTGTGGTTCTTGATCTACCTTCTTTCATCTTAAATCCATTACCCCCTGTCCTATCACTACATTCCCTAGTAAAAAGTCCCTCTCTAGCTTTCTTGCAGGCCCTCCTCAGGTATGGGAAGGCTGCTCTAAGGTCTCTCCAGAGCCTTCTCTTCTCCAGGCTGAACAACCCCAACTCTCTTAGCTGTTGTCATAGGGGAGATGCTCCAGCTCTCTGGTCATTTTCACAACCCTCCTGTAGACCCTCTCAAGCAGGTCCATGTCTTTCTTGTGCTGGGGGCCCCAGAGCTGGATGGAGTCTCGTGGGAGCAGAGTAGAGAGACTGAATCACCTCCCTTGACCTGCTGACCATGCTTCTTTTGATGCAGTGTGGGATACGATCAGCTTTCTGGGCAGCAAACACACATTGCCACTTCCTGTCCAATTTTCCAGTCACCAAATCCCTCCAAATTCACCTTGGTTCTTTCCTCCTGCCTTCCCTCCTTCTGCCTAAAACATCCCATAGTATGTTTTACACAATCCCCGAATTCTTTTTCCTTTCTGTCCCAGAATAAATCTTAACACCTCTTCAGGCAATAATTACATTTAGATTGCAGAGTGTTTGGGGACAGTGTCTTTCCTTGAGTCACCTTGGTGAATTTCAGATCAGGGACATGAGTCAAATCATTCTGTAGTGGTCTCAGGAGTGTTATTTCAGTGCACTTTGTTTTTACTGATTAGTTTATTAGTGTTTCTCCACCTATCATTATTAAGATGTTGTTTAAGTTAGAATTGTAATGTTAGTTTTACCAAATATTAGAGAAAGTTAGCTCTTCAGTAAAAAGGCAATATGTTTTGATCCCTCTGCATTTACTAAAAAATAAAAACATCTGTAATTGTATGCGATTGAAAAAAACCCAAAACAACACGCATCTCCTTAGCATGTTTAACTTAAAACAGCATTAGAACTCATTGGCACATCAGGAGGATGCTTTGAATGCTAAACACTTGCATAGGTTAAAAAACTGGTCAGGTGACTTGATGATAGAAGAGATCATGAATGGCTCTTAAACATGAAGGTACATGAAAGTGCCCTTGGGTAAGGAAATCCCCCTGCTGGGGGGCTTCAACCATTCTGGCATCTGCTGGGAAAATTGCATGGTGAGCTGTAGGCAATCCAGGAGACTACCAGAGGGGATGCCATATGGGATCTGATGGTCACCAACATAAGCAAGATGGGGGACATCAAGACTGGAGGCAGCCTGGGCTGCAGTGATCATGCATTGGTGGAGTTTGTAGTCCTCAGGGATATGGGTCAGGTATAGAGTGCAATTAGGCCCCTGAACTTCAGGAACTTGCAAAGAGAATAGAGAAATTTAGTTGTGTAGGGATCGGNGTGAAGTCCCAGGTGACTGGAAATGGAAAAAGGGAATCATTGTACCCATCTTTAAAGATGGTGGAAAGGAGGACCGTGGGAACTGCTGACCTGTCAGTCTCACCTCTGTGCCTGGGAGGATCATGGAACAGATCCTCCCAGAAGTTATGCCAAGGCATATGATGAACTGGGAGGTGATTCAAGACAACCAGCATGGCTTCACCAATGGTGGGTCCTGTAAGGAGGTTATACAAGGTGTGCGTTGGTCTTTTCTCCCAAGTAACAAGTGATGGGCCAAGAGGAAATGTCCTCCTTTGCCAGGCAAAGTTCAGGTTGGATATTAGGAAAAATTTCCTCACCAAAAGACTTGTCAAGCATTGCAATAAGCTACCCAGGAAGTGGTTAAATCACTTTCTCTGGAAGTATTTAGCACATGTGTTACTTAAGGACAGGGTTTAGTGGTGGACTTGGCAGGAGTGGGTTAATGGTTGAACTTCATGGTCTTAAAGGTCTTTTTCAACCCAAAGGATTCTATGATTTTATGAAGGTATAGAACAAAACCATACTCCAAATAAATGAAATTTCATAATAATTGACAGTACAAGAGAAAAGATTTTCTGAATCATCAGTTCCGTGCTTTTTTTTGGAAGAGAGATTAGTTCAGCTGGTTAGAGCACAGTGCTAATAACACCAAGGTTGCGGGTTCAATCCCTGCACAGCCCATTCACTTAAGAGTTGAACTCAGTGATCCTTGTGGGTCCCTTCTAGCTCAGAATATTCTGTAAATTTGAGTCTGTTTTTCATGTTGATGGATTTATTCTAAATGTTTTAAATCCCTGAAAAATGTATGCTAGTTATAGCAAGTTACTCATGTCTGCACTGTTAAAAAAAAGAAGGAAACACTCTTACATTCAGTTTCACTGTCTGTTGCTCTACATTTATACAAAATCATGCCATTTAGATATGTAGAAGAGCGTCATAACAAAAGTGGTAGAATAGGAGAAAAAACATGTAAGACATTCCTAAGGATTTAATTCAAAAAAGTATAGTAGATCTTACTTGAAAAAAAGTATAGCTGCAATTTGAAAAAGTATGGAAATAGCTGTCTGCATAATGAATGTAGTTTTAAAATTCAGACATTTAAGAGGCCTAAAAACGTACTGAAATTGTAGCATCTCTGCAAGAAGGACTCTTGGAATCATTTAAAAAGAGGCTAGGATATTCCTGAGCAAAACTTTGGAGCCATTTCAGCTAAAAACATTTTTGCTTCTCTGAGCAATTACCTTGCATGTATAGCCTCTGGGGATAAAGTTCCGCTCCAGAATCATTGAGGTTGGACGAGAAGTCATCTATTCAACGTCCTGCTCAAAACAGGCTCAATTATATGTCAGATCATGTTTCTTATAATTTTGTACAGTTTGGTCTTGAAAACCTTTAAGAATGAAAAAAAATCATAACATTTCTGTACAACTTATTCCCAAGACTTTTTTCTTCCTAAATAATTATTTTCCTATATCTAGGTAAGCCACTTTCCCCCTAATTTCTGTTTATGGTTGTTGTTGCTCATTTTTCTTCTGTGCGCCTCAGTAATGTGCCTGACCGTCTTCTCAGTAGTCACCTCTTAGATACTGGAAAGCTGCTACTTATTCTTCCCAATCCTCTTTTCTCCTAGGCTGAACAAGCCCAGTTGCTTCAGAATTTCATCCTAGGGCAAGAGCTCTAGCCCTTGATATCTTGTGAGCCTCCTGCTAAGCTCGCTCAATTTGACCAGTGCCTGATATTGAGGGGGAAGGGCACAGCTGGGGATCCAAAATCAGACACAGGATTACAGAGGTGGTCTAACAAGTGCTGAGTAAAGGGGAATTCTTTTCCTCAATCTTCTATTAGTTTCATGTTAATACAGCCCAGTATCCTATTAGCCGACTGTTCTTAGGACCCCCAGGTTGTTTTCAGCAGAGCTGCTCCCCAGTGAGGCACTCACAGGTTTATACTCATTCAGGGGTTTGTCCATCCTCGGTGAGGGACTTCACATGTCTTCTTGCTGGATTTTGTGGCAGCCTGTTGGCCTAATCCTCCTGCATTTTTAAATGCCTCCAAATGGCAGCCCTTTGGTCAAATATATTGACTGCAATCTCCAAATTGGTGTTGTCAGATTGATAAGATTTTGTTTCCTCCTACAGATCACTAAGGATGTTAAGCAGATTAAATCCCAGAACAGAACCTTGAGGAACACCAATTTCAGCTGGTCTCTAAACAGTACAAATCACTGACCACTACCCCTTGAGTGTGATGTTGTACTATATATTTTAGCACCTTTGTCTATACACTCTAGGTGGGAGTGATATTACTGTGCCTTTCTGTCAAACTAATAATGTTGAAATGCACGTAGACCCAAGGCAGAAAAGCCTTCAGGTGCTGCACAGTACTTTATAGACTTTCTAATTCAGATGTCTCCAAACTGCATCTGAGGGGCATCCTTACCTGTAAATATATTCTCACAGACTCAACAGATCAGCTCTTTTTTGGATAGAGACACCTAGTTGGCTCATTCAGTCTCTTTCTTTCAAGTTTTCACTGAGTTTTCAATTAGTTTACTAACATTTTTAAAATGAGTTTAAAAAAAAATCCTTTTTTTTAAAAGAAAGTTTGTTACTGTATTCTGACTGACTCTTTTGTATAGATCAGTATTTTTGTATATAATTTAAATATATTAACTTGAATTGTGTAACAATATTAAACAGAATCATTCTTATCTTCTCTTTTTCCTCTGCTTAATTTAATTGGTTTTGTTTTCCTTGTTTTCCTCTCTGCTTGTGATCTTCCCTTTTCTTTTTCTTCAAGCTTTTATTCAACGTGACAATGACTGGCTTCTTTTTGGTGAAGTAAACTTGCTTTGGACATGATTTAAAACAAACTTGGATACATTCCAGTATCTTTCGTTGTTGCCTTTAAATGGATTGTTTTAGTTAATCCTTTAAAATTAATTAATTTTTAATGAACTTTGAAGATTCTTAAAAACAACAATTGAAATTGCTATGGTGCTGGTAATATTTAGAAAAATCACAAACCTTAATTGGTTATTAGTGGCATTATAATTGATACTGTTAAGCAGCTTCTGGACCTTGAGCTCTGCCTTTAATTAGAGGCAGAAGTGTCTCCTTCCCTCTGAGGTTTCTTTATGAAAGTATTTTGCTTAATAATACAGGGTTATCAGCTTCCAATTGTCTTCAGAATGAAACCTCCCAAATTACACTACCTGTCACAGCCTTCCTCATATTAGCCAGAATTTCCAAGCATGCTTTTTTTCATTGCTTAAGCCCTTTTTTCCTGCTTTCTAGTAAGTATTTTTGTCCTCCTTGTTTTATGATTAGTATTGTAATTTTTCCTTGACTTTTGGTGAATTATGACTCATAAGGTATGGAAATTATAATTGGTCTTCTAAGCATTATTTCAGAATAGTCTGAAATATTTTTGAAAATGAAACAAAAAGAAATGAAAAAAAGGTTCAAACTTATTTACAACTTTTTCTGTCATAATTTTTTTTTGTCAAATCAAAGCAAACACACCTGCTGTCGTGTCCTTCTTCCCAATTTTTGATAAATTTTGTCTTAATTTGAAACTTCTGAATATGTATATTTCAAGCTCACTTGTTTTCCTTAGTTTTCTCTTCATATCTTTATGATTCATTTTTCTCAGTGTCTGTTAATACTGTCACTTGTTGAAAATTTGCTTCCAACTACTGACTAGTTTAATACTACTTTTAATTATTGTGCTTCCAGGATGGGCTGTTATCTTCCCTTTTTCCTTTTCAACTGTCTTTTCTATACCTTTTCTCTATCCTACTTTTCTCCTTCCTCACAATTAAAATTACTTGTAGCAGCTCTTTGTTAATTCAGCTGATTTTTTTACCCCTCACATTTACTGTTCTAATGATGTTCCAAACTTGTTTTTTTAGCAGTTTTCCTCACTGGCTACATTTTTACAACTCTCAGAAGGTTTCTTATCACATATTTGCACCATCTTATGTTACAATTTGGTTTATACCACTCACTTATCTACCTTTGGTATCTAAAGTTTCTGATGTTTTCCTCACTTTTATGTTTATGTTCTGCACTTTATTTGTTAGCAACACATGATAAGGTTTGTAATTTACAATTTTTTGTTTTAAATATTTCTTTCCTTTTCTTAGACTTTCTATTTTCGGAGTATTTATGAGATAGTTTCCATACTCTTGTTTAAGGTAAGCCCCTACTCACCATAAAGTCATCACATTATACATAAAGTTTGGCGTATTTAATGTAAGTGTTCTAGCAAGAAGCATTTAGATGATTTTATACACATCCAGGGTGGTGGATTATTAATTTTGGCAAGGGAGAAATAGAGTTCTGTGCCAGAATGATAAAGAAGAGATACTGATAGTGGGAGAACAGTGTTGCATGACATACAAAGACAAGAGAACTTTCATGTGTAAGATAATTGAAGCAAAAAGAATTTTTTAAATTAAGGAGACAAGAGGAGGAAGAAAACAAGCTAAAGCCTAAGAAATTTTGTAGGATGATAATTTATAGTTAGAGACGAATAGCAGGAGCAGACTCTTGCAAACTTCTTAGGTCAGGAGGAATAAGAATCTGAGAGAAACCTGTATTGTCTGTGGTATCTTAAAATAAAGTAATTTAGAATATATTACATGGCATATTGTTTACTTTGTAGTTAGATAATATCTGAACATACCAAAAATTCCTTTGCTGGTGCTTAATTTTCTACACTACCCAATATTTCTTTGATGGTTACTGAATTATTTAATCCTGAAACAGATGCTCTCCACAAGATATTCTACTCTAAGTGTTTTAAATAAATAATATTGTTCTTTTCCCATTTTGTCTCAATTAAAAATATATGTAATGTTTTCAATTAAATGAATGATGTATATCGCATTTATACCAGCTTTAGCAGAGCCGTGCAGATGCAAAATTTTGAGGGTTCTCAGTCAGGTAGATAGGTTCCTATGGTCAGGCTTTTGGTCATCCAGGGGCACACTTTGTCATGTCCAAAACTCTTTTGACAGGTTGTAGACTAGTATCTTAAATTCAGTGGGAATTACACACCTAAATGCTTTTGCTAAATGAGGAAGTACTGGTGGGTACTTGTCTACCTCAATGTGGTAGAGAAAAAAACCCAACTCTTTCACAATATATTTCTGTTTCTTTCTAAAATTTTAATTAATTGCAGGGTTTTTTTACCTTTGGTGTATGTGCTTTGGTGGGATATATTTTTTGGTATATGCTTATAAATTGTTATATACTTTTGAAAGGTCAGACGGATAATAAGATTAGAGTAAGATTATTCTTTTCTGTCTTCTCTTTCTAATAATCCAGACATTGTAAAAGTTACAAATAACTTCAAACTACTCTACCTGTAGTCGGCACCCTCCATTTAAATCAGCTTTCCTAGGACCAAGGGAGAGAAAGGGAGCTTAAGTTATCATGATAGCACTTAAGCAGAACTGATGCTGAAGTGGGTTGGGAATAGACTTCAGGGTTTTCAGGGTTGCTATTTTCCCCTGGCTACACTTGAAATTTATCCCCAAATCCACAGAACAATTAAGTTTCTTTCTGTTCTTTTTGGTTTTTTTCTTTGTCATGAAAAATTATAAAATGATAACAAATATCATAGAGAAGACTAGTCTGTAAGTAGCCTGGGAAGTAGGAAACTGACAGTAGTCTTGTTCATAGGAGCTTTAGAAAAAGATGAAGTACTAAAGAAGTAGAAAATAGTACAAAAGAAGGACTGCTGCTGCTGTGATTTTGTGTACAAGCAAACAGATTAACACAAAATGAAGGAAGGAAATGTGAAGGGTGCAAGTGAGGTTGAATTTCTTGGAAGGAAGAAAAGGAAGTAATTTTTATTTGGAATTTAACAGCCTGAAAGGCAACAAGGTGAACTGGACATGACAATGTAAATATATATTTACAAATGTTGTGACAGTAGACAGTGCTATTCTGGACTTGTCAAACTAAAAGTATGGAATTCATGGGGGTACAGTTCATCCTAGCTTGACTAATGAAATCCTCTTACACGTTTGTAGAAGAAATGTAATTGAGATAGTGGCATGTGTTACATATTTTAGGTATTGATAGCTGAACTTTTGCAAGCAGGTAATTTAGGAGAAAGCATTGTTTTGTATTTTTAATACATTGTGTGACAAGTGAATATTCATTATAGTGCTTAGTTTGCTAAAAATGGGCATGCACTTATCATGAGTACCTGCAGAGCAATTATGAAATAAATTACGTAAGACTTTAACATCCCATTTTATGTTAATTGTTAAGGTAAGATTAAATTAATCTAAGAGACTATAATTGATAGTAACAGTCTGATTTAATTTAATCCTTTTATTACCTGGTATGTAAAGGGAAACAGCTGATTACTTGTAATTTAATGATGGTTGTTGCTTTGCTATAGTGAGACTAACTTTAAATGTTTTTTATTTAGCATACTTACTTGACATTTTGCATATAATTAAAAGTGATAATTCTTACTCTATTTGTAGCCCTTTTTATTCCATTTAAATGTTAGACTACATAGGAATAGATGGTTTCCATAATCTGGTTCTGTATCCTATAGACTCCTTCCACCATTATGTTAAAGCGTCTTTTATCTGTCTTTAGTAGTCTGCAAAGAGTAACCCACTTTCTCTGGTGCTATAAAGGTTTTTCTTTAATATTTGTATTTCCCTATTCAAATATTTTGCCTCCAAATATGATGTTTCTTTGATAATTTTTTTATTACGTCAGACAACATCTGTCCTTACTGGCAGTGTTGGAGATGATGTGATGAAGGAGCCACAGGGATCATGGAAGGGAACAGAGGATTTGCATCAAGGCAAAGAAAAGGATTTCAGGAAAGAGTCTAAAAATAATTGAAGCTGAGAGACAGAAAAATAAGCAAGTGAGAGAGATTTGTAAAAAGCACTTTTCAGCTGCCAGAGGAATGTAATTTGTAGTTTTCAGCTTTGTCTGAAGGAAGGAGTGACTTAATAAAAGATTCAGTTGCTTTGCGGGTACTTCAATATAACTGCAGCTTTGTATCTCTCTGAGAATATTGTAGTCAAGTAGGTAGATGTACATTACATTTATTTAAAGTTTTTATTGGGAGTTCAGAAGAACAAGTCCTTTAAACATGTTGTCCATTGGCTTAACCTTCTATCTCTCTTTGATCACCCTGGCTATAGAAATGAAACACTACATAATGTAACCAGAAAAATAAGCATAGTCAGTCATGTACCATAGGGTCTGTTTTCATTATTCATACTAGTTCTACTCTATGCTCATGCTAGGATGCTTGTACATTTTGTCTCAGCTAATCATGGACAGAATTTAGTCTGGTACTTTATATTATTTTCACACTGCCCTATAATGCAAACATTGAAGAAGACTCAACTCCTTTAGAATGTTTATTGAAAGTAAAGTGAATAGCTCAAATCTCAGTTCCAAAGCACAGTTCTCACTAGACAGCTTATGATTGTGTATTTTAACATTCCAATCATGCAATTCTTGCCAAGCTTCAGTAATAAATTGAATTTATCCATATAAATAATTGCAATTTTCTTGTTTAATACTGAACTTCTGTAGTTGTCGTATCTGTAAATGAAGTTTGGTGTTTTTTTTTTCTTTAATCTTCACAAACTTTGTCATCTAGATTAATTTTTGTCCTCCGTGTCTTATGTTTACCGAACATTTAGATAATCTTTCTCTTGTTTTCATAATCCCTCCCTTTTTCTGTTGTAGCTTAGCATTTTCCCTAAGTATCTGTGCAGCCTTTTCCTGAGAAAATTGGCTTCAATTATTTCCAATTGTATTAAACTGAAAGGTGTTCAAATTACACATTTGGTACATTAATAATCTGACCTACCAAAACAATCGATTTGGAAGGTCAACCAGTATTCCAGAAAGATGTGGATTGGTTTTTTCCTACCTATCATTTTATTCTGACACATTTCTACTGCTGCTCCTGGAACCTGAAGATGCTATAAAATGATCACATGTATCTACTGCTTCCCCAACAATTTGATTCAAGATGTCTTTCTGTAAGCTATCTTATGAAGCATAAGTCTCATGATCTTCAGTAGGCAACACCAGTTCTTTCTTTTTCTAGTCATCCTTTTTCTTACCTCTAGAAAAGGTGCATACAACTGTTAATCTGTTTCCAAGCACGTTTTCTCATCTGTAGCATGAGGTGAATTTTCAGTCTCTCTTTTTGTCTCTAGTGGCTTGTGTTGTTCAATGGCTACCTTCTCTATTCCATTTAACTATATCCTTCAAAATGTCTCCTGAAGTTTTAATACTTACTGTACACTTTGTGCCGCGTAAAATTTCTTGTCAGTGCCACACATCCACTCCATTCAGTTCAATAATACGAATGTTTTTCTTCACTAAGGCTGACACAGTGATGCTTTTCAATTTTTTTGTCTCAGCTGTTCTAGGACTGTCTAGTGTGTGAACTTATTTTCTACACTACATAGGAACCCTTTTCAGAAATGTATCTTCCAGCTTCAGATAACAGAGAATATCTTATAAGATTATTGTTGATCATTCTGTCTTTCTATTCCTGGCCAGCACAAGATTGTGGGAAGAATCAGTTCCGTTTGCACAAGCAGAATGAGTTTTATTAATGAATTTTAGAAATGGGTATTTCCTTTTAGGATGTAAATCCACGTTTGTATGCAATCTTTTATCCAAATCTTTTATGTACTGTTTACAATTTCACAGCACTGCAGCTAAACTAGAAACTGAAATGTACAAATGTAAACTTGCATTTGACTGCGTTACCTGATGAAATATTGGAATTCAGTTTTGTAAATGTTTTACTAAGAAGTGAATACTTAGTCTTTTCATAAATAGAATACCACCTACTGTCTAGTAGCTGACAGAAAAAAAGTAAGGTAAACTAATTAAAAAGGCTTTTCAGTATTGTATTTTGGCTATTGCCTAACCAGATATTTCAAATACTTATGTTTGGCTCCTCTCTTTCATTTGTAGTGCATTTCAGAATGCTGTCAAATGACAAGGAAAAGTTAATCTATTTCTGAGCTACTATTTTCTGGTTTGAATAACCAGTAAGTATGGCTTTTAATGCATTGGATTCCTGAGAGAAAACTATTAAACAAATGGAAACACAGGTGTGTAACTGCTTTACTGTTTCTGATGGAATTAAATATAGCTTGTTGTCAGTTCCTACCTCCAATAAAGGGAGTAAACATGCCAATTAATGAAATACATGAAAATTTTAGCCTTATGCCTTGTCTAGTAAAAAAACAACCTTGCTGTAATGATGAGATTGTTAAGAAGTATACTATACCAGACTAAGAAGTTATTTGTACCCTTTTTCAACTGAGTCTACTTTGCTGAAAAAATTGTTAGATTTTTTTGGCATATGTTTGTGAAATAATGCAAGTTAAATATGCACTAAATTATTAAAGCTAAAAGATGGATTTATTACTTCCCAAGCACTTCAGGTTTATATAGAGTATCTGTAGAAGGAAAAGCTATTCATTTTTCTGTGGGAAATTTGACATGAAGAATGTCTTTGGTCACAGAGGAATAATGAATCTTTTTAGAGATTTGCTAAGCTAATATCATGGAGATGTCTCTGTATAGATATTAGAGATGTTATGTTTATAGGGATAGTAAGTGGTTTACAGTAATGCCATGGAAAGCACTGCTATCTGTTCTACAAGAGACTACTTTTGTATAGTAATAAATAATGCAATAGAGATATAATAAAATAAAGATCTGCAGACAGGTTCACATGTTGCTAAGAGGACAGAAGAATTTCACACAGGCACATAAAAATGTATAAGTGGCCTTATTTCCAACATCCCTTTTGCCTTTAAAATGTTCTCAGAGTAAACAGAATTTGACCAAAAACTACCACTAAACTTACATTTCTCTTAGAAACATGTCATACAACGTAAAACCAGCAAAAATATCCTATGTGCTCATATTCGTGTTTTAACAGGAGAAAATGTAAGGAGATGCTTTAATAGGCATTGGGATGAGTTTGGTTTTTGTCAGACAAGAGCTCCCAGAATGGCCGGGTTTTTTTAGAAACAAACAAGACAAAAACTATTTTGATTTTAATCAAAAATGTATTTTCTCATTAAAAAAATTCACATACTCACTGTGTCTACTCTACAGAATTTGTCCATTTCATGACACCATATGTCAATCCTAGTATATCTGCTCACTGCAAAAACTCGTGGCTAGTGTGTGTAATACAGCACAGGAGGAGGTATTGCTCAGTTCCACTACTTTTATATAATAATTAAAAAAAAATACAGAAAATGTTCTTGGCTACTTCCACTGTATTCCAGACTTAAAAGTCCCGTGAAAGTTCTAGAATATGAAATTAATTGTATTTGGTTGGTAGAATACCCTTAGAAGCCAGTTCGTTAAAATTCTTCTCTTTTACTGAGTCAGTATATATTCCCATTTGTTGGCAGCAGCAAAGTCCGGACATCTAGTTCCTAAGAGAAATACTATTTCTTTTTGCCTTTTTATTCAGCACAAATGCAGTCAGGGCTTTTTGTTTCCAAAATGAAGTGATATACTGACATATTTATGACATATTGTTTGGTACACCTATTACAGTTGCTTTTACTTCCATTGCTGTGCTTTTTTCTTTGCCCATGTCCCAAAGAGTGATTAGAGGAGGATAAAGCTCATTGAGTGAAAAGGTTTGTTTCTTCACGTAATTCCTTAGATAGCTGTGTCCAGTGCCATAGTTCGTATCTTGTGAGATGCAGCTGTAGAGATATATTACGGAGATGATTCCCAAAAGAGCACCAAGGCAGGCAAGGAATCCCATTGTGTTGTTCTTTTCATAGCCTTTCACTTTCAGGTCCAGTCCTTTTGTGGTTACATTGACACATTGTTTCTTACTCTGTGAATAGATAGTGGGAATATCTATACAAATTTTGTATTCAGTTGATGGATTTAGATGTGTAAGATTATATACCTTTATATCAGATGTTATTCGAGCGCTCTGTGCAGCCTGGGAGTTTTCAGCTTTCAGAAAGGCTGTCCATCTAACACTGGACTTCAGAATTTTAGAGCTTGCTTTCCATGAAACCAAAACAGAGTTAGATTTTATGTCTTTTATTTTAATATTTAAAGATCCACTGCTGTCCTGAGGGAAAGAGCCGTCCACTTTAATCATGACTGACTTCAGATCTGCCCCAACTAAATTTGTTGCTATACATGTGTATAAGCCACTTTCTCTTTGTGTTACATCCCTTATGTCTAACGTCCCTTCGGAGTGAATGTAGTATTTATCAGAAATAGTATTAGGCAGAAGTTTGTGTCCTGACGGTGTTATCCAGTAGATTTCAGGTTCTGGTTCTGCTGTTGCTCTGCAGTGTAAGGAAATATGGCTGCCGGCTTTTAAATCCAGAGTAGATGGAAAACTTTCAGGAGCTATCAGGGGGAGACAGATTTCCATCATTTCACGGAAGTGTATCTGTCTCACATTCTGACCCTGGAATTCAGGAGGGTCTACACAGAACAGGGACTCTGGCTCCATGAAACGAATGTTTGTTTTATTCATGTTAATCCAGCGGATGACACAGTCACATCTGATGGGGTTGCTGTGTATACTGACTTCTTTGAGGTTGGGCAAGGACTCTACTGTACTGCGGTACAGGGCACTCAGCGCATTGCTGTTGAGCATGAGCGATTCCAGCTTGGGAAGTCGGTAGAATGCATTGGGGTGAATGTATGATAACCTGGGGTTATTGGTAGCTTCTATTTTTCGTAAATCTGGCAAATTATCAACAGCAAGACTATCTATAGAAATCAGCTCAGGCATGTTATTAATTCCTAACTCTTTTAGGTGCAGCATATTGCTAAAATCTCCTCGTCGTATTCTGTTAATGGGATTCTTATTTAGATCCAGAAATTTAAGATTTGTAGCCTTTTGAAGAGCAATGTGCGGCACTCTAACAAATCTGTTGTCATAAAAGGAAATGCTTTCTAAGTTGTCAAGGCCAGCCAAAGCATTATCTGGTATTTCAGTGAGATTTATACCTGCTAAAACTAGGCTGCGCAGATTACTAAGAGGCTTGAAGTTCATGTCTTCAATTCTGAGAATTGGGTTTTCTCCAATCATAAGAATTTCAAGATTAGGAGTAGCTTCAAACCACTTTCTGTTTATCACTTGCAGACCATTTGAATTGAGATGAAGTCTGAGAAGATTCTTGAGGCCTATGAAAGCTCCTGGTGCAATCACAGAAAGCAGATTGTGATTAATGTAAAGCTCTTGTAAATTGTTGAGTCCAGAGAGACATTCTTCAGGCAGTTCAGTAAGTTTGTTTTCTTCAAGGTACACTGAAAGCAACTGTGGTATCTTTCTAAGATTAATACTGGTCACTGAGGAAAAATTGTTCTGAGATAAATCTAGACCAGTTAAATTCACTGGAAAGTCTACTGAATGTTCAATTTTTGCAATATTATTAGTTTGTAGAAGTAGAACTTGTGTGTTAGCAGGCAGTCTGGCTGGAAAATTAAAAAGGCCTAAATCATTACAGTCCACTGTTGGAGCCTCCATGTACACAGACCTGGGAGTGAACCATGGTCTGATCTCACATATACAGGACTCTGGGCAGTCTGCTTTCTTTCCTACAGCTTGTAGTAGTGCAGTGGTAACTAGACCAAGTAGTAAATTAATTTTGAGTTGCATGTCTTTCATCTTAGCTCAAATGTTCAGGAAAGTAACAGACCCTTTAGTATTCCACAATTATGGTCTTAGATTTCACTGTAACTTGGTCAATTAATAAAAAACACATTTGCATTTATCAAAAGATGATTGTGAAGGTCTTCCTTCCTGAGGATAAGGGATAAATTTGTAACCAACTTGTCCAGTAGTAAGAGCCATTTTGTGGAAATGAAGGTCACACTGTCCTTGGTGACATAAAATTGATGAGGTTTGTGAAGCTGAAGCATGTATAGATGGTCATAGGAGATTAAGCAATTCATTTATTTAGTAGTATTAACTTCAAATCCCATGATTGATTAGTGTTTGCAGAAATGACAGGATGACCTAAAATACAAAAAGAGGAAATAATTAGTATAAGAAACTATAAAGTTATAAATTAATTTAGCCATCTTTTGCTCTCTACTGTTAATTATTGCAAGTAAGAAAAGAAAATGACTGTGGTGCCTGGAGTATCCAGATAGCATCAATTAAGTTAATATAGTAATATATCTTTAGACTTTTAGGTAGTCATACATCCAGTGGAGCATTGCTCTACAGAAAGATGAAGATCCAGAGTCGAAAGCAAAACATATCAATGAGATTTTTCTACATATTTTATCCTCATTTAAAATATTTTTTCCTTTCAGTTATCACTAGACGCAGACTGAGTTCTGTTGGCTTTGAAAATGTAAACACTGAGCAGAATCCTACAGAGTATGAATATTTAACTTTTGAACATGTAGTTTATAAAAATAAAGAACATAATTTATGTGTAATCAAAGGAAAATGGAATGGCTGGATTAACACACATTCCTAATGATGACATTCTTAGGCAAGCCTGTGAGATATTTATACAGAAATATACAAAATTGATAATCCACAGGTTTTGTAATTTTTAATTCTTTTTGTAGCTGCTATTTAGATAGAAGAACTTTTTTCTTTTTTTTTTTTAAGTGCTAATTAGAAAGAAATATGTACCTTATAATAAGTAGCTTGTCATTTTGGCAAATTCAGGCTAATCACTGGCTTTCTTATTCAGGCTTCAATAACCTCAGTTGCAAGGAATAATAACAGTAAAGTGTCTTTAGAGTGATAAGGAAAAAAAAATCTGCACTACTATTTGCATCTTTGGTATAATCTGAAATCTGCAGATCGTGTTCATGTCCCAATTTACAGTAATGACTGAAACCTTAGCATCTTGAGGCATCAAATGTGTGCCCCCCAGATTTTTGGTACGTGCTTGCTTTTCGTGGAGTAAAATAAATCCAACTTTGAGCGTACATTTTGTTCCAAAGCACATAATACCAAAGCTTCTGTGTTTTCATATACAAAGTAGTACACATTAACTGCTTCATTTACTTCAGAATATAGACTTTACACTTCACTTTACCCAGACTTTGTTTCTGAAGACTGTCGTGTGGTACATGTTTATGCCCCTTCTCCACTTGCCTCTAGTGTTAAAACTCACAGTGACATTGTTTACAAACTGTAAGATAAGATCAATGCTTCAGTGACATTGCTAAATAACTTTTGCGATGTTGCTGGTATAGATAGACAGAATTGCAAAAGTTAAGTGTCAAGCATTTGGATTTCAGGTTTCCTTTCCAGGCCCAGGAAGCTTGGGCATATTGACCATCTATGCACTCCATATCAGCTCAGAGGAAAGCTGTTGGACCACGTGCAGTTAACATGAGCATTGGGCCAATCTGAAGTACATTTGGCAAGTTTTTGATGCTACTGTTTGTGTTATGTACATTTAAGGACATTTAGTATTTTATTTTAACATGTAAGTTTATTAATAGAGTGAGCAGACAATGTGTGAGACAAACACACAGAAAACATTCTGCTGTTTTGAGGATTGATGTTTTCATGCACATGGCCCAGTTTATAATGGAATGCAAGGACACACTGACTGATACAATAAAAATATAATCTGTTATTTTGTTTTGGGAAATGAGATGAACTTGAGGCTTGCAGAAAAATAAAGGTATAACAGTTAATGCCTGTAACTTGCTCTTAATTTTGTCACAAGAAGGCAAGGTGATACCTCTGTGTGTAGTACTGTCACATTTAATAAAGATCTCAGTAGAAACCATTTTATGCCAAATGCATGGATGTAATTTGCTACATAGGGAGAAAAGAGGGTGGCAATGGGTGGGGAATATTTTTAATTCACCTTCTTGATGCACTTTCTAAAACATATTTCCCCTTGGTTTCTGTATTTTTATTTGGATTTTATATTACAAATGTATCTGTAAGCATGACAAATATAAAATGTAAGTTTCAATTAATTGAAAAGTCATTGGAAATATCACCTGAATTGTAAATCAATTGAGATTCAACAGACTGCTAGTGCAGATATCTTATCTCAGCCTTTTGATCCCACTATGATGCTCAGGGGCTTCTGCTAGGTAGATGTTCTTGGGAAAGTGTTCTGCAGAAGCCTAACTATGTAGCTGAATGGATTTTCTGTTCCTCCCTGGAAATTTGCTATTGGCCACTGTGAAACATAGAATGTGGACCAAGATGGACTTTTCATGTTTATCCCAGGCATCTGAGAGGCTGTACCATTTAAAGTACATCTACATTTTCACATACATATTAGCCAGCATACTCCTGGATTTGCATTCATACTCCTCCTGATTTTATATTTCAGTTTCTATGGGATTCTCAAACCAAAAGTAAGGGCACCAGTGGATATTTCCATGTCATATATATTAGATAGGCTTTCTGCAAAAGGCAGCAAAAAAAAAAAAAAAAAAAAAAAAAAAAAAAAAAAAAAAAAAGCTGAGAGATCAAGGCTGAAACTCTGCTTTGTTGTGATTTAATCTGATATCTTTTCTCTTTCTGGTGAATGCTTTAGCTAATAAGTCACCAGCACAAGCTAATACAGTGTTGTAGCATAAATCTTTCTTATTTCTTCAGTTTAAGTACTTCTGCCCCGTGTAAAATATTCACTGAGGTTGAATGACTTGAATAACAGATTGTAGAATAATTCTGACATTCTCTCCCAGCCTGCAGCCATCATTCCAAAATATATTGTTTCTTGTCAGAAAGATTTTTTTTATTTAAATAATGGCATATCTATGTTTTGTTTTACGTGAAAATTATTTGGTATTGACGTCATTCAGGGTGTGGAATAAAAGAAAGTTTCTGGAGTAGAATGGACATCCATGGTGGCTTATGAGATCATAGAATAGAATATATCATGCTGGAAGGGAGGCATAAGGACCACTGAGTCCAACTCCCTGCTCCTGGCAGGACAACCTAAAACTAAGTCATATGACTGTAGTACACTTCATATGACATAGTACATAGAAAAGTGAAGTAGCGAAATGAACAGCAACAATTGTATATAATACTTTGAGTGGCAAAACGTTTGTTGGTCTTTTTGTTTATAATAATATTATAGGGCGATTCCATTATGCAGTGTTGACTAAGGATGTAAGGAAATATGGATTGCTGATGTAAGTTTTCCAGAACCACTTGAAGCAATCGAAGCCCAGAATCAAATTAAGCAATAGGACTGCTTACCTGGTTATACTGATTATGTGAGTGTGTCTGACTAATTTCCAACCTTGAGATGTGTTCAAATCATTTTGAAGTGAGAAATGAGCTGTCACTCACTGTAACAAAATAAACCCCATGTGAATTGCACTCAACAGCATAAACTGTATCCTAAGTTCAGTTTCCTCAAAGAATGTAGTGTCACAGAGTTACTCTAAACTTTTGGAATGCAGATTCTTTTTCTTCATTAATTTGCTCACTCATAATAGTAAATATGTACAGATAATTCTAGATAAAAATTAAACATAAATGCTGATACTAGCAGTGATTTTCATAATTTTTATTAACAGGTTCTGTCTTTAAAGCTGAATGCTTTGCATCATCTAGAGTTGTAAGTGAAAGTTTGTATTTTGAACGTCCAGTTTTAAAGGCACTAATAAGGGCAGAGAGAGCCTGGAGGTTATTTGTCCTGTTCCTTTGAGTAGTATTTAAAGTAACAAGAGATTTACACACATAAAAGTTTCTGCGCAATGGTAGATATTTTCTTTAAAAATAAATTCTTTCAAACAATGCAATTATGTCAGCATTAGTTCTTGTGGATTTTGGTGACCTCTCAAGACTTTTGATGTAATGCAAGTAGTTCTTAGAACTTGTATGATTGTGCACAATAGAAAAGAGCTGTGCATCATAGTTTTGGAATCTTTGATGTAATTCTTTCCCGGCGTCAAACCTTTGTGTACACTCTGAGTGTACATGTATTTCCTCATCCAAATGAAATGGTATGGTTTTCTAAAAGGCTAGATAGAGTCTATATATAATAAATTAGTATTGCTTGTTAGTACTTATGTTCAGTATTTTTTTATTGTTTTCATGTACTAGAACTTCTCTACTAAACCTGTTTAAATCTTTGTAGGCACATTATTTATCTTCCTCCGGAAGTTCATCCCTGTTGCCATCCATACTTACTGTCCACTAAACATGGTGCCTCTTGCTTTTAAAGTATTATCTCTTGCTTTTAGAAAAATGCACCCTGATGTGTGTGACTTTTTGCAGCCTAATTATCTCTTGTGTAAACAATTATTGGTATGTCTTAATTAGGTTTCTGTCATTTACTGCTATTGACAGCTGGAGCCTTGGTTTACAAGAGGGTATCACCATTATTTGAGCTGGAAAAGACATTCAGTGAATGAATAAACTGAGCAACGTTTCTCATCACTGGAGCAACAGACAGCTAAGGACCAAGGCAGAGTGGGCAGAAAGGAAAAGAAACACGTCAGGTTTTGGCAATCGTTCTTTTCCACTTCAGCAGTTAGAGAGACAGTGATAAAACCTAAAAATGCAGCAGCTACAGCGCACTCTGCCCTGCTGGCAATAAGGCGAACAGTTCACTTCACAAGGACCAATTTAGAGGTGGCAAGCATTTTGAAAACACAGCTGTTCATACAAAGCTACCTTTCAAACACATCAACTGAAAGAGCACTTCTCAATTCTTGTCATTATAACCACTTCGAGCAGTTCTATGGACAGAAATCTGGAAATGTCACTAACCAAAAATTGGGCATGAGATACTTCATACCTCACTTGATTTTAGTTACAGCACTTAGGGGTTTTTTGGTTTTTCTAAGTGCTGGTTATGGAAATATACAGACTTAAGTTTGAACATTTAATATCTTTCTGATAATTTTATAAGTAATTTTCCCCTTGTTTGTTCTATGGTCAAAACAAAACAAAAAATGTTTCCTTGGGGAATCCTTTATTACATTGCAATTAATAAAAAGATGCATTATATTATCTATTTGACATATTTCACAAATTGACACAAAAATCTGTGTTTCTTTTTTCCTCTAGTAAAATGTAAGTGGGTTATTTTTTGCTGAAGTACATGCAGAAAGTTTGTGACTGAGGTAGGAATACAAGTTTAGATTAAAGCACAAAAAGATAATACAATAGATTTTCATAGCAGAATTGGGTCTCAAAATATTTCTAGAAGTAAGCTGCACTAGCTGTTTTGATATGATTGCTGAAAATTATATATGTTCTGTAAAAATGGAAAGCATTTCTGCTAGCATATGTCTTGCATTCACTCCACTCTCTGGAGCAAGGGGTTTCATTCTGTTTCTCTTTACAAATACAAATTAACAGCTCACTGTAATATGCTCTTAGTGTTTCATATTCTTACATATAGCTAAGATATAGTCTCACACTGAAAGATAAATGAGGTATTTTGGAAATTTGTGTGTTTCTGAGGTGTCCAACGTGGCAGCTGACAGTATCAGGTGACAGCTGGAATTTTAGACTTGGGTTGAAAATCTCAAAAGTGAGTTTCTGAAATATCTGGACATTTTTGAAAAATTTGACCGGAATTCTCTGTTGGGACAATGACTCATTTTGGAAATCTACTTTACTCTTTTTCTAGTGATTGAATTTTAGAACTTCAGGCTGGCCCTGAATAGCATTATGTGCAAGATGTAAAGGAAATGGCAAAGCTACTGATATTTAACCCTAGAAGCAATTGCAACTATCTGAATAATTATTTCAGCATATGTGTTTATATTTATTTTGTGAACTTGCTATACCTCCTTTTCATTTTTCTCCTTACTTGGAATCAATTTGCCTGAGGGAAAGCCACAACCTTAAAATTTTTACTATGACTGTAAAAACAGGACAAGTTGTCAATGACTTAGCCCATTATAATACAAGAATGACAAGATTTTATACATCATGAGAAGTTCTTTATATCCATGGACATTGTGTGCTTTGAGGTTACTTTAATCTACACATAAAGACAGATTCAGAAAAACATTACGATCAGCTAGATTTACATGAGATTTACCCTTCCTCTCTCACTAAATGAGTCTGGTTTACTATTCTTGCTTTCTTGTTTACTGTATCGTAATGGAGTTTTACACATATCAGAGGAATTGTCACCATGTACAATTCGCTAAGATCTTACTGCTGTTTTCAGTCTTGTATCAATAAAAAGTTACATTACAGGATATTGAAAAATTGCAATATATTAAATCTTAGACTTTGATAAAACCATACTCAAAATAAATGTGATGAAAGCAAAAAGTAAAATGGAAGGAATATTAAAAAAGATTGATTTATTACATATGCTATTTTAGAATAACTTTTCAATAGACTTAAATGAACATTTGGTAAAACCTTCTTTTAAAAATGGGAGGATGGAAAAGATACAGTACTTGTTTCCTAACCTATTTTAAACTAGACTGACCATGGGATGGCAGATGACTATGGGACTACCTGTATGTGAAGGAAGGGGTTCGTTAATAACAATCAAAGAGCTTAATAGAAATAGTATTTTCGTTACTGCTGTTAATATGGTGGCAGCATCTTCATTGTGCATTAGAGCTACAGCGGTGGATCAGGACCACACCACCTTGTGTGCTCACTTGCAGCTGAACAAACCTGTGTACTTTACTCTGTGGAGCTTAAAATTGAAATACAAGAAAAGGGACAGCTGATGATTCAGACAGGACAGGGAAAAAAGTCACTATGACAATTTCTAAATATCCTTGGATTTATTCTTTTCCTTTAACCGTAGTCTAGTAGTTTACTGTCATGATCCTGCATCACTTTTCTCGGCTTTAATTTTAGATTTTCGTTCTCTTGTTCTGTCTCTCATGTGCTTTTAACTTTCAATCATACACTGTCTAGCCATCGAATACATCTGCCCTTTTCACAAATGTCATAGCAAAAAAACCCAAAAGGTGACTTAGATTACACAAAGGAATTAATAGTTTCCATAATTACAGTTACTGCAAATTTTTTTACTTCTCCTAATATGAGATGCACAAAATAATTTTTAGAGTTTTGTTGTTTCGGGTTATTTTTTTGAGTGAGTAGAGATGTTAGGAGATTACATTTATATGACAAGAAAATGAATTTCAATGGAAGCTGCACATGTCTTTACCATTTGTGTTCTAAGCTCTCATTTATGTTCTAATTTCTAATATGACATTCCAAATCCTATTGCAATAGGATAATATGTGTCCATTAAACTACATGTAATAATTTTATACACTTGGATTAAGAAAGAATCTGAACTGATTTTTATTTAATTTCTTCTCCTTATCTATCATCGCCATTATCAAGCAACTTTGTCCAAAAATGATGGCTGTAACTTGGGAAAGTAATGTGGTAGTTTAATTTAGATTTATTCGTACATGTTCCGCTTCTTTCTGACAGTTGTCATGTTAGCAGTGGAGAGGCACATATTGGCAGGTACTAGGCACATAGTTGGCAAGAGAGCAGTCACGTTCTGGATGTGGGTGCATGTACCCAGTTACCAGATGCTTCTAGCAGATGGCCAGAACTGAAGATTTGAGACCAGTTTTGGCTTGATTTTCTAGAAAGCTACTGTACTGATTTTGGGACTCTGTAGTACATTTGACTAGTAAAAAAGCCTAGCCAAAATCCATAAAACCTATTGGCAAAATCTAATTTTTTTTTCCTCTGTGGCTCTTAAAATGTAAATATTAAATACGCCTAAACCATAGAAATAGGTGTGTTCAGGTATTTTTAACAAATATAGAAAAAATTAGTGGCTGTACTTACTAGATAATACTTCCTTTGGTAATTATCTTTTTTTATGTATCATGGGAAAAAGGTCACTGGAATAAAACTCGCCTATATAATAAACATAATAACTTTAGGAGTTACCATTTCTATTCTGTAATTTTTCAGTAATGAAAATTTAGGCTTGGAAGACAAATTACTTTCAATTGTCAGTCTTTAATGGCAGACTCTTAATGTTTAGTGAATTCATCTTTTAGTTTATGGGAATATTTATGATTTGTTTCGGGACATGGTTATATCAAGGTAAATTCTCTTATAATAATTTAAAACAATTTATGATTTACCGTGTGTGCTGTACTGAATATCAACTATAATAATCCAAAAATATAAATGGACATAATGAATGCAGTTATATCAGGAGCATCCTGCTACTATCAGAGCCGGTAATTGCTGTATACTTAGAACATATTACATGAAATTTGGTGCGAGTTCCATCAAGTGAAAACACTTATTGCCTGTCATTATAGTACGCAGAAATTAAAAACCAAAAATAATTTATTTCTGAGGTGCCAGTAGTGGATGAGATATTTACTATGTAATGAATATTCCTACCAAATTAGGCTGAATTGCTTTAGCCTTATAATTGCGAATATATCGGGTGATTACTTCATTTCTGAGCCACCTGGGGAACCAGGTTCATAGTGTATTGTTCAACAAACATGGATGACTTTTTTTTTGTAGTCTTGCTTGAGGCAGTGTAGAGAAAAAGATTGACAAAAAATACTACTTCAGGATGCAAAGACTCACAATGCATAAAACAGAATATAATGTAAAGATTAGGAAATAAAAGTTCTCTTTTCTGCTGTGTTTTATAACAGCTGGAGTGATTTATGGATACTCATAAATTACAAACTCATAAAGATACTGTCATTTCTGATTGCAGAAAGTATTGTGGTTTGTATTTAGTTTTAATTACAGTTTTTGCTCAACTGAGCATCTCATTAATAATGTTATATGTTAAGGGGTTTTGTTTCATGTAATTTACAAAACTAATGTTACGTTTAGACCTGAAATGTTTTTTGTGCTTTTATGACCCATTTGTCAGCTCTAATCCACACTATATGATTATCGTAGTTCTCTTCTACTTCCCCTGAAGTGAATGCATTAAAATGCTGATCCAATTTTCTCTTTAAGATTTACTTTTTAAAATAAATGCAAAAGAAAGATGATAAATACAAGATAAATGAACAGCAATACTTACAGTTAAGTACCATATTTCTTCTGTAGTGTGTTGCACTACAGCACAATAATCATATAGCTCCTGGAACAGTAACTGAATCCTCTTTCAAGTGTTTTTCATGTCCTTTCAAAATTGTTAAAATTTACTTAAACCTTTGTACCTCTCCGGCATGATACAATACCCACCCTCCCCACTCCATTATTTCCCAGTACACAACTCTTCTACTGTTTCCTGTTATTTTAAAAGATTCTTTTGAATTTTGTCTAACATAAAACATTGTCTCAATCCCTTAATGTTAGGTAATTTGGCTCATTAGGCTGTCACTGAACAGTATTATTTCAATTATGAAACTTACACGATATAGCCACATCTTGATTTTGTATTTCTTTCTTAGCTCTCCAGATTCTATCATCCTTATACATCACCTTTCTGCATTTTGGATGCCAAATCTGACAGCAGTGCTGAAACTGATGTGCTGATCTTCCAGAGAATTTTGACCAGTATTTACTGTTCAAGTATTCATGTCAATCAACCAGATTGCGATCACTGTAATCAAAAGTTTGCGCTAGATTTTCCTTGACAAGCATAATTTCTCTTGCATTTTGTTGTGATTCCTACCTATGATTCAAAGACTATGGATAGACAGTTCTGCTGTAGGTGCTTATATGGAGACATGTAGGAACACTACCAAACATATTATGATCAGAATGATAAGACATACGCAAATGTATTTGTGCAATGAAATGACTCTTGCTGTGGGATAGTGGCTGTTCAGACTGAACAAAAGGTGAGTTTGACTTAAGATACTGCAAAAATCCTGTTAGTGGCGTTTATGGAATGAACAGCTTTGTTCATCACACGTTAAAGTGGGACAGATGAACCATTTCAAATTGTCCTTCCAGTTTGTCCTTCCAAAGATGGATTAGGCATAATTTTATAATAATGATAATATTATGTCAAAGCAACTTGCTTTTTATTATAAGACATTTATTTTTAAGTCTGACTTCAGCCTTTCTGCTTTCAGACAATGGCATGGTTCTCTTTTTCAGCAGTAAAACAACTTGAATAAGTAAAGAAAGATAGATCTTGTAATAGTGTGACATTTTGACGATGTGAAATGACAAATTGAGCTTTCAGGGTCTAGTAGTAATTTCTGATTCAAAGCTGGAAGACATCAGAGTGATTTTCAGAAGTAAGGAGAAGGACTTGATATGCTTGGTTACTCATAGAAGGACCAGAGAAGTGAAACAGTAACAGGAACCTAGCATATGCTAAACCCCATGTTTAGCTTATCAGCTACAGGCAAGACCCTCATGAAATTATGTATATGGTGCTGGTCATTCAGGTTCAGTAAAATAAATTGGAATTAGGGCAAAATCGGTTTGTATGAGGAAAGTTGTAATAGATTTTCTGAAAGTAAACTGGAGAAAGGAAGGTTGCTTCCTCTGTAAAACAGTTTGAGATCTACTGACAATAGAGGAGAAATAGTTGTTAGTTGTTTGTATAAATAGTAAGTAGAGTGACATATCATTTACAGGTAGATGAAGAGTAGTTATATATATTGAGTAAATCTGGAGTTGTTTCCATGTATGTGCATCATAATTGTAGGAAAATATGTCAACTATGAAGGGCCATATGAAGATCTGTTGCTGATGGTCTTCATTAAATTAACGAACGGTGCTCCCCAGTTTCTAGGAGTATGTAGGAAACTAATTGGAACTAATTGAAACAACATAATATCATGTATTGAAAATAAGTAGGAGTATGTATAGAAAAAGCATAGCAGGCAAACATAAGGGAAGAATACTTTGTGATTTATGTGAATGCTTTCAAAGCATTTGAAGAAAATAAGATTTCTGGAAAGATACCAAAGTTGGTTAGTTTGGTTTTTCTTAAATCATCCATGTAATTTGCATATTTAAAACTACATGTGTTGCTATAGGTCAGAGAGGAAAAGTATACATGTACCATAGAAGAGTTTAAAGCAGAGGACACTGATATTTGGAAGGGCTGATTTACTTAACCGGTCCTTGCTCAGCTAGTATGTTAAAAGCAGGCAGACAACATCCCAATAGCATTTGATCGACCATCTCAAAAACAAGATTAAGATGACAAGTAAGATGACAAGGTGTTTCTCCAAAAATGTAACTAGGTCTTCTTTCTTGCAGTAATGCATTATAGGTAGTGCAGACACTTTGGGGGCGATTCACCCGATGGAGTTAGCTGATACAGTACACAAACCAATACCAGTAAAAGTGAATTGAGGGTTAATTTGGTTAACCATAATTTAAACAGGTAAGCGAAGATAATTTAGCTTTGATGTGTGGCTTTGTTCTGCCAGTTCTTAAAAATGTGAACTGAATATGTAGTTTAAATTCTCTTATAGTCTAATTATCCTTCCTTCAGGCAATAGTTGTCACCTTGTTCAATATTATAATGATGGAAGTTATAAAACACCTGTCTTTTTCCTTACAAATTACTCTATGTCTTCTGTTAATGAGCATGGAAATGTCACCTTAAGTTGCTTTAACATTCCTAATACAAAGAAAACAAAGCATGGAAACCATTTGAAGTTCAAAATCCATGCCAGTTTTTAAGTCTGTTCAAGTATGCTTTAAACTATCAAAACTGTGATTGTTCTAACTCCTGTATTTTCAAATGCTGACTGATCAAGTTCAGTCTCCACTACTGGTTGTAGAGAATGATCGTGATGCATTTCTGAAATTCCAGTTCTGAATTTCCAGTAATTTTAAATTGGTTAAAAGTTGAGATTATTCTGGGATTAAATGAATAGGCAAAGCATCACATCTGAATGAAAAGTCCTGAAAATATTTCCTTGAAGGTGATAGAACGCTCTTTTCTCTTGATATTCATGAGAGATAATGCGAGCCACATCCAGGGAATATGAAACAGCATTTGAAAGTTATAGAAGTAATGAGTAGCAACTTGAGCAGTTATGAGGTGAAATAGCTTTGTTTGGCAGTCCTTCAGGAGCAGGCTTTTAGGACTTGCATTTCAAACAGTAAGGAAAATACCCTAAAGGCCACAACAATGTTTGGCTTTAAAATCAGGTTTTAGTTTCATTATAATTTCCATGTTGCTGTTAAAAATTAGACTTGAATGTTAATTGATAAGTTACAAATAAATTTGCTGTTTAGTTGCCTTTTTTTCTACAAGCAATTATGCTTCAAGAGTAAATTTCAAAAATATTTTAAGCATTTTTAGTTAGTTAATAGAAGCATATCTTGGAACAAAATACTGAAGATTTATTGAGATGAATTCTTTCTACAGTCAGGATGTCTCAATCTCCTTCGACACAGCAAAATGATATTCACTAGACTAATGTTTAAATGAAAGATGGAATTTCTCCTGAGGTGGAGACATAGATATTTAGTTACAAAAAACTATCATTACCTTGAAAGAAGTAAAACCAGAAGACTGCAATTACATATTGACAAAGATAAAGGAAGACTTGGCATTCCTTTGAAAATTGTCACGTGGTGATATGCACCAGTCCATAAAGGTTTCACAACAGCTTGAGCAG
>VWZG01005720.1:4792-60564 GCA_013396735.1 Grallaria varia | reverse complement strand
TTGCAGTTGGCAGTAACAGAGAATGTATGTTATAAAGTGAAAGTGTACCTGCTACAGAATGAAAACTGGTATTTGGGTTTTATTATTCTTTAAAGGCATGGAAACATCTGTACCAGTGTGAACAGAAATGCATCGGCTCTCCTGACTGCTACTGAAATGGTGCAGTGGTGAGGATATGGTCCAAGTGTACTAGGACTTGTTCTGAACCGTGGGTTCTTCATAGCAAGGTTAAGTATAAAAATATACTGTTTCATAGATAACACTACTGAAACATAGATGTAAAATTAGTGCATTAAAATGACTCTATGCACTAATATCCAAGGTCATTGCTTCATATCAGAGTGTAGTGTTTGTATGTGTGTCCCAACATACAAGTCATCCTTGTGTGGAAGTGAAAAATGCAAGGATATTTCTGTGCATTTCCTCAGATGGACTGGATCTTCTTTCTGACCAGGAAAGATAGAGTTCAGCAGTTTGGCTGCTGCTCTTGGAGGACAAATTACTTTTCCTTATATATTTTTGGAGCTTAGAGTTTGGAGTCTAATCCTGGAGTAACATGCCGAACATCCTTTATGTCTCTTACTGCACAATAAAAATTCAATGACTGAAAATGTGTTTGTCTGACACAATATTGATGATCGCATAATCTATATCAAAGCAACACTCAGAAGAGTATGTTATTTGAGTTACACATGCTGGGCGGAATTGCTATTCAGACAAACATTTCTAGCTTAACAGATCATTATATTTGCAATTGCCTCATTTTGTCTTCTTTTACCTCAAAAGGATACCTCTATGAACTGGTATAATGGCCATTAATCATACCATTTCTCCCAAGTGCTGTTGAGTTGTAGCCTTGTATTTGGGCTTGCCAGCAACCAACTGGCCAAGCAAATTAAAATGAAGTAAGTAGTGAAATTACTGTATTCTGAGAGTGTAATGAAATAGCGCCTGTACAGTCTCAGCTGTTTTTTTGTGACATCTGTGGTGCACCTTGTGTAACAAGAAATATATCTTCAAAATGGTGTAACGGACTGAATAAATCTAGGATAATATTTTAGTATTATGCTTAGAGATAACCTAAGTAATTCTGTTTTGTTATAAAGTGGTATTAAATAGGAGTTGTGCAGATAATGTCCCCCAAGCTACAGTGGTAATGAAGCACTACTTGACGGTAATTTTATTTTTCATACTGAAAGGCTTTTTTTATTTGTTTAGAATTTGATAGCAAAAAATATTGTACTTCATAAATTGATTGTATTGTTTCAGAAACATCCTTTTGCAGTGCAGAGGGAGGAAGAATTTTTACCGCACTGCCTGATTTCTGTATGGGACACATAAAAGAGAGCACTTTAGTATTGTGCAGTGGGTTTGGAGCTGTTGTTACAAAGAAAAGAGGTGTTTCCGGAAGGCTCAGTTCCTGTGTGAGCCTTGGCCAGAGTGGGTTCTGTTGCCTCACTGCTCCTTCTGTGGCATGGAACATGGAGACGGCTGGTGTGGGGAGCTCAGCAGGTAATTCTGCACTTGGGTGGAAACACTGCACTGCACTGTGCTGCACTTTGGTGAATTAGCTCACTTAAGTGTCATCTGCAAAAACTGCTGATGCTTGACATGACCTCTAGAGAAAGCTTCTTTCCAGAGGGGAGAGGAAGTGCAGTGACAAGAAAGAACTTGGCAACAGGAACGAGCTTGGGGTGAAGAAACAAATGTCTCTCTCTAGTCTATTTACAGCTACCATGACACTTCCTAAAATCTTTGAGAAAAGTTTGTTTTCACATAAAGATTATTCCTGTTAAGATGGAAAATTTTATTAGGTCTTTAGATACAGAAAAAAATCACATCACTATGATATAAATATTGACACATATGTATCTCTGTTTTCAGCAGATATGTGCTAATATTCTAAAAAAGAAGACATTTGTGTTTACCCTTACAGGGAACAGGTTCCATGTTTGCATTTATTTAAATGCTTCCCAAATCAGGGATATATTTCCCATGCTCTCTCAAATAAGGATGACTTTTTGTGTTAGCACCATGGTGACAAAGCTAATCAACGTGGTTACCTTTAACCTCTCAAGACCACACTAGAAGAGCCCTAGTAATGTCTGACTGTTGTGTTGCCTTTGTAAAGACTACTTGGAGAGTCATCTTCTCTGGTCCAGGATGATGCAATAATAAAATACTATAGGATAGAATACTACGTCGATTTTTAAAATGTCTCAATGCACAGCTTTGCTCTTGGTTGTGTGTTCCATTATCCCATGTTTATTCGGGTTTATTATTATGTAATTTATTCAATAGGTAATTTCTGAAATTGTCTGATCCCTAAACNGGATTTTTGGTACAGCTAAACTTAAGATTTTTACCTTTTTTATACCAAATATCATAGAGACTTTCAAGTATTTCCTGACAGACTGGTTGCTATTTGCATAACGAGAAACCTCTAGTGAAAGACTCCTGGGGTAATGCTAATAATTAATCAATAGATATTTTGAAAAAAATATTCCCTGCAGCATTTTATCCAGCTTTGCAATGTTTACCTCTAAATACAGATGCTTATGTAGGAAAGAGAACTGCTAAATGATTTCTTTTGTGTCAATGTTGTCAAAAAAAGCATTTTCCAGTTTGACTGAGTTTGTGGGAGTTGAGAGCAGAAAAGAGGCAAAAATTCTTTTCTGCTCTAATAGAGAGGTCAGTAAACTACCATTAAATCTGGGCCAGATATTTTAACGAATTCCAGAAATACAGCAACTGAATAGAAAAAATGGGAATTGAGGTCTTATTTTCTTTGAATTAGAGTTGCTGCTTGTGGCCAAGATGAAAGAGAGCGAGTTGTATTGAGATAAATCTTTTGTGAAAATGAAATATTTCTGAATGAAGGATAATTGTTTCAAGGATACACTGTATAAATTTGTGTTTATAAAATTAGTATTTCCCTTCATTTTAATGTCTGCATTTGGTTTTGCTTTGCGGAAAACTAGTAAGCAGGTTTGGGTATCCTATGAATAAGAGTATGTCTGTAGTTTGTATTATTGGTTTATTATGCAGCACTATCTTCCATGTATAAAGAATATGAAATCCTATTGGGAGAAGGTAATTGGATCAAGGAAAATTGTGAAAATTATTTGCGTTTCACCCTCATGAAAATGTGTTTTCTCACAAGGTGTCACATTGAGCTCCCCCACAAATAGCCCAAAGTGGAATAATGTGACTGTCATCCACATTGGACATAAACTTTTATCAGTTCAGGTCAGCTGAGGATATGACTTTACTGCAGAAACATTGATGAAATCATTTATAGATTTTATGTATAACACTGATGGTCATAATGTTTGTTTAAATAAGTTCTTTATGAACTATACCATTTCACAGTAACAGCTTTTAACAGTTTCTGAACTGGTCAGTTGAATAAGTAGAAGGCACAGTAATTCCTTTTTACAGTTACATTACAGTTGTAATGCAAAGTATTGATTTTTCTTTTAATACTAATGTGTTTAATGACCTTTCTAATGACGTCTGTTGCTACTATTTCTTATAAAATTATACTGGCATTTTCCTTCCAGTGAAGTATTTTAATTGCTTGTTGTACTGCTAGAATGAGAATTAATATTCTTTTAAAAGTAGTATGAAGGCTTGAAGAAGGCTCATTCTGTTAAAAAAACGCAAAAACTTAGGAGCTGTCTGATTTCTGGTCTTCCTAAAAATTTTAGAAATTGTACATTCTTTGGTCTTCAGAAAATAGTTCATTGAGAGCTACATGTGAAATTGGTTGCTCATTGTCAGTTTTTGCTACTTCATATTAAGTAGAGCTTGTAGAATTTGGCATGGAAGGGTTGGTTAAAATAGTTTCTGACAATGTCTCTGTCAAGAGTTTTGTTTTCCTTCAGCTTTCAATGGTACTACCTGAAGAAAGGATACATGAATTAACTAAAATGTTGATGTACTATCAATCACTTAAACCATATACCTATAGTGAAAAAAGGTTTCATTTTTTTCTCTGTGGTGACTTTTCTTTCAGATGTTAGATGGGTCTTGTCTTGAAAAAACTCTTTGGTTTCTACTGATTACCTTCTTCTATTGTTTTGATGCTCTAACACTTAACTATTAAATACCAGCCTAACTTTAGTGAGAGTGGTTGTCAGGAAGTAGCAAAGCTTTTGGTTTGCTTATAGAATAATTACTAATGTAATAACCGTTAGGGGTGAGAGTCAAAGAAAGTGGTTCCAACACTGCTAAGTTGTTTACTCTCAATTTCAAACACTTAATTTTGTTCTCTAGTGTCAAGGGGCAAGTGATCACAAGTGATTCACAGGATGTGAGTATTTTCATAAACTGCTCAATATTGATGAGTTAGCAAAGATATTTTTGATCTGCATTACCAGTTAGCAACGTGTCCTAGCTGATCTGGTCTAATTCTGGTGCAAAAATGAAATACTCACTTCAGGGTACTCCAAACAGGCATGCTCTGACGTCATGCTCAGAGCTGCCACCCTGAAAGGCGGGACTTAAGGGTTACCATAACAACATCATCCCATAGCTGTCTGACACTACAACATTATTGCAAGAGCTTTGAGGTAGTATTAACCGAAATACAGTTCCCATACATTTTGCCTGATTTGCTTAAGAATGCCTGTGCTGTGTCCTGAGATGCTGCATCTACAGCATATTTTTCTCTGTACACGTATGGTTGAAATGGCCACATTTTTCTGAAACTCTTTGGCGTATCTATGTAATATTTTAAAGTAACACAATAGAGTATATGTGGCAAAACCCAATAGGCATTAAAGTCACTCACATTTACTTATTTGTTACATTAAAAATGAGTAAGGATAAGGAATCAGAAAAGCTGAGCAGGTACCATGGTATGTAGAAAAAGTTTCCTCTGAGTAGTCCTTTGCACATAGCATGAAGAGATCAGAATCAGGTTTTCTCTACTTACTGTACAGCACATTCTGTAAAAATCCAAACCAGCAGCTTGACATTCTTGTTTTAACAACTAAAATGCAATATAATGTGGATGAAAACAGGATACTTAATTAATTAGACCAGAGATTGTGTTTCATATAATAAAATAAGCCAGCTTGCTTAAAATAGATTTCATAGACCATCTGAAATAGAGGAAGCAAGCTTGTCAATAGCAGGAGGTAATGCTTCAATACCTTTCATTTTGTACTCTGAAAAGAAAACCTCTTCTTAAGCTCATTCATTTTCCAGGCGGAATGTTGAATGCCATGGCTTATTGCCAGAGTTGCTTTATTTTCACCATTTACAAAGGTCACCTGAATTAATTGACTTCTTATCATACATATTGTGAAGCTACCCATTGCCTGACATTTTTGGAAAGGTGGCAGACTTAAAGCCTTAAAGGCTATCTGTTGATGATTGTTTCACAATGTTAGTTTCTCAAAACACAGTAACTCTAAAATTGCAAGCAAATAATTGCATTGCTGCAAAGGAACAAATTCTTTATGACGTTCTCCAGACTGTACAGGAGTGATGGGGCTGAGGGGAGAAAAAGGGGTAGGAGAAATAATCTACATACTGAGGTGTTTTTAGTACAGGTATAGTGCTCTAAAAAGCAAACAAAAGCATACAGGAAGATGCAGGTTGTATTTTTACTTTGAAGCATGCATTAAATAGCTGTCTTTTTTATGATGTAAAGTAAAATTTCTCTCTTTCATTGATTCATGAATCACAGATCATGCTGATGGACTTTACTGAATGTGTTTTCATCCGAAGGGATACTGAGGTACTCTTATACTGCATGAAAGAAATGGCATGCACATGCATAAAAACATTAAGCAATGGTAGTGCTAGCATGAAATTTTATGTTGATTAAATTGGTTAAATAGAAAATCACTGATTTTTTTTCTAGCCCCCCTGCATTTGCTGCCTCCTCCATCCTCCTGTGTTGGGTTCTTTCCCGACAGCAGCGCTGGGCAAAAACTCCAGCCAGACATGTGAAAACAAAGACATGGAAAGCAAAGACAAACAGTTCTGAGCCTTTCTGTACTACAGCAAGCAAAGCTTTTATAGTGATGGATCTGAACAGTCTCCTTACATGTAAATATACTTTAGAGGCACCCTGTTGAGATCCTCTTAATTACCAAAGAAGACGAGAACTCTTCTGCTTAATGCGATCCTTTTTACCTAATACGTCTGTTCCAGCTGCATCAGTAATCAGACATTCACACTGTCCCTTCTGACTGGAAAGGGAACGTTTTTAAGCAAAGTCATTTGCCACAGTCCTTAAGATGTGGCCTGGCAGAAATTCAATAACTGTTTGTGATATGCTCATTCAGCCTCGCTCCTCGGTGGTTTTTAGGTCCTGACATAAATAGCATTTCCCTTAATCCTAGCACTGGAGAGAAGAAAGGAGACTGTCCTGTCTCTTGTTTTATTGGTTTCAAAACACAAAGCAACTGTTTAATTTGATTTTTGTCTCTGGAACATCCGTGGAAACATTCTCCCTTTATAATTTTTTTTATCCTTTGATATTCTTTCAAGCTAACAAATGCAGTAATCTGATACTACTGCAATATATTTAGATTATCTCTGACATAGAAACCAAACTGCATTTGCATTTCTTTTCAGAAAGTAAAATGTGAAAATATGATAATAAAATAACTTTACAAAAGAAGAAAGGTGAAAGAGTCTACCAGTTAAAATAAAACTCAGGGTAAAATTGAAAATAAAGAGGGACTTACCCTACAATAAGAGTAGTTTCAGAGCTGGAGGAGTTCTTGCGTTCAGTAATTTTGAATCCTGAGTTCAGGTAGCCACACACTTGTATTAAAGCCAGAGTCTGAATAGATGTGCATACATGTATGTACGGGTGTGAATCGGTGTCTAGCCGTCTATAATACAAAGATGTATCTATTGATATCCTACAACATGAGAGACTCTCTGTGCTGCCAGCTGAGATCCCTTGCATTCGCCAGAGCGCTGTTGCTGCCTGGCTGGCTGCGGCTCGCAATCCAGTGGAGAAAGGGGGAGGGGGGAGAGAAAGAGAGATGCTCGCTAGCTGCTCTTATTTCTCCTGGTTTCCATGGTGGTTAGCAGTGCATCGTTGCCCCGCTCGACTGTCACAGTGACACGGTGCTGCCTGCCGGCGGTCATTAATAGCCGAGCCCCCCGCGCTCCCCGAGAGGAGCGGGCGCTCCGCCGGCGCCGCGTGGTGGGCGCGGCTGCGCCGCCCGTGGGGCTGTCGGGGCCGTGACAGCGCGGGGGGACGGGGCAGCCGCTGCCTGCCACAGCGCTCTGCCCACCGCGGCTCGGTTCAGGGCAGGACGCGGGTTTGTACGGATCGGGAGGGCCAAATTGCCTCCCCATCCCCCTGCTTTGTTGNTTCTTTTTTTTTTTTTTTTAAGGAATATTCTCTGTTCTCAGAGCAACTTATTAGAGAGCACTGAAGTTCTGCGAAGGCTGCCGTAGTTCAGAGGGCACTGTATATTGAAACCACTCAGGAAAAATGCCTTGTGCCTCGCTGACAGTTTTGGTGCCTTTTTATTTTATTTATTTTTTAATCATAAGACAGGAAAATATTTTACTGACTCCACCCTTTCCAAATTTTGTCAAATATTACATTTGGGTGCCTGTATTTTATCAGTAGAAAATAAGAGCAATAATAGATCATCCTGAGAAATAAAATTTCAGAATAAACAGAGAAAGGGGGTGATTAAATCAAACCAGTTTCTTTCAATCTCTGTCTGGTTGAGTATCTCCTTTATGGCCACCCAATTATATAAACAATAGACTGTGCAGATTTTTTTCTTCCTTCTTTCTCCCTTTATGCTGTGCCCTTTGGTAAAGAATTAATTTTTTTCCATTTTCTGTGTCCGTGAACAAAGAGTATACAAACTATGAGGGTTTTAAAAATTGTAAAATTATTTGTAATAATCATTATCCCTTCTCCTGGATATACACAATAACTGAGATAGTTGGTGTTAGGAAAAGGTTTGAGTTTTTTAGGTTTTTTTTATAGTACATACTATTTATATAAAAGAAATCACTTTAAAAGAGAAGACTAACAATAATGAAGCACAAAGAATTGGTTATCAACAGGTCAAAAAAAGAAACTGTTGGATCTCTTGTGTGAATTCAGTCCCACAGCCCTGAGCAAGGCAGGCCACCCTCTAGTGGACTGAAGTGAGATGTGGTTCTCATTTCACGCTCATCTACTTTGAAAAAAGTCTCACGGTCCTGTCTAATAACAGTATAAAAAAGTTCTGAATATTAGCAAGTGGTATAAATTAGTGTACTTTTTGCAACAGCAATAGCACCAGAATTCTATTATAAAATGGTTGCTATTTTATGAATGCTACATTTCATCTCGATTCACCTTGAGTCTGAGGTCTTGGGACTGCATTATTTTTTCTTTTTATTCTGTTAGAAAATTATTTTACTCTTCCACTTATTATGAAAAGTGAATTAAATTAATGCCAACTTCCTGAATAAATTTCAGGTCATTATGACTGGTTAGGGCAAAACCACTTCTGTTAGGCTTACCAGTATTTATACTGTGTCTGTAATAAAGCAGTGTTTTCCTTCTGCCTCAAATTTTGGAATACTGCATTTAAACTAAGTGCAGTGAACAAAGTTTTAATTTTTTAAAAATGCATGCTGTTCATTTTTCACTCATACAGCTGAGTGGGACTGCCTGACAGATGAAATAATAACATTTAAGTGACAGATATATGCAAATATGTGAGATACTCTAGGTGGGGTTAAGGCCAAGTGGCCCTTTGATTTTCTCCCGTTCTCTTATTATGGGAATTTGATTTTTTTTCTAATGTGAGTCAAAGAGTTATAACAAAAATGTTGAGTCTAACCCCATCTTTAATTGCCTTTCAGGTCTTCTTGCCTGAGTTTGGGATAGGGAACACCTCAGGTCAGAAACATGTTCTGTCACCTTTCTGTAGCCTCAGGGCTCATTGGTGAAACCTCATTTCTCCTTTGCCCCCATGAGATGGCTCTTAGACCCGCTGATAGTATGTAATGTTCACCACTCACTGTAAACATCCCAAAGTAAACCTATGATCCTTCCCTGCTGCACAACATAAGGTCCCGTGTTAGATGGAGAAATGCTCGGAATATGTTTAGCAAGCACAACCCAAAGCCAGAAGAGTAAGACTTCTTGCCTGCTAGCCCCCACAAGAAAAATGGAAATTCTTCCTTGCCTCAGCCATGTCCTACCTAGCCCCCCAAAAAAGATATTAACCTGATCTACAGGTGGGATAATGGGTGGAGTAAGAGAGAAGAAAATTTCAAAAGTTTGGGCAAAGTTGAAAATCTGAAAATGTTCTGTTAAAGCAAAATAAATACCATTTCTCTTAGCCAGTGGAGAAACAGAAGATCTGGACGAACGGGAATGGGCAGGGACTTGCATTGCCCTACATGAAAGCTTTCTTGGGTTCTGCCCTTAACCTCCTCACGTACTCGCTGTCATTCATTCAAAAACTCACTTTCTAATTAACGTGAGAATCATGCAAAAACATAGTCAATGATTTGACATGTGAAATTAAGATTATAGAAGTGCTTCATTTTGGTTGATTGGTATGGACTGTGTAATTAGAGGGCTAGATAATTAATTCAGCTAAAGTATACTTGCATGAAGAAAATGAGTTCTTACGATAGACTATATGCAATTAAAGTGCCTCCTTGATAGGCATACACTTACATATTAGTTAAAATGTTATTATATCAATAAAGTTCTGTTTCATACAAAAAAGCAAAATAATAGAATTTTATAATTTGGGTAATGCTAAAGAATAATGTTTTTCAAACTATCTGCAGGAGAAACATATCTTTTCTAAGCAATACAATTATGATTATTAAAGTTCATTAAGTTATTTTCCTGTTGATTTCACGATGATGCTTGGTGGTTTTAAAATAGCAATGCAATCTATTTTACCAGAATCATATATATAGCTTAATAGGTTACAGGATATAAAAAAATTCTCTCAGATTTATAGAGAGATGATGAAATTAATGTAGACTAACTCCAGCAATTTACTGAGCATGCATTTTACCTTATTATTGAGTGCACGTGAAATAAACTAAGTAATTAGTTGTTTGTAATGGACAATAAACACTGCATAAAAACATTAGTTATTAAAATACAGTGGTTCTGTGTCTGCATTTTCCTCAAAATTGGAAGAGGATTTTAAACCTTTCTCCCTTTTTTCTTTACATAGAAAACCAGAGCATCCTTGTGCCTTAATATCACAGAATATGCTGATTTGGAAGGGACTCTCAAGGATCAACAAGTCCTACTCTTAGCCATGCACAGGACCATCCCCAAGAGTCACATCATGTGCCTGAGAGTGTCATCCAAACATCCAAAGTTCATCCAAACTGAACTTTGGCAGGCTTGGTGCTGTGACCTGTAGGCTTGTTGTGGTTCAGGGTATTAATTGTGACCATTTCTAGTGGTTTTAGGGCTCTGAGAACAAAACTGTGTTTAGAAAGCAGCAAGTGTAATTAAAGACTGTAATAAATACTATGCAGTTAATGTAAAACCCCCACAACTATTTGATTTAAATTCTTAGGGGAGACACTTTATGTCAGAAATTGGCAGCTAAAAAAATTTGCCTGTATCCAAATGGATTATGGCCATGTGTAAAAGAGACAACACTTTTTTGAATAGCTTTATCACTTATGACTACACGTGTCCCTGTCCTGGTTTTGTGAGGCACCATGCCTACAAGAAATGGGGGCTCAGTGGTGGCTTTTCTCACTTTCTTCTTGTAGCCCTTAGAGTAAAAAAAGACATGAGCTGGTATTTGTTTGACAGATTGATTCTCACCATTTCTGCAAAACGCACCCTTAGTGTGTCTTCCATGTGGGCTGTGAGGAGGTATTCCTTTCTGAGAGAAGGTCCAAGATTTCTGAGACTCAAAGAAATCTGTTCTCTGTGTGTGTGTGGTGTCATCAGTTAACTTATTAATTGCCTTATTAATTATGGCCTGTTGTAGTTGTGTGATTTCCCTGGAAGAGAGGAAAAAGAGCGACCACTTCATGTAACCCCATTCTGCCAGTATTTTCAGTGCAATGTCATCAACCTGACACCGTTGTGCACATTTTTAGATATTATGGTCAGACTATTGACATTTTCCTAAAAGGAGTATGCTTCCATACAGAAAAGGAATTATTTTTATTAATGTGTATCCCTCCAAAATTTAATCATTTTTCAATGATAAGCAAAAGCAATATTTCTAGATGTTGTTCTTTGTATTTTTTTTAAAGATGAAAGGCTTGTTGCCAACAATGAATTCAAATTTCTAAAATTGCACTTCATAATGGAAAGCGTTATGCTCAGATTACTTAACCTGCTACCAAGTTACTTTTATCAGATCTAAGAGTTAGTTTTGATACAATAGCACAGTTTCCTAAAGCAGAGGGAAACAAACCTGAGACATGAATCTGTGAAGAATTTCACATAAGGAAAAGTTTGCATCTACACAAAGCCCCAGTTACTTCATTGAAAGCTGTGTAGGTAGTAGGTGCCATGTGGTTTAGCAAAATCTGGAACTGCATAGTAAAGAACCTTATAGTACAGGCAAATTCAGTCATGTGTGATGGGGTTGATGCAAACAGCAATGATGAGGTGATCTTGGTGACCAAGGAGATTTTGCATAGTCCAACAAATTTGTCTGTTCATTTAGCAACTCTGTTCTATGAAATAGAAAGTACAAGATCCCAGGCAAGAGCTATATTCTCTTTCCTCATTATAGGTCCCAGAGCTACAGTCAGCCTTCCTCAGGAGCAGCTTGTAGTCTGAAGGATCTTAACCGAGTCCAACACACTCGAGTGATAAGTGAGTTCTTCTAATTTTCATCCTTGACCCTGTTTTATAGGCAAAAATTCATGGCATACCAGCATTTGCTGAAGGCTGGAAGTGAGTCACACGTAGCAACCACAACCTTGCTATGTCATGTGGGACTCTTAATGAAGATGGAGTAGTGAAAAGCAGCTAGAGAATCTTTATATGCAGCTGTATTAGGTAAATGAAATATCTGTAAGGCAGTTTCTACATTTCATTAAAAAATTGATTTGATTTGTAAGTTTATGTCTTACTTGTGACATCTCAGGTTTTGCAGCCTTCAGTAATTAAGTAATAACTTACTGGGATCTTCTCAAAGGTAGATCTTCAAGACTGAGATGCCCTTATTGATTTCTTAATGATCTGCTTGTTATTCATGGGACCGAGAATGTGCATGGGATGTATCTGTTAATGTCATGGCTCTGTGAGCTAATCTGCAGCTATGGTTGATGAAAAAAATAGTGGCAGTGATGCTTTGAACTGAATTGTTCTAATTCTTATGGGTGGTGATAGATTTTGATCTTTTTGTCCTTAATAGAGAGTATGTCTTCCATGTCTTTGCTGATATCTATTTTCCTTTCTATGGAATGTTAACTGATTCTTTATCTGAGACAGGTTTATCCTTTTTCTGTTGACACTATGTAGTGTGGCAAATCAGTGAGAGGGACTTGAATTTCTTTCCTTTTTTTTTTTTTTTTTCAATGAAATTAAACAAATTATTTTTGTTCCATTTTATTGTGGTTGAATATTAAAAGTGGGTGGACAACAGCAGCAATTCTGGATTATGTGCTTTTCATAACTATTTGCACAAGAGCTATATTGGCTTTTTAGAAAACTTTAGTGTCACTAAGCTAAATATTAGAACTGAAATATCATTTAGCTTTTAGTTGCTTTGAGACTAAGAGAAGTATCAGAGTTATTTTTCCATGCCATCAGTAGCATGAATTTGTCTTAGTGATGACAAGAAACAGCATGGACATGTGCAGTGTATGTTCAGAATATAGTTTCTAATAGTAGATAAAATAATAAACCTAATAATAGCTTAAGTCAAACACACTAAACTATTGGAGTGTAATGGGTACCAAAGTGAAATTCTTAGTAGTTTAGTTACACAATTTTATTTTTTTTCAACTTGCAGATCTAGAAAATTAATTAAAAGGGACATACAACATCCTTACTGGTTAAAACCCAAACAGTGTAATTAGGAATGCGGTAAATATTTTCCCTCTCATCTGAAATTTGACTACCAGAAACCATAGGTGCAGATTAGGTATTTATCTTTAAATGTAAAGCTGTCCTTGCATCAATAATGTGGGGGTGGAAAGGATCAGGTACATAATGACTTACTGGAGGAGGAGCTGTTTCAGAGACTTTCACGTAGTTCCCATTACTAAGGAAACCACTTATTTTGTCTGTGCATGTTTTGAATAGTTCTCTCATTTGAAGTCTGGTGCTTAGACACTGAGGATTGCATTATAGCACTGAGAAAGAGGCAAAGGAAAAAAAAGAGGCATAAAATCACTCCATCTTTTAGGAACAGGGAGTATTGCATTGCATGATTATGACAGTGTACGTATCTGTATATACTGAGAGATTTGTATATATATGTATACATTTTGATTGGTTTTTTCCTACAAAAAACAACATGAAAATATTAGTAAGTGAAGCAGGGAAAGCAGATGTTGTTTTGTCCTGCACATTGCATGCCTCTATTGTAAGGACACTTGAGAAATCTGGTGTACCATTTAGGTAGCAACAAATATGAGTTCTGATTTTCATTCCCTGAAACAAAACAGGTTATTAGATTGAAGTAGAAAGACGTCCCTATCCAATAGTAATGGCTAAAACAAGGCTGCAGGGATGGCTATGCACTCAACAGTTGATCAAAACTTTGCTTGGAAAGTGAGTCTGTTTTGGCAAAATTCCTTGATGAAGTTTAAGGCAACACTGCAAATACACATCAAAACATGTTATATTTGGGTCAGCACATGTACCTCACATGAACAGCACATATATTCAATGCTGACCAAACACTTATATTAGCAAACAGTGATATCTGTTGATATGCTCAGAAACAAAAGGTTGCCTTAGTACAGTCAGATAAATCTGGTTTGATGGGATATATTTTTAAAGTATAAGTATTTAAATAACTTGGAACTGAATTCAAAGTATTTCTCAAAGATCAGAATTGTTCACAAATAAGCTCAAAGTGCCAGAGAAATGTAAAATCTAACAGATTAACAGAGAGCTATAGGGAAATAAAGTTTGTGTCCAACAAATATGCTTATCCAGCATGTCCAATATATGATTAGTTTATCAGTTTTTCTGTCCAACAGGATAGGAAACTGAAGACAAAGATGGAAATTCCCATTTTTAAGGCCTACAAAGGCAATGACTCTGTAGGATCATGTGACAACAAAACCAGTACTACCGAAAGTTAATTTCCCCTATGTTTTGTGTGTATAAATGCCAATTTATTTTGAAATGAAGAGGCTTAAGTCATCAGTCATTGCTATCTAATATGTCTGATGAATAATTATTCTTAGTATATGTTGCATAGTTCATGAGCCATTTTGGGTGACAAGAATTTACTTTTAAAGTTAATACACCTCAAAGGGATTTATGTGTGTGCTTGTGTTCACAATTAATGAGCAGCCTGTCCCTATAGATTTTTTTCTTTAGCTTCTTAACTGTTAAATGCGGGGGAACATGACAGCTGTGGTAAAGCTGACATGTCATTGTCTTGACTTAGCTGAATAATTTTGGGTGAAGCAAAATAAATGTCTTTAGATAACACAGAGATACCAGAACTCATTTGTCTCAGCGAAGAAATATCAATTTTTAGTATTTCAGAATGTTTGTATTTGCTCAGTACTGTAATAGTTATGTTTGTTTTCTACTTCTTATTGCAAGAATTCACAATGTATCTCAAGGAACACTAAAAGCATTGCTATTCATTATCCTTAAATTTTTGTTTGTAGCAGGAAATAAGTTCTTTGGTGTTTGGTAATACCGACCTTTGCAGTTTAATGGGTGTGTTTCCAAAAGATGCATTCAGTGTCTAACTCCCATCAGTATCACCATAAAAGAGATGAAATAATTACTTTCTTTATAAAATAACTGGGATAGGTACTCTCAGGAAAAGCCAACACTGTTTTGTTACAAGAGTGTCAGTTTACCTGGTAAGGACCGGGACCATTTAATCCTGAGAGATAATTGAGTTAATTACAAATTTAATTTGCAATTCAAGTTACCAGAGAACAGGAACTAACCTTTTGGTAATTGGGTAAAAATATAACATAAAATGCAGTAGATAATATAAATAATTGTTTAATGCCAAGTGAATTTTATGATGACATCACTGTGAGGAGGAGGCAAAGGATGGGTTGTTTTTTTTTTTTAGGGAGGTTTTTCCCACAACAGCCAGCTCAAAGACACAGGAATATCATTCAGAAAGGCCATTTGAACTTTAATAATAGAAATGGGATTACACTCTAAGCAGTTGACAGTGAAAGGTCATTTGGAGCCGATAAAATGTAATTCTGCTGTAAATTGTGGGCTTATTAGAAACAACTGAGGAGGAGAACATACCTTTGTGTTACTAGTTGGTCAAGAGGTATGAGCTCACAGCATGGCACAGCTGTGAAAGAAAGCAAGTATGTCCTACGATGCACCAGGATTGTTGTTCCCAGTTGTTCCAGGAGCAATAAGGAATTAGTAACACCTTGGACACTTCATTTGGAATAATTAATTCAGTTGTGATTTTATACTTGAAAAACATTCTGAACTCTAACTGGAACACATGCAATTAAATACTACTCAGCTGACAGCAGAGCCCACATTACAGAGGGGTTTATAAAACCTTGCCTTGTACAGTGTAGGAGAGTTGGAGAGAAAATAAGATTCCTGCTGGTGAATACATCCTGCTGGTACACAATGAGGTAAAGCTAACAGAAGAACAAAATTTGTATGTGACTGTGATTAAGTCTGGAAATTAGAAAAGTCGTTTGTTGTTTTCTTTTTTTTTTCTTCATGTATTCTGGGATAAATTTCCAGTGAAAATAGTTTGGGTAGAAAATCGAAACCAAGAGCAAACCAAAACAACCAAAACCCAGATGAACTCAATCACTAGCAAAGAAACCTCTTTAAAGATCCTGGTTGGCATATTTATAAAAGAAGTGTGTTTAGAAATAGCTGACTTTCATGCCTACAAAAGAAGAAGCTAGACTTAACATTTTAGCAAGATCTTTCCAGTCCTTTTTTGCTTATCAAAGATCAAGTCTACTTATCAGATTTCTTTATAAAGCCAGTCCTTGTCTGTATGTTCTAAAATCTATTAAACTGTTTTTTATAGTCTTGAATATTTCTGACTGTTGGAATTTCTGACTCCACAACCGGTGGGAATACTCACTTCTTACTGTTAAAACAGCTTTTCTCAATATTTATCCAGGTAAGTATAAATAATGCAAATATAAGTGTAGTAATTTACATTTACTTGTCATTATGAAACAATGGTTTGCCTATCTCTACACTGCAGAAAGTTCCAAAGAAAAAAGGAAACTAATCCAAATTATAGTTTTTGATTTCCATTTTTCTAGATAGTTCTCGAAACAGTAATTCCTTTGATAATATTCTCTAAAACAGTCAGGCCTTAGATTTTACCTAAAGTTCTGTTCAGCTACAAAGAAGTTGCAAAAAGCCTTACATACACACACAAAAAAATTCATATAAGTCCCCCTATCTTACGTGCAAAATCCTAAAGGCCCCAAATTGCCTAACTTTTTAATGTGATCTTTTAGCACTCCTGATTTTGCTGACATATGCTTTTTCTTTGAGTAGCTGTAAGAAATAGTTGCAATAAATCCGCTTTTCAGATACATCTGTATTTCATCCTTGGGCCTTAGATTGAGCTTCTCTTTAGCTAATAGGCCATCGGTATGTTCAGCCATCTCCTGAAGTGGCTTTAATAGGCAGGTACATTAACTCATTTCATAGTTTCCTACGGAGAGATATTCATCAATGTAACAAACTTGATGGTGGAAGAGAGTATTCTTCTTGTTACTGCTAATTTGAATGTTATGCCAAAGAGGCTTTCAGGAATCAGAACACAGATAGTTATGGCCTTAATGAAATAGGAATAACATTCAAAATGGAAACCCAAGAAGTTAAAATGCATAGGTTGAAAAGGGAGAAATCAAATTGCTGATACATTCTCATATTTTCCTAACTGTACTCTCAGGACACATATTTTTGTCGTGGCTGCTGTTATGTCAGATGGAGAATATTGAACTAAACGTAAAGGAGACTCAATATTGCTATTTAAAAATGTGCCTCAGGAGTAACCTAAATGGTGAATAATTTGGTACATCAGGCAGGAGCAGTAACTTTTAACCAGGAGAGGAGATTCTAGTAATTCCATTAATTCCATTAACCCCTCCTGAGACCATGCTGGTTCTGGGTATGAGTGCAACTACTTTTGGAGAAAAGCCAAACTCTTCATTGCTGACTTTGAGTGAGTATTCCTAACTGAGCTACCTACAAATTACCTTAGGCTTTGAAACTCACTTTCCACAGATTCATCTTTCCTGTGCCCAGTCTTTTTCCTCCTCTTGTGACTGTGCAAAGAACAGGAAATTGTTTTCTCCCACCTTGTTCCTAATTTTTACAAAAAGCAGTTCATCTTTTCTCTGAAGTCTTCCTTGTTGACTTCTCAGGTCTTTGTCCTTGCTAGCTTCTGTCCAGAGGGATGGAGATTTCAGTCCTCTGCTTCCCCTTTCAAGGTGTCATATGTCACACACTTTCAAGGGTGTCAGTGGGATGTCTGGCACTTGCTGCTTGTGTGTAACCTATCCCTGCCTTTGGCAGTGTCACACTCCTATGGTCTTGGCTTAAAGACTGCTCTGAAGTGATCTGCTTTAGTAAGGCTCACCACATGGCCAGTCTGACCCTTCTTTTCCATAGGGAAAGAAGAAGAATTTCCCTTCTTTTCCATACAGAATGTGCATGGGGCAGGCAGAAGAAACACGGGTAAGCGCTGCCTGAGCAACAGCTGCCCCTCGCTGCAATGCTCCTGGAGTCAGCTGCCGCAACCCCATTTCTCAGTTTAAGTCATGGAAAGGTAAAATCACAGATGCAGTCCATTTTTCTTCTTTTTGGTGTAAAAGAGCTGAAGCAAGGTATATATTTCATGGGTAAATGCTTTGAAAGCTTGTAAGGCAAATAAATTGAAAGGTCAATATGCTGGCTTGGATGAACTGGTGAAGGAAACTTTTACTTGGCATATGCCAGTATGACCTTTTCTTTGCCCATGATAAGCACAACGGCACTCAAGGGTTCTAGGGTGCTGATGGGACCAAATATCCAGTATCTCTCTAGGGAAGTCTATACTGCTCTGCCTTGAAAAAATTTTGGTTCTATAAAGCCTGAATATCTATGTTCAGAATTTATTAAAACCCATTTAAATATTTATTTATAAATTGGCCTGACATCTTCAGTATATTTATGATCAACACCTATTTCTGTGCTTTAAATAAATATCCTCCAGCTTGCCTTTTTTTAAATTCTTTTTACCTGAGTCTACATTTTATGATCTTGGCTAAGGTGAAATAAAAGATGAATTATTATCTTTATTCTTTTGTTTTTATGGTTCTCGTGTGTCAACCTAAGTGGCAAATGCTTTTTAAAGCAAATCAAATAAAAACAAATTAGCCTTTTTTTTCTTTTTCTTAGCACACAAATCACTAAAGAATTAAGATATGCCAATTAACTGGCGTTAACACCAGCAACAGGCAGGGTACAGAAAGATCCAGAATTTAAAACCAACTGTCCCAACACATAAGATGTCTCTTCCACAGCTTTCTAACTGTGAATTACTAGCTTTGCCTGTATTACTTTGCGAATAAATGTGTCACAACCTTTAAATAGTATGATTAATCAAGCCTTTCAGAAGAGCTCTAGCATTAGAGAGCCCTGTAGTACCTGACAAATCTTTTTGTTTTGAGAACCAAACTTCTATTATTTTACCTGTGTGTAAATCCTGTGAATATTAAAATTTCCATAGGCTTTTAAAAGGATTTAAAGAAAGAGAAACTGCTTTTAAACAATAAAAGGCTCCAGGTCTTTATTTTTGAAAGGATTCAATAGGCTTTATAAACACATACTTCACCTTTAATACCATATAATTCCGTAGTTCAGTGGGATAATGCACTGGCTCTCTAAAGAGCTTGTGGAAATAAAACATTTTGCGTCAGCATCATGGGGCTTATTTGGTAGCTCATTTGCAGTAATTTATTGATAACATCTCAAGGAATCATTCTCACTTTTGTTGACAAATATTTCCCAAACATACTTGGAGGAAATGAGGAAGATGTTGTAATAAAATATTTTACATAGTGAGGTTCAGAACTCAAATTTTGTAAAGGGAAATTTACTACTGATTTTCTTGAAGGCATGAAAAAATACAAAATGGTGGCTGTCATGGTAGAGATTACTGCATATGCTAGGGTCACTTTTCCAAGGCCTATTGTAAACTCTGTATGCTTGCAAATCAAATTACCCATAAGCTAAAAGTAAAAGTAGGAAAGAGGTACATAAATGACTGAGGAACATATGAAAGTGAAAACCTGGGCAAAGTGTTGTTTTTGTTGAAGAGAGCTTGTGAATTATTAATTTTAGCATGATCAGAATTTCACCTCTAGGTTTAAGAAAAATTAGTACAAATGTATTTTAGAAAGAGAAATAGAAAAAGTTACTTTTGAGAAATGCAGCTCATTAACATTTAATTTTCTGTATATATTCCTGGCTGGAATTTGCTGTAAGGCTGTTTCTGTCCTGTTTTTTGTGTGTGTGCATCCATGTGTCTGTGTGCATATGCATTTCTAGTGAATTTTGTTTTAGGCAACACCAGTGTATCTGCAGATGAGATGATCCCAGCACTTAACTAGAGTTTTAAATTAGTGAAAGCTCTGAAAATGTTTTAAATTGCAGTGGAAGAAGAGCAACAATTTCATTAGTAACAGTTCCCTTGATTGTTTTTAGCATGATTACCTGCAACAGCAATAGTAAGGCAAGTGCCATTAAAACAGGAATAAAAATATATGTTTTAATAAGGATGTAAGGTGGATCAGGAAGAGATAAATTGATTAAGTCTTAATCCTGTAATCCATTTCACGGATTCACAACAGTACCGGTATGAATATGTTCTGCTACTTCCAATACTTCTTTTAAAAATAGAAGTTAATTGTAACTGCTCCCTGTGGTTTGTCAGTTTTGAAGTACTGCTGAATTTGAGTGGAGTTTGCAAAATGTAGAGATTCTGGCCTTCAGAAAAACACCACTTACTCTTTTAAATAACTTTTCTGTATTGCCAAAAGGTTAATTGTGTCAGAACCTGTTTTCTGTTCTCAAGTCTTGTAATAACTGTGGTACATTTTCTCAGCTGCTACTCTGGAGAGAGAGTTTGTTTCACAAGTCTCACTGTACTGCCTTCTGTCCTCATTAAACTGTCATGATTTTTTAAAGCAGGAGTTAGTTTTTATACAAATAAGTAGTTAAGTAATAAATAATTGGGAAATACACCTTATTTAATGATATATTTCTATATCAGCAAATGGCTACCTTCTAATATAACAAGATGTTGAATGTTTATTTCAACGATGCAGAGTGGTGTCCCAGTATATTTCTTCTTCTCTCTTGTGCTTCTTCTGAAACAAAGGCATAACTTTCCCTGAACTTTTCTAATTGACTCACTGAGCAATCAAAATTACGATAACCTCACCTTGTGGAATCTGAGTGAGTAAATTATTTAAATCTTACCAATAAATACATTTCAAGCATTTAAATTGGCATATTGTTTTTAAGACTTGAGTAGCAGTGACTTGGTTTATAGCCAGCAACTCAAATTCATTGCTTAGTTGTTCATTATTAGTAGTACTGATTCTTATTTTGCATTACAATCTATTGATAAAACAGCTGAAAAGGAGAAGAGATGCAAAAGAAAAGAGCTGGATGGTTGTGCCTTTGTGCCTCTGTCCTCCTTGTGGAGTCCTTGCTGAGTGTTCCCATGGGACAGCATATGTGCATGCATGCAGGCACTCGCAGTGTCTCCAGGAGTTGTTGGCTCTGAGGTGGGTGCAGGCAGTTCACAAAGGGACTGAGGAATGCCCAGAGAAAGGATGCATAGCTGGGAGCAGGGAAGAGGAACTGTAGTAGCAAGGAAAGGCACAAGATGAAAAAGTTCTGGTCCTTGAAGAGCAGCAAGCTCTTACCAGTCTGGTACTGGGATGTAAAACAACCTTTGCAGATTAACTTGCTGGTTGCAGTTTTTCCGACCTTCTGCCGTCAGCAGCTGCATTTCCTGACCCCTCCACGGGTTCTCCTTCTCCCACCCTTTGCTCAGCCCAGTCTGTATACTGATAGTTGACACTGGCAACAGGTGAATGGTGATCTGCATTCTTAGCATCCTGAAGAAGTGCAATGAGTGATAGATCCAACAAGGAGAAGATAAAGGCTAATTGGAAGGAGAAGATTGTGGCTATCAGCTGTTAGACAGGCTGAGGCTAGTGAAGAACTGCGGGATAATGCCTCAGGAGCAGGCTGATGTGTCTGGATTACATCACTGTTGAAAGACGCACATCCTCCTTTCTGGGCTTGTTTTCATCTTAATGTTGACTGTTGGCAGAAGAACCTGTATGATAAACCAGATAGGGGAGCCAATATGGAGCCACATTTTTTGCCACTCTTGTATTAGTTTCAGAATTCAGATCAGTGCTATTGATGAAAAAATTTGTGTTGAACTGTGGCCTGACTTGGAGGCAATAGGAAATATTTCTCTGAGTATGAAAATAAAGTCTGGGAAACTATCTGATAGAAAAAGATGTGAAAGTCAGATAGAAAAGTCAGAGAAGCAAGGGTGAGTGAAACAAAAGTGTGCAGTACAAAGTCTAATTAGGAACTAATGCTGTTTTTCTGTTATAAGCTGGGAGTTATAATTGAAAGTGTCAGAAAAGAGAGTTCTGGCTTTATTAGTCTCAGGGTGACTAAAGCCATAAATGTGACATGGCAATGAAAAAAGACAACTGTAAAGACATATCAAGATGTATTACAGCATTTTTAGAAGCGGAAAGAAAATACTAAAGGCAACGTACATGGTACTGGTGAGATTTCATCTGAAATTCTGTTTGTAGTTTTGGTCACTTGTGATTGAAACATGAATTCTAAAAGGAAGCAGTACAAGACGGGTAGCTAAAGCTGAGGAAATAGAGATTCTGTCTTATACAGGTATTATTAAAAATTCTCATTATTTATCATTGCAGAATAAAGAAATCATACTGTCTTTTTATTCTTCTCACAGCAAAAAGCACTGGCAAAGTGAGAATGTCTGTTTAAATTGTAGAACAATGGTAGCAGAAGAACAAATGTGTATACACTGGCAGTGATGGCTTATTTTGCAGAAATGAGAGACAATAACCATCTGGCAGTGAGATTTGAGATTAGAAGTAAATGTGCTGGTTTTGTTCTTTGTCCTAGTCTATGAAACAGCTTGATCTTTTTGTCACATGGAATATGTAAAACACATAATTCTAAAAGCTGAAAACTAGACAGAAATAAAAAAGCTCTTTCTTCCTAAATCAAAGATTTTTAATCTCCCCCTACCCCTTACTAGAAATGTTAGAGGGTAGAGGTAAAGTGGGAGGAACAAGGAACACATGTCCTCCATAAAGGAAAGAAATTGGATATAATTTACTAATTATTGTATTTAGTGAGTCTTGAGGTTTCTTTTACTTGATACAAAGGACAGATTTTCTGAATGAAAGTTGTATATTGCAGTAATTCCTCTCTTAAGCCTTCAAAGCACAAAAAGTCAGGCTATACAAGGTTATCTATAATGAGAAATGTAGTTTTCTTTAAGGACTGTAAACAAAAAGATTCAATTTGTTCAGTCGCTCATAACATCTATACAACTGGTAAGATTAACAATTTATCTGTTTTCTATTAGTAATTAATATCAATAATAAGTCACACTAAAATGTAGTTGGAAATGCATGTTCCTTTCAATAGCTTCTGCTTTTTTGATTTGATTACACCTCTACATGCAAAAATAAGTCTTTTCTATAAATATTTTTTGCATTAGTGATAGAGATGTTGGAATTTTTCTAATAGAAGAAAGGGTGGATAATTGTGTCCACTAAATGGCTTCCTCCCTTAGATGGATATGTGGACTGTTGCTTTCCAAAAAAGTGACCAGCTTGAAGAATATGTATATGAAATACATAAATTCCTCTAAAAAATTTCTTTAAAATTTACATTTCAAAGTTTCAACCAAACTGTATGTAATCTAAGGTTTTATTTTTAATTAAAATATGTTTCTCACATTCATTTTATTAAATGTACACTCATTTCAATAAGCCTCATTGCATCTTTATCACTCCAGCTTTGCAGAGAAGTTATCAAGTATGTTCATAGCCAACTTCAGGTATGACTGTCAATGCATATGAAAAATGTGAATTTCCATAGTTGCTAAGTGCACCATGTTCTTGTTTCTGTTAAATAGTAGAGAAGTTGAATGCATCAGTTCTCTAAGCATTCTGTATTTGAACAGTTTTGTGCGCAAAAAAAGGAATAATTCATGTTTTTACATGGCCCTAACTCCTCAAGGTTTAGGCTCAATTCAAGAAGGTGTTCCTAGCCAGGAGAGCCCTTTAGCACCACGCGTAAATGCTTTGCTGAGGCATGCCCAGTTAGAGCAGACAGCTAACACTGCATGTCATGAGCAACTGTCTACTCTTATGTTTGTCTGCCTTCTTTGCACCTTATGCGTTTGCTTGATGCAGTTATTGCTACAAGTCTAGCATGCAGTTACGAGTCTTTTTCGAAGCAGCTCCTTTAACTCAAAGGCCTTCATGCTTGTTTTATTTAGTTTGGGGGCATCCGATCTCATTCCAGACCTCTATGGTTACAGAGTAATACGGACCCAGATAATAATTTAAAATATCTTTATAAGTATGTACGTATAATGGGGCTGGGTGACCAATGCTTTCCCTTGCTAATTAAATGCATTTAAATTAGTAAAATTAATCTTTTCTTAAAGCTGTCTTTCTTTATTTAAAATGTATTTTGGCAGCACAGTGAGGTTACTTTATGATGAGCATTAATTTCTGTTAAGTATTGAAAACTCCTGAGCTAATTGTTTAATTAAACATCAATGCTGGCCAACATCAAGCCTCTGGAGGTTAGACAGAGAGGTAGGTCCATTCCAGAGCAAAGTCTGACTCTCAGTTCCATAGTGGGGATGAAAGATAATACTGACTAAAAGGTCTGTGTATAGTCTAATAAACCCTTTGTATGCATTTTAAGGGCTTGTTTATAAGCACAGAAGTACAAAATAACTCTCTGTGGACAGAGGCTTGAGGCTTAGTCTTGCGTGAAATCTAACTTGAATTCAAGATCCTTTGTTTTGTAGGTGTTGCTGGTACTATGCCTGTCACTATTGATTGTTAAAGATTTTGGTTCATTAGATAAAAAAGCTAAAACTATGTTATGCCAAAATTGCAGGTTAATTAATAGTTTGTAATTAAAATTTTGTTTTAATTCTCTTTCTCACTTGTTCTCTTAAAAAGAGAAACCTACTGAAATAGGTGAAAAAGTGAGTGTTTACAATGGTTTTCTGACCTTTAAAACTTTGTGTCTGTTGTCAGGAATGCTGTATGGTGTGTAAGTGGCATCTGAGTCTAACTGTAATATTCTCATTAATAAGGAATAAAGGTAATTATATTAATTATATTAATTTAAACACACTCTAATAGCACAAATGGGTTCAGTGTCTTAATGGACTTTCTTCAAGGTCTTTGTCCTTTTCCTTTTGTCCTCATCTGTTGCAACACTGTAGATATAAGCTTACTCACTGTGATATGCCAGAAATCATAGCAGTAGCAATGAAATAATTCAATTTTGTCCTTATTATTTTCTAGCATAAGATCTTACGGTTTTACTAATTTTTACTCTGCTAGTGTGACTATTACTCTTCAGACTGAGAAATCTTCGTTCTCAGTCTACTTAAAGGCCTCTTGGCCATTTACTTTATTCCCTAAATCCATGTGGTACTTTGAATATGATACCTATCCATGGAGTATTCTTCTAATACTGATCATCCCTATGAAAAAGTATAAAACCCCAGTGATTTGGCTCCTCCTGAAGTGTTACACTGTAAATTAATTGTATGTGTTTGTGTCACGATAAACCCAGCTAGCAGCTCAGCCCCACACAACTGCTCACTCACTGACCTCACAGTGGGATGAGGGAGAGAATTGTAAGGATAAAAGTGAGGAAGTTCATGGGTTGAGATAAAGACAGTTTAACAGGTAAAACAAAAGGTGTGCACACAAGCAAAACAAACCACGGAGTTCTTTGGCCACTTGCCATGGGCAGGCAGGTGTTCAGTCATCCCCAGGAAAGCAGAGCTCCATCTCGGGTGGTAGTGACTGGGGGAGACAAACACCATCACTCTGATTGTCCCTGCCTTCCTTCTTCTTCCCTGCCTGGAGTTATATGCTGAGCATGATGCCATCGGGTCTGGGATACTCCTGAGGTCAGTTGGTCTCAGCTGTCCTGGCTGTGTCCCCTCCCAGCTCCTTGTGCACCCTGAGCCCCCTCGCTGGTGGGGTGGGATGGGGTGGGGTGAGAGGCAGAAAAGGGCTGGACTCTGTGTAAGCTCTGCTCAGCAACAGCTAAAACATCCTTGTGTTATCACCACTGTTTCCAGCACAAATCCAAAACACAGTTCCATATCAGCTGCTGTGAAGAAAAGTAACTCTATTCCAGCCCAAGCCGGCACAGTACGTGAGAAAGCAATATTCTAATACAAGCAAAAGCTCTCAGTTTGTGTCATAATAGCCACTTTTTTTATTGCAAATGAAGTTTGGTATAACTTCAGGAATGGTGGCATGTATTACTTTGCCCAGTGATGTGAGAAAAGGGTCTCAAATAAATACTAAATTTTTGTAGAATGTCTGCACAACTTCCACATGTCAAATTTTATAGTGGTGTTTTTATTGGTTGTCTTTCCTTTGAAAGTAAAACTACTGTGACTGGGGTGACATCATGAATTAGAAAGGACATGAATTTAATCTTTTGTAGAGACATTTGTGTCTGGTATTTTAATACGGTTTTGAAGAGAAACAAAGGAAGGGTAATTAATGTGCTTATGTAAATTCTACAAATGACAGTGTTTAGCCACAGTCAGTTCTTCTTTACCATGGAAGCAAATGATGGTTGTCCTGTCCATGTCTGTTGCAGTGATTTAGGGTCTACCAAACATATAATTAAAAACTGTGGATGCTGTGGTTGCTAAAGACAAACGTAATTGAACAAGAGACTGATGAGAAGAAGCTTCTGACAAAACAATTTTATACTAAATGAAGAAAGAAAGATTTGAGTTGAGGTGGTGCTAAGTAATTGAATTTCAGAACACAGTGCCACATTATTATGACCATAAAACAATAAATTTCGTTCTGAGGTAATTGAAGAAAATTCTTAATGTTGGTAACACTGATAAGTACAGATGTGCCACTGAGAAGCGTGCTTTGCTTTATGAAAGCCTTGAAAAGCTTTGATTTTTCAAAGGTCTTGTCCTACTATTCCAATTTCATATATCCAGCAGTGGTAGTAACACAGGCCGAGCCATTGGGAATAAGAACTCAGTGACCACCTGCATTATTGGTACCATGCTCAACAGTCTTAGAGCATTGGTCAAATTTCCTTATAGACGCGGTTTGATGTGCCAGCTATTGTTCATATCTTAAGCAGTTTGTACCTCTAAGTTTTTAATCTGTAACACAGAAATAATATTTTCTTCCAATCTGCTCTGCAAATTGATTTCTAAGATGTCTATAATTTTAAGCATTTCTAATTATATCATTACTGGTCTAGCTTTTATTAAAATCAATACTAAATGCTTTGTCATAAAGAGTTATATAGAGGGAGAAAAATAAGAAATCCAAACAATTTAGTTCCAAGCATCACCTTTCACTAAGATTCAAATGGAAAAAATAGGCCATCGAAACTCTGCAGAAGCCAAGCAAATGCTCACAAAATGGAGTTTTGCGAAGATAGGAAGAGAAATTGCATTATAGATGTCTTACGACAATATTTATGCCCAGAAAAATACAAAAGATTAGTAGAGAGAAAAAATAATTTTAAACACAAATAGTTTCAGAAAATTATGCTAAAATTCAAACAAGTTATAATTATTTTTTTTTCTACATTTTTATAGTGTCTGAATTGCATTACAGAGCAGCTGTTAGTTAGCTTTGGTATTTGAAAATACCAAAGTGACATCAATAACTCTGCATGTCTCTTACAACAGAAGTAGAGGTCACTACAACTTACTTTGTTCCTAGATGTACCCCCCACTTAAGAAATCATTCTAAGAATGATATCATGTTTAATTGTGTGATGTCTTTCATATCAAGGCAGCATTTCTAAATTTGTTTAGTTATTTGGTCCCTTTGCTGATACTCCAGACTTATTGGTCTATTTTTACTGTCTTGGTCTGTTTTACATTCCAACGTACTTCAAAACAGATGCAATAATTTAGTATTGTTCAATACAAGAACTTGCTGTTCTGTCTGAGCGAGTTATGATTTTTTTTCTTTACTATAGGCAATTGAAGAAAATTGCTATTAAAGTGGGAAACCTCTAACTTAAAGAGCCCAGTAGCCCAGTGAAGCTATCCATTGTATGATGTGCATTTGGACTGACTTTGTGTTGCTAAAAGAAGTTGTGCTATTGAGTTTTGCATGTGACAATGGCATGGCAGTTACAATGCATTACTTTATCTGAACAGAGGGATTAGTGACATTGGGACATCCTTGGGTGTGGGGTACTTTGGCTGCCAGTTGAAATTAGGCCAAAGAAAGAAACAAATACAAAAACTTGCAATGAGATGAAATTTTCTTTTGCAGAGTGTTGCATTTTTATGAAGTGAAAAATCAATATGTAGAGGAACGTTAATTTTATTGCATGCTGAAACTTTAATGGAGTGAGAGAGCTTGGCTTAATGGAGCCTTTGTTGGAAGAAAGACAGTTGGGATGAGACTGCTCTAGTCCTCAGAGCTTCTTCTTTCCCAGGTGTGCCATATTTAGGTTTTGCCTATTACTGCAAATTGCCACTTCATTGATTCTTGCTAATACTAAAGATCCATAGATGACATCTCATTTCACTCTAAAATTGAGATGTCTTTAGATCACTTTACATCAGAAGCTGTAACGATAAGTTTTAGATACTGAATGTGACATTATAAAGTAGAACTTAAGTGTTTTTAACCTCTGTAGATCTCAATAATGTAATTATTCACTTTCCTTGTTGCTTGAAATTCAGAAATCTTTAACTAGACCTAAGATCAGTCATATAGTGGATCAATATATGGTAATTGTCATATTTAAGTAAACCATGTTAGGATCTGGTTATTAAAATTATTAGAAATGCTTCTGCCCAAACTGAGATACAGATGAGATCAGATGCCAAAGTCAGTAGTCTGGGTTTTATTTAATGGTAAATGTGAGGCAGAGAAAGAGAGCCAGAAAGAAATAGAAAGAGAGGTCAGGGAGTGGGGAGGGGTGTCAGAGAGAAGCTAAAATAGAAAATGTATCGCCACTCCTTGCAACCAAATGGGGTCCCGTGGGTCCCATTCTTCTGGCCTTCTTGTTGATGAATGTCCAACAAAACACAGAATCCAATGGATTAATATACCTTCAGGAGATGCCAGACACCTCCCCTGGGGCAGGGGGGCATCTTTGTGATCTCGTGCAACGGACTCTGGATATGTTACCTCACTTGGATCACATGTAGTCCTCTGGTGGTGGAAGGCCTCAGGAATGAGTTGGGAGAGCTCTCTGGGGGTCTTTGATGGTTTATGACCCTTCTCAGCTGCCTCTCATGTGAATGTCCTGTGTGTATGTGGGCTTCCCTGGAAGGACTGGGATTACTTCTTTGGTTTGGTGTGGAGAGATTTTGCCATCACACCCACAAAACTCTTCTGCCCTGCCACCCACTGAGCTCAGGTAGGGTTGATTCTTAACACAGACACATTCTTTCCTGAACTTTGTTCCCACTGCTCAGACCTGAGATGATTAGGCAATAGCCCTATCTCAAGTTCCCAGTCAAATTCCGATCAGGAGGCATTCAGAGGGGGGCACTTCAGTGGTAACAGGTAGGCAGTTGCTTCCTTGCAGTTTGACAAAAGCCTTTCTATGATTTTGACAGTGTTTAAGACATTGATAACAGTCCATCATGTCTTTTCTGTCTCCTAAAGACTGTGTTGTTCAGACCTGGCTTTGTAGGACATAATTTGCTATATTATCAGGCTAATACTGTACAGTGTTCCACAGGTAGTTGTTGTTGTGCATTATTTATTCCTATGTGCTATGAGAGATCTCCAGAATTCTGCACAGGATTAGAAGTGCTTCAGATACTTTTAGCAGGCTTGAGCCATTAGACACAACTGTAAAATGGCAATTGTAAGAGTTTGGTTGACAAAGAAGGTTGATAAAATACTTTAAGGAAAGAAACAAATAACCTAATGTATTCAGCAACAGTATATGCTTCTTGAAGAGGGAAAAACAACAGTTAAATTCTTAGATGTCTCTAAGAACTCTCAACCTACTTATTTTGTATGAGTTCATGTAATCTGTCTTTGGCTAAGATAAATGGTAAGAATACATAGAAACTGCATTAAAAGTTTGTGTAATTTCGAAAGCAAATATTCCTGTGTAATGTCAGATGTCACTTCATATGCATATATGAGAAATGTGGATCTTAATTTTTGTTTTTGTATGTCTGCTAATTCTGTATTCATTCTTTAGATTAGGATATATATACTTGCTGATACATAACAGGACTAAGTCATCAACTTTTTAATGATTTAGGATTAATTGCTATGATTGTTATATTTTCATTAAATGAACCATAGAAAACAGGACTGCCTGACTCCTGAGTTGCTTCTAGTATATCTTCCTCTCATCAATAAAGAATCATCTTTATCTAAATTATATCTGACAGTTTTCTGCCTAACCCAAACTGAGTAGCTTTCAGTTACTGAGTAGTTTAAGCTAGATCATATTTCCTGAATTAACTTTTGTGGTAGTAAAAGTCTAATTTTATTAAGTGGTGGAATATTTTTGGGGGTTTTTACACTATGATATCTTTTTTTTGAAAAAAAAAATTATGCTATTGACATTTAAGAGTGAGATTGCAGTTGTTCCATAATGAGATTAAAAGAAAAAAAGAAAGTGTTGTCTTTTTCAGGAAAATGTTATGATTCCAGACTACTATATTATGGAGATAATTTATAATTTAGTATTTTATAGATGCTACATTGTTATGTAGATCTATTAAGCATGAATTTTCACTTTTGTGTAGTAGAAACCAAGACATTCCATATCAGACTGTAGATGCAATGCCATCCAAACATACACAAATCAGTATCCTAAAATATTGTTGAGGATGATTCTATGATTAATGACAGTGAAGGCAATGAAAGTTTTGTTTTAAGAGGGTGACATTAAATGCATGTGTCTATTATATACATATATGTTTCTCTATGTGTGTTTATATATTGCATATATATAGTTCAAAATATGTGTTCAAATTATACGTATGTTCAAATAATTTTAGTTTTGGGGTTTTTGGGTTTGGTTTGTTTTGTTTTTTAGTAAATGTTTATGAGTCAGCTAAGAGATTAGGAGGGGGTTGAGGAACTGACCTTTGGAATATTTTGAAGTTATAAAGACCAAAGGCAGGAAGGAATATGTAGAGTGGTCCCATATAGGGTATTTTATGGTAAAATTAAAAGACAGAAAGTGTGGGTAGAATCTTGGAGAAAACTTCTTCATAAATACATATTAAGTGGAAATTATCTCCCAAGAGAAATGGTAACAGTCCTGTTAACACATGAAAAAATTGACCAGTATAATACTAGAAAATGATCTGTGGAGAACAATCTTGCTCTAGTGCATAGACAGAATAGGTGGCCTACTAGGCAATTTTTATTTGTAATACACATGATTCTATTTTTTCTGCTCACATTTGAAGCACCTCTTTTCAAAAATGCCTGTCTATAGACACCATTCTAAAAGGATGTACTGGGGAAAAGAAGGACTAGAAAAAAGACAGCATTCATGTCATGTGCATTAATCAAATATGCCCTCGATATGCTAGTACTTTCCCAACAATGGAAAACGCTGTTGCCTCCCTATGCAGAGGCAGAGATTACAAAAATGGGGAATAGGAAAAAACTATTTATGTACAGAATACATTACTTAGTTTAAATGAAATTATATCCTTAGTAACAATTTTCATGTAGTTTTTATACCGCTATTTTAATATGAGCTAATAGAAGTCACCAGGACTGGAAAAAGATGGTAAAAGAATCTTGTTTAAAGTTACGATTTAGTAAGAGATTAAACCAATTTATCTACCCTTTAGCACGTGACAATTGTAATTCACTTCAGTAGGTCAGTAAGTTGTTCATGTAAGGAAAGTAAGTGAGTACATTGGGGCCCACTAGCTATTGTTGAGATCAAATAAGATGTTTGTCTAACAGCATAATACAGTACTGATACCTTCTTTATATTTGGAAAATATGCACAAATGTGTTGCAGCAGGCATCTCTTCTTCCTTTTGAGAAGACTGTCTTCATAGTTATTTGCAGTAGGAGTAGTATTCCTCTTTGTTCCTTTTCCCCTGAAAAATCAATTCAACCTTTGCCTTTTGGTTTCCTTTTTAGATCTTAAGTACCCAGCTGTGCTATCTGGTACATTATGAGTGAGAGGGAAAAGTAATGCTTGAAGTCAGAGTTTAGGTCGTTTGCGAAAAAGTGTAGTCCACTTATGTTTGCCACATAATTTGATTGAGCCATTTGATCAGATAATTCAATCTCTGTAGAGAATGGTTTCATGATGTATCTTAGAATAGCTGGTCAGTGAGAACTGCCTTAGAAAATGGAAGAAGAATCACACTGGGAAGTTTTAGCTGTCTTTTGCTCCTAATAGAATTCCATATGAGTAAGTCTGTTATGTTCAGCTTCTGAACCTCAGAGGGTATTTCTCTGAGCTGGTCAACAGAGTTGATTCTGTGTCTACTGCAGAGTTTCATCTAGAAGTAACACTTACTCAAATTGATTTTGTTTGGTAGGTGGTCCACCTTAATTCAGCAATAATATCTCATCCAATCTTCCTTCATAAATCACAAAAGCACTGTTAAAACTGGGTCTCTGCAAGTTTAAAAAATTACCTGTTTTTTAAAATTTGTTCTATTTTGCTCACTAACTAAAGCCAAATTAACATAAGTAGTAACTAACAGTAGGCTAGGAACTGAAAATAAAAGGGTGGCCACCTTTCTTCTTCTGCTTAGGTAGAATGGCAGAGGAGATTATCATATTCTTTCTGTTGAGTGTCTTGTTCTGTCATTGAGGAGTTGCCTTTTTTTTTTTTACATTGAGTTTATGTTACTCTTAAGCATAAGTGGTTTAATGAGTGACTAACACATCTGAGCCCCCAAATGTAAAGAATTGAAAATGCAGTTATCCTGATTCAAATATTTATTTGACGAGCAGCAATTGCATATTAGCACACATGGCTACTCATGCCAGTGCTGCTTATGGATTGTTCCCTAGGCTTAAAGAGGTAGTGGAGAAAACTTTACTGAGAATTGCATGTGTTTTCTTATAGCCAAGTGATGTGACTTAGAGAATTTCAGAGCATAATTTCTGAGCATGCATAGCTAGGTGGTCTTGAGATCAAAACATTAAAAAAAGAGAATGTAATGCTCTTGATAACAGGGATTTTTTTTTAAAGTTAATGGATGTATTCTATTAAAAATATAATTTAAAAATATAAAAGTTCTTTCTGTTATCTGTGCATTTTTGAAAGAGTAGTTATTTCTACCTACAAATTAAAACTGGACTAGAATAGAACTTTTACTTAAAAATATACAGTGAAAACATTGAAGAAGTATTGTAACAGTGAAATAGTTAATCATCACACAGAGAACTGAAAAGGTTAAAGAGCCCTTAGGGTGACATTAAAATATACATGGACTATTTTAAATGAAGACATATAAGGATCACTACAGACACATGGAGAGAAGCAGGAAACAGGAATTCTTATTTCAAAATTCAGTATTATATTTGAAGATAGTAAAGATTTCAGACCAAGCATATGCTAATAATATGATACAGACTAGCCACAATAATCTTGAAGTATAGATTGTGATTATATGTGGAATATAATCAAAGTTGTTTATAATACAGATACTTATTTCCTGGGGGGGAGACCCCCTTATTATGTATAGTTCTTTATGGCTTAAAGGAAGAGTTGTGAAGATCACAGAATGAACTAGGCTGGAAAAGACCTCTGAGATCATCAAGTCCAACCTATGACCTAACACCACCTTGCTTACTTGACCGTGTCACTGAGTGCCACATCCAGTCTCTTCTTAAGTACCTCCAGGGACTGTAAATCCACCACTTCCCTAGATAACCCATTCCAATGCCCAATCACCCTTTCTATGAAGAACTACTTTATGTCCAACCTAAACCTCCCCTGACACAGATTAAGACTATGTCCTCTGGTCCTGTCTCCAGTTACCAGGGAGAAGAGACTGACCCCCACCTGGCTACAACTTCCTCTCAGGTAGTTGTAGAGAGTGATAAGGTCTCCCCAGAGCCTCCTTTTCTCCTCTTGCTCCAGACCCTTCACCCGCCTTGTTGCCCTTCTTTGGACATGCTCCAGCACCTCAAATATCCCTCCTAAACTGAAGGGCCCAGAACTGGACGTAGCACTTGAGGTGTGGCCTAACTCGTGCTGAGTACAGGGGAAGAGTCACTTCCCTGGTCCTGCTGGCCACACTATTCCTGATACAGACTAGTGGTAAACTCGATCCCCTCATCCAGATCATCAGTAAAGACATTAAACAGAGCTGGGCCCAGCACTGACCCCTGGGGGACACCACTGGTGACCGGCCGCCAGCTGGATGCAGCCCCGTTCACCAGCACTCTCTGGGTCCACCTGTCCAAGCCGTGGGCTACCAAGTTTTACTGGAGTATGCTATAAGATGTATAGATATTATGGGACTTAGGAAATTTAACTACAGTTGGTGATAGATACTCAAGTCTGTGGAAAATTTAATTAAAATCTAGACATGTTTACCATTATTGCTAGTCTTGTTATTGAAACACAATAGCTGACCTACATACTGCAGATGCCTGCACTGAAAGTTTTGAAGCGCCTCTTTGATCTTATTTGGCATTCTAAAAGTGATATATCTACTAACTCTTGTGCTCTTAGTATTTCATTTTTACTTCTCTCACCTGGATAGTAACTGACTGCTGTAGTACAGAAATATTCTGTCTCAAATGCAAATTAAATATATTTCTTTTTCTGTTAGTTGTATATGCTTATGGTAACAGCAAAATATATTTAACCTCATTCCTACAATCTGCTATTCTTTCAGTAGACAAATATGTCCCTTAGTCAGTGGTGTTTGGCACTGAGGTGAGGTGTGAATGAGTCTGTGAATAAAGAGGTGGTTACTTGGATTCAGAATATTCAGTTCAGCCAACTCACGTGACTCAAGTTGCAGTGGGTAAGGTTGAACTGGCAGATGCCAAATTTGCATTTCATGTAATGTTTATGTATTTTCCTGAAGGTATTTTTGGTAGCATGTAAATAAAAGTATTAGGATGTTTCTTGCTAGGTCAATTCAGAACTGTTAAGCTGTTGGTGTACAGCATAGTGTCTCAGCACATGTTCATGTTCATCTATTAAAGAACAGATAATCTTTTGCGAGAGATGTTCCACATACTTGTCTAAGACCTTAAAAATAATAGAGTACATGTTATGCACTGAAGTTCTCATTAAAGTTTCTAAAAAGTGTAATACCTGCCAAAAATATCTGGGATCAGCATCCTAGCTCAGACTAATGGGGCTGTAGCTGGAGAATGATGGAGCCTCACTGATGCTAAAGCCATTACAGTATACATTGATTTCTATCATTATCATAATCAGACAAACTTGGGAGCTTTTCCATTTTAAAAACCCATGTATTGTCTTCAGGTGAATTATAAATTTGCAGGAACTTGAGAGTCGGGATAAAAGCGACTCAGTTTCTTTTTTCTTAAGTGTGAATAAATATAATTTCATCTTCTCAAAAATTTCTTAAAGAAGCTTGGACATAACACACAATCTTGTCAAAATGAGAGTATCGTCAACACACACTTCAGATTTTTTTCTCAGTGAATGCTGGTTTAGTTGACCCTTAGTATCTTTGGGTTCTTCAGAATCTTTGCACAGTATAAACACTAAAACATCCATGCTTACCAAAACCAGCTTTGTAGATTAGTTAGTATAAGTTGCATGTTAAGTTGAAGCTGCTTGCCTGATTTTTGGAAACTACTCGTCTGCAGGTGTCAACCTGTCTTTCTGTTGATAGTAGGTCCTCTAAAGGCTGTAGGTAATATAGTTTTCTATTTTGAGTAATTTGTATATAATAGTACAAATAATTTTCCACTTTCTTGCTCTGAATTACAGTATTTTGTTCTAGAAAAAGGCTTCCAAAAATAAGAAAAAAGTAATGGGTTTATAGCAAACAAGTTCATTTCTGGTCAAGAGCTTCTAACCCTGAAGCTATTACATCATCACAAAAAATTAATTAACCTTAAAAAAATTAATTTGATAATTAGTGCAACATTTAGCAGTAGCAGAAGATTTAGCAATAGTATAGTCTTCATATATGTATTTTGAAGTTAGGCAAAAGGAATTGAAGAATCATCATCATTCCTGCAAACACAAAATCAAAAATACTTCTGTAATTTCTAAATGCATTAAAGAGAGGACATCAGAATATATTTATGTTGTTAATGCTATTTCACAGTTCAATCAGTTGTCTTGCTGTGTAATAAAAGACTCCAAAATTAAAATGACCCCTCTTTGCAGAGTGTAACTGTAGGATTTTACTATGTGGCTGCCTTGATTTGATCTTACTCTTACTGAAATGGAAAATGATATCCAACTAATGCATCTGAAGTGGGTTTTTATACCATCTAAAGCTCTCTTGTGAAATTAATGGCTTCTGCTTCTGGCCTCAATTACATCTTATGGTTCTCCAATTTCATACGGTTTTTCAGTTCTTTTTTCTGTGATTTTTCAGTATCCTTTTGGTCATGATTCAGACACAGCACGTATTTACAAAACAAAACAGACCCACCCAGATTTGAAAATGTCAGGAATATGATTAGTGTCCTGTGCTGTGTGTAGTAATTGAGGATATCTTAGTCTTTTATGGCAACTAACAGCTTGATCAAGAAAATCAACTTAACAGCAGAACAGTGTAATGACTGCAAAATGTTAATTGAATTTTCCACTGTGAAAAAAACACATTTTCAGTCTGATCAACAGTGTTATTAGCTGAAAGCTAAATATCTGCTTTCTACTTCTAAGTATTCATGGTACTTCTTACTCAGTCTACATGCATACTTTTTCAAATGTAAATTGGTGTAACACAAATAAAATTTAGAAATAACTGTTTCTTTCTAACTGCAAACCCCACGCTTGTATTTTTTATTAAGATGTAGGTAATGTCTAATGCTGACTATTTATTTAAAAAAATTTTAAATTAATAAGGAGATTCTTTTGGATTTTTATTCTTTATAAAATGTATGCAAAAAGGTTTCTCCTAATGCTAAATGCGTTGCTTTTAATAAGTAAAAATAAGTAAAATAAGTAAAAAAAAAGGGGTCATTTTATATTTAGGAATTCCCTGCAATTTTTTTGTGTGCAGTGTTCATATTCGCAGCTCCTTTCTGAGGAGGCTGAGCTCTTGTATTGAAGTGAGAGTCTTTAAGCTTTATTGTTCTGTCATTTCAGAATCAGGTCTGAACTTTTGTGTTTAGTTGGGTGTATTTACCTCTAAAGTCTTTTGTCTCCTGTCTTCTCCCAGGAGAGAGTAAAAAGAGGTAAAGAAACAGACTATTATTAGACGTGCTATTTTTTCAGTGGCTCCCATGATCCCAGGTATCTTAAGTCTGATTTCATTTAGTCTTGACTGTGTCAGTTGTGTTATCACCACTAATTTAGGTATGGACAACCTGTGGTAAACAACCAGAAACAAACAAGAAAAATTATGGTAAAAAATGAATAGTGAATCTAAATGATTGTTCCATAAAGAATTTTTTTTTCTTGTGCTATGGATTTGAGGTAGATAAAAATATTGTTTTCTTTCATTATAGCATCTTCTGGGTTTTGGTGAGAAGAAACATAACCATTTAAAACTGTTTTATTTAAATTCTGGGTTAGATGAATCTAATTCAGCTCAGCTGACAGCTTCTGTAATAGCAAAAATGTTTCTTGTGAACAGATTCTCATCACTGATGTTTTAGACTGGTTCAACTCTGCTTCATTGCCTTGTTCTTGGTTTGGACACTGGTCTGTTATTAATTACTACATAAAGCAAAAAATGTATATCCCCAAGTATTCGCACTCAAATCCCAACTGTATTCTCCACCCAATGCTCCCTTTCAAATTTGCTAATGACCTTTGTGTCCCTAACCTTCCTTTTTTGGGAGATTGAATGATTGCAAAGGTTGTCAAGACAGTTGTGATTCTAGGCCACATCTTCAGATCAACTTAATCAGAGTTAAGTGTTGAGCTCTCTTTTGTCTTGGGTAGAAACCGAGTTGGCTATTTGCTTGGAATTGACTGTTCTAGTGACAACTGGTGGAAAAGATTATTAAACTCTTTCGCCCCTTCTCTGTACTCTCTGTCAATAGCATTTCCTCTCTATTGAATAGCAGGTCAATATTTTATTTGTCACTCTCTCACCAGTGTGTTTGGAGATTTTTTTTTTAAATGTTAATCTTGTTCCCTTTTCTTATTTGTGTTCCATAATATGTGTTGGCTTTTTTATTTTGTCACTGTATGTTCTTTTCTACTTGTTTTACTTTATACAACCCTAAGATTAGCACAGTTGGTTAGAGCACAGTGCTAATAATGTCAAAGTTGTGGTTTTTATCCCCGTAGGGGCCATTCACTTACTAGTTGAACCTGATGATCCTTGTGGGTCCCTTCCAACTCAGAATATTCTGTGATTCTGAAACTTGTTGAAGATCTGTGAAAGATCAGATTTAATGGAATTCCAGCCTTTCTTATTCACATTGGAAAAAATTAGTCTTTGACCTTCTCTTTTTACCTTATTTTTGCTGTCTTTCCACTGATCATTCAAATCTGTTTGCCGTCCTGAAGTTCATTGCTCTGTTTTGCTGTTTATCTCTCCCCTTTTAAAGGAACATGAATTCTGTAAATTAATAATCAGTCTCACCTAAGTTGCCTGTCACCCACCATGATGTTCTCAACCAGCTGGTTCCTTGGGGTTAATATCCACTCTGGAGGAGTCCTGTTTTCTCTTTCTAACTCTTGTTCACATATAGATACAAAATACACGTGATACTAAATAATCTTTAAAAACATACAGTACTTTTAAAAATAATTGATTTTTAAAGGCTTTGCTGACCATTTCATTTTTTCCTGTACTCCTTTCCCGACATCCTTCCTGTTAGTTAGGGTGTGGCCTTTCCACCTAAACTTGTGCCTTGCTTGGTTTGGCTAGTTACTGTCTGACAAAAATATTCATAAACTTCATCATACCAGTGCTAATATTAATTTATTTTTTAAATGTTCCTTACCGTGTCTTGTTCAAATTGCACCACTGTATACTGAGAGCAGGGTCATACATTTTCCTATCAAGGATTCTCTTGATTAGAGATTTACTCCCATTGAAAATGACAGCAGCTAACAGTCTTAGTAGCAGTGTCAGGTGTGCTGGATCATGAATTCTGTTTTATGAAATTCTGGCCAGTATAACTGATTTAGAAACTGCCAGAAATGCTCCTTCAGGAATTTTGATAGTAGTGGGAAAGTTATTTCCATGGTATATATAACATATTTTATAGAGGTCTTTCCAGTACCTCTCAGGAACATATTTTAGTGTTGAGATGAGTAGACAACTCTGCGAAAATTCTCATATACAAAAATTAGCTGTTTCTCCCCTGTAATTTGAATGCCAAGGTTGTGTATCTGTAATTGCATTGCATCCACTGACTGACATTGATGCAGGGATATCACAACAGTGTTGGCTCTGGTGCAAGTTTCTATTCTGTATTCCTGTAACATGTCTTAACTTTTAGGTGCTGGAAGAAAGACAGAATTTTTCATTATTTTTGTGTCTACTGCCAAGGTCATTGATTTCCTTGCGTGTTACTTCTTATCAGTCCATGAGAAAACAGGGAAAAGTGTGTCAAGTACTCATTTCACATGGGGCACTAGACAGCCCTCAGATGGCCTGGGAGAATCTACATTCCTCTTTTCGGCAGCTGTTTCATACCTGCTCGAACATTTATAGATGATCCCTGTACCATTACCTAGTGGTTGGTTTTCACACAGGAAAGAAACCACTTGGCTTGCACTGTGAGTTGCTGGCAACACTGTGAGAAATGAAAGTGGTGAGTTTTATTACCAGCATTCCTCATGAGCCTTTAACCAACAACTCTGACGTCTGAGTATGCAAGCAGTGGATCACTGCATAAAAGAGCAATGATCTGAGGCTGGTGCCAGGCTCTGACCTGGAAGCTGAAGAGCACAGTATGCCATTGTCTTTCCCTGGAGATATATAGTCCTGCTCAAGAATTTACTTTGACATTTGTCCTGTCTCTATAGATTAAGCAGTTTGCTGTTTGCTGCAATCTCACCATCAGAGAGTAATGTGTTTTGGTTTTTTTTTTTCCTTGCCTTCAACTTTTATTGCTAGCTAGTAATGTAATAATAATTTATTTACAATGTATTTCCTCATGTGCTTTAGATGTCTCATAATATAAACACAATTGAAAATATACTCTAAGTGATTGATGTTGCAGTACAAATAGAAAAATAAAGTGGTTTTGGTCTCTAAAAGTAATGAAGTAGCTGATTTAATGCAGTGCAAGTCTTTAGTGGGATCATATGGAGTGGTAAGTCTCATGCTATCAAAGAAAACAATAAAAAAATTATAAATATATAAACCTCATAACTATTGTAGGTGTTCAAATGTGAAAATAAAGACACCAAAATCTGGTTTATTTCCTTGATATATAATGTTCATATGGGTTATGCAAATTCATAACTTCAAAATAGTAGTCTCACCTGTGAAATCAGGTATTTTCACAATATGATTAACGCTTCTAATTTTAGAATTGTAGTACTCAAGCAGCTGGAGGCATTATTGTTTGAATATTAACATTTACTGAGTCAGTGGTTTTTAAAGGCATATATTCATTGAACATGGGCTCTGTCTCACACATCTTACTGAATTAAAAAAAAAATAAAAAAGATGTTGGGCTAGACCTTGAAATTCTTGGGTAAGGTAATTTAAACTTTTTTACATAATTCCCTTTGAAATGTTGAAATTTGATAAAATATTATGGACATGTGAATGGCTTTTAGTTTTTAGCCTGAATTATTTCCTGATCTAAAGTTGTCATATGGTATCTCTGTAACATCATACCCTACTTTTTGTTTTCAATTTCTTCACTATCACTTGCTGAATGTAATTTACATGCAGTTCTTTCATGGTTAAACAGGTGCAGAAGAAACAGTCTTCAGATCCATGGAGTATATACAGAATGAGGAAAAAAGGGGGACGAGTGTTTTTTCTTTTTGAGCAGATTGCTATTTCAGTTAAACTTGAGAGTCTTCGTGAAGGTTTTCATTATCTATCATAAGATTCTTTAAGTGTTCCACCTGTTCTTTCTCAGGTCAGGAGAAAAATATAGGAAAAGCTTTGATTTTTCTCCCTCTTTCCCTGCCTCAACCCAAAGTTAGTTTTCAATGAGTCAGACTATTGTCACTGACTTCCCATTTTAGACCATTCTTTGTCTTTCATGTTGGGCTTGCCTTTTACAACCTTTGTCTGCGCAGCTTTTGCCACAGCAGCGTGTCAAATAGCAGGCGCAGTTCAAAAGTAAAGAAAAAGAAATATTTCTAATTTGAGAAAAAGAAAGAATTTTATTACTGATATACATCATTTTACAATCTTTAAAAAGGAAAAAAAAGCTGAGGAACATTTTCTAAGAGAGTGAGATGCATGTGGGAAATTTGAGATAATTATTTAATGCTGTTTTCCTTTTGGAAGAACCTCTATTCAGTCAGTAGTTACAGCAATGCTTGCAGAATACTATAGCTGCATTTTGCAATGCTATCTTTGCATGTGGGTTTTATGGCTAATTACTGGTGTTGGTTTGTTTGTGTGTTCTTTAGAGGATAATTATTAAGCAGATTCAAAGGTAGTGACAGCTGCAATGCCTCTCTGCTGATTGCAAGAGCTAGTTTGTGAAATTTGCAGATCAAATATGTCCTGAAAATATTGTGACAGTTTGCTTGCTGTAGTATTACTTGCTGCAGTGTTACTTGCTGCTAGTACTTCTGTATGCAAAGTAGGGACTGACTAGAAAGCAACTAGTACAACAGTAGAAATAACACATGTATTATAACTGGTAAAGCATTTTTCTGTCTTTGCAAGATGTATTTCAAGAGTCACATTCAGTAATTTATTATCTATGAAACATTTTTTCCCCTTTGTGTTTGTCCAATCGTGAAGGAAAGCACAATATAGGAGATTAGAGAGTGGCTGAACAGAATACTTAGTCATTTATTTACTATTTTGCGCTAGTAGCTGTTTGCTACTTATCACATAATTTGTCAAAGTTTTTTAATTCCTGGTCTTTCAAACTTTTTTCACTCTAAATTTCATTAGCTATTAAAGCAGATGTCTAACCATTGTATTGACTGAAGATCTCTCTGTACTTTTCCTGTTTGTTGTAGGTTTGCTATTTGAACTGACATTGTTAATCTTAATGTAATCTGAAAAACTATTCTCAATGGTTTCAAAATAAGTGATTAATTTAATTCATTTCATATTGGGACCAAAAAAAGTCTGATAAAATCATGAGTTGCATTTGAAAATCTTTTGCAATCCTAATCTCTGATATTATTATCTTCTATTTGGGTTTTTTTTCATTTGGTAATAGTGCAAGTACTTATCAATCCTTTTATCTGCCTAGATGTTTAAAGTTTGAGGAAGGAAAAAAAGAGCACAGGTGTTCTGTTCTTTGTTGTTTCATTTGAATTTGCTTCTTGTACTTGGTCAGTGGAAGAAGCATGCCTATGACCTTAGTCTTGCAGTGGTAATATTCCTCTCTAAAAGAAGTGCAAAATTGCCCTCTTTGACTGAGAGTCCCTGTTAGTCGCTCTTCTTCCACTTCCTTTTTGTGATTGAAAGTTTTGTCTCTCTGGGACAACCTGTATGAAATTTTCCTTATAAAAGTCTGAGACTCAAGTGGTCTAATTAAAACCAGGATTTATTAACAGCACTGAAGCTGCTCAAGATTAGAAGAAAAGAAATATTTTGCATAGCATATCTGTCCTGACACTCTGCGAAGCTCATCGAGATAGATCTCCCTAGAGTTTAGTTACAGAATAAAAATGCCTTACATTTATTGGAAAGCTTTTTTCTTTTTCTTGTCTGACTTTTTTTTAGGCAGTTTAGTTGCAGAAATCTTTCCTTTCAAGGGACTCAGCCTTTCTTTTTCTTCCTTATGTTCCACTTCTTTACATTTGTGACCTTTTCTGTTGTTATTCCTTTTCAGATTGTTGTATCAAGTCACTAATAATGTATTAATGCCTTTCAAAGAGAGGTCATCCTGTTCCTGGTGACAGAATTCAGCATCCTTTACAGACTCTTGTTCGCAGTAATTAAACAACAGCGATGAGCTGGCATCTGGTCGTGCCTGCAGTCTGGGTTGTCTACCCATGTACATATCTGACAACTGAGTGGTCTTGATCAGTGAGTGAGGGAATGATGTAGCAGAGACAACTATTGATCAAACCATTGTTGCTAAATGATGGCATTTTTGATCACATTATTCACACTTTCAAATAGGACTGATTTTCTTTGATGGCCAGAGGTTGCTGAAAATAACATGTCCATAAGAATTATTACTATTTTATGCATTCTAGAAGTGGGTTAAAGGCATCCAGATATGGTGGGATGTTACAAGACCTTTAATGTTTTCTTTTCAATTTTTTTCCCATTTTCCTATTTCTACCACAATGGCTTCAGGAAGAATAAGGAGTGATGCTCTTTCTCTAAAAGCCATGGTAAAATTGCCAACTGTAAATTACCAAACTGGAGAACAGAATATACATTTTTTCCTTCCAAATTCACTCACCTTGAAAATATTTTTCTTCCTGGCTTTAAGGGGAAGTGTTCATAAAACATATGCCCAAAATGCTTTTTTCTTATATCAGGGCTATTTATTATAAGGAAGAATTATTATTTTTAAATTACAAATCTCAGGACTTACTAGACAAAACAAAAATTATATCTTGAAAAATTAATCCAGTTCTAATAAAATATAAAGAAAATAGTCAAATAGAAATACCATAATGGCAGCATTAGTATTTCATTGCTGAAGGAGAGGAGTATCTTTGAGTCATTTGTCATACGTAAAGCAAGATTCCATATCTTATCTCTCTCACATAGCATTATTAATTATATTTAGCATTTGCATGCAGTACTTGCAGTTTATCTCAGTAGTTCATAATTGGTGAGCTCATCTTAATGGCATGGAATAAATCCGTGGAATAGTGTGGAATCCACATCTATACACACTGCTGGATCTACCCTGTCTCTATGCACTGAACTCCTGGTGCTGGGATTGACAGGAATCGAGGTGGCAGCAGGAACCGTCATGACAAAGCAAATAAGCTGTTCCTGTTGAGGTTCAGGTTATTGCCGTCATTCTCAAGAGAATCTACAAAAGAATTAGGGACCACTGACTTGTAGTCATCCAGCTGAGTCCTGGGCTATAATTAAGGCATTCCTAGGCAGAAGAAGAGATGCAATATGTTCGAACTATATTCTCAATGTTGTTCTCTTTATGAGGATGATTGTCTGACATTAGAACTGAACTTTTAAAAAAATACTGGAATAGAAAGTTGGTCATTCATGATATTGAAGCTCTGATTGTTGTGGCAGTACTTTTAAAAAAAAAACCCACATGGTTCTTCCTTTCCCAGTAAGAACTTTATAGTGACTTTCTATCTATATATCTTTTTTTTTCTTAGATATATGGTTGTTGTAATAACTTCACCAAGCACTGAGATGCACCTAAGCCTTGTTTTACTGAACTCCTTATTTTATGTCTTAAGGTACATCTTCTGTTGAAATTTCTTGGCTATTTATATGTAAATAAGTTTTCTGTAATTGCCACTAGAACAGCCTGCTTTCATCCCTGTAATCTAATATAGGTGGCAATTTATTTTTTTCTTACATTATCCAGTCATAATGGCACTTGAGGGCAAACAGTTTGATACATCTGTCAACATTACTTTCTTATATAATAACAGAGTAGAAAAGAGACTTTGTTTTGATGATTAAATACAGCTATTTTTTAATAGCATACATTGTTAGACATGGCACAACACCTGAATAGGGAGCAGAAAATAATATGTGTGAGGGAAGAAAAAGGATTTTTTGCTACAAATAGGCATAGGAAGAGGAAAGAAAGATAATTGGGATTTATTTGAGATAAGAGAACAAGAACAGGATAGTGTACATCAGACAGATAAGTAACTTTGGAATGCAATATCTTTGCATTTGGTCCTTAAAGGCACATCTTCCACCGCAGAACTAATTCAGAGCTAGTCAGAGTCAATGGAGAAGATTCATTCACTTTAATGAAAGTTAAACCAAACCTACATAAAGGATATCTGTGCTGCTACAAACAGGAAAGTCATACGTTGCATCTAGAGAATGCCTAAATTGACTGGGAAGAAATGCCTATTTAAAGCCCATGCTGAAAAAGAAGTCACACACTTATCTAAATCACATTGATATTTAAATCAATTTAATTAGATCAGTGCAAGTTTCACCATGTATGCATTTGAATCTGTTGCAACCGATCGAGAGCAAATAAGATTACAGTATGGTCAGTTGCCAGTTTCATGTGATTTATGTATGCCTACCGAAATGTGGTGGGTAGGTGTCCAAGTTATAGTGGCTGGGACCAGTTTGTCACTGCTTGGGTGTAACTGTAACTTTGTATTCTGTACTCTCTCTGCCATTTATCATGAACTGCTAATGATGCATTGTTTGCAACAGCTGCCCAGGACACACCTGACACCTCAGGCTATGGACTGGGTGCCTGAGAAAACAGAGATAAGAGGGTTCCCTGTCTTCACACCAATGATTCAGGTGTGATAACTCCCCTCTGGGAGTCATTAGCACTTTTCATACCCAACCTGAGTGGTCACGTCTGCTAATGGGCCATCAAGTAGACCAAGATATCCTGATATCCTCGCTAAGTAGATTGCCCATTGTGGAACCCCTCACCCTGGGGGAGGGTACTGGGTGTTCCCATCTGAGCTCAAGCATATATAAGCTTGGGGTTTGTGGACTAGGGCCACTTACTTGTCAGATTGAGAGGAGGACTAGAGCCTCAACAGGACTGCAACTGCTACTCTCAACTAGACTGCGACCACTAACCTGTTGGAAGAAAAACAGGTTTTCCTTTTCTTTTTGCTTTGGACTCAGGGGGACCATGTGGTGCTCAGCAGAGGGACTGATGAGCACCATTCTGTTTGTGCCTCAGGGGACTGGGTTGTACCAACTGGGTTTTGTGCACTAAAACCAATTTCCCTTTGTATCAGTGTATTTATTATAATCTTTTTATTAAATTGTAGTTCTGACTTCTAGCCTTTTTTGAGTTGGTTTATTTCTTCTGCTGGTTTACTTTTAAACCAGGTTAGGAGGTAATGGAAAAGTCTATTGTATTCCTCAAGGAAAAGGGTGTAGAAGGCCTGAAAAAAAATTTTGAGTAGGTAGATTTGAGTTGTCTTATTGGTCATGTCTGAGACCCCTCTTTTAGGACTGTTACTGGATTTGGTGCTTTTCAGTGTCCTAAGAGGAGGGAGTGCTGGACTGAGAGAGGAACCCCAAGAGCAGTCTGCAAAAATCAGCAGCTTGGAAGGGGATGAGGTGAAGGGTGTGGAACAAGTCTTATGAGGAGTGGCTGAGGGCACTGGAGTTTTAGCCTGGAGAAAAGGAAGCTTAGGGGAGATGTTATTGCTCTCCAAAACTATCTTAAAGGAGGTTGTAGGGAAGTGGTGGCGTCACCATCCCTGGAAGTGTTCAAAAAACACGTGGATAGGATACTTGAGGACATGGTTTAGAGGTGAACATGGTGGTGGTTCTAGGTTGACGGTTGGACTTGATGCTCTTAGAGGATTTTTCCAGCTTTAATAATTCTATTATTCTATATAACATATAGCGTGTGTTATATGGTATAACAGGATGGAAAAGCCATATAATTGCTAATAGTGGAGCCTTACTTACATTTTGAAACGTGGGAAGGTTGAGTTCTGTCCAGAACATACTGAGAGCAGTCTTTGATGAAAAAGCATGGGAAAGAATGGGATAGTTTTGGAGAAATTATTGCGTGTATGTAGAATGCAAGGATGTTTCCTTGTGCTGGTGTCTGTAGATTCATGCGTGTTTAGGTTAACCTGTTACAGGCTTGTAACTTTGGTGTTACATGTTGTCTTTATATCCTGTTGAGCTGCAATACAGCCCCCTGCAGAGGGTAATTCAGAGTTTCTAAGCTAGATATTGAAAAATCTGACACTGCGATAGTATCCCTGAAGGTCTAGATGTCATATATCAAAAAGTGATACAAAATGTCTCGTTTGATTTTCATTGTCATTGATGCAGTTTTCATGAACTCTTACCTATTTTAGTGAATGTTCATGTAGTATGGTCAGTCGAGAAGTGTGAAGTATTCATGAATATACATGCATATTTCATAACTACTCCCAAGGGTATCTTCCTTTTCTGGTAATAGGTGTTTCACATTCCAGCTCCTGTACTTGTGAAACAAATTGTGTCAGATCTGGCAGTCAGAGACACTGCACAGAAGACAGTTCTGGAGGCTTGCAGAGATGCATGGTGTTTCCAGGCACAAACATGCACGCTCCACTCTGACTAGTGCATAGCAAAACTTTCATTATACTCTTATCCATGGGAAATTTTTCTATTCTGTCATCAATCTAGTAACTTTCTCACACAGAAGCCCTCATAGCGAGATCCTGTGGAGTAACTGCTTTGTGCCAAACACCTGTACAATCTGGCCTTAAAGCTAGCTAATCAGTCCAAAAAGATCTCTCTTAGGTCAAGAAGTGATTTTCCCAGGGTATAAAGCCAACCTGTTGCCCCTGAAATTGTCCCTATTTTTTATTTAATAAGAAAGTAAGGCCATGAAGAAAACTAGAAAATGCTCTTTGACATCAATTTTGACTTTGAATACTTTTGTTACATGACATAAATTAAAGCTGCTTTCAAGCATGGGCTGATTAATAGAATGCAAAGATAATTTTGTGCATTTAAGTTTCTTCTCATAGTAGCTTACCTTTTCCAGAAGAAATTAAATAAATGAGTTTATGTAGAGATTATTGTGGTGTTGTTGTTATAAGAATCTATCAAAAGCACTTGTCTCAAAGATACATCACTATAGCAGCAGTTCACATGCAACTATTTACCAAAACAAACTTGAAAACATTATTCTGACTAGGAAAATTCTGTTCATTATAGCAGCAATTGGAGCCATTTTCTGTAATTGCTTTTCTTCCAATGATGTTTATCTTCCAAAGGGAGACTTGCAATGCTTGATAAGCCTTAAAGAGAAATGACAATGTGGCTTCAAATGGTACCTTAGAGAAAAAGCTGCAAGAACATGGATCAGAAATATCTTGCTATTTCTTCACTGTGTTTTCTAAAGGTGACTAGAAAATGGGGGGAAAATGCATTACAGAATTGTATTGATTGTATTACATGTTTGAAAAATTTAAGCATTAATTTATATTTTAAAATATCAGAAGCAGAATTCCACATTAAACACTTGATATTTAATTATTCTATTCTCTGTCAAGTCTGTGCATGAGAGAAAGAGAGACAGAGAGAAATGAGACTAATATTTTTTGGTTTGTATGATGTGCTCGTTTACTAGGACGAATCCTCCATTCTGTGCAGAAGCACATATGGCAGAAGGAAGAAAAATAAATCTGGTTCCTCTTTGTAGAACGGAACAGGATGTGGAAAGCTTATGGTAGAGTATGAGGACTGCAGCCTTTCACATTAGGGACATATGCTTGAAGGGGAACCATCTGTACTGCCGTACAGACGTGTTATCAGGGGTTTCTGACTGCACTGGGCAGAAGCCAAGGCTGCTGCTGCTGTCAGGGACTCCAGCTTCCTCCCAGTGAGGGCTTGGACTGAGTGAAGCTTTTTCAGTCCTATGAGGGCTCCTTTGTCAGACTGACCTTCTTCAATCAATATTCAGTTCACTCTGTGTTTTCAGAATTTATTTATTTATTTATTTATTTTTGTCCTCAGATACTTGCTCTGAAAAAAATCAAAACATCAATTTTTATGTGAGTTCTAATGCCTCCCTGGAATATATTTTCATGGGTGAATTTTGAACCTCTTCATAGTAGAGCATTTTAATGGAAACTCAGAACAGCACTGTTAGTTTAGTATGCAGTTGTAATGTGTTATCTCAGCTGAATAATGTGCACACTGCGGAGCTTTAAGTATAAATGACAGGTAAATAGGAAAGCAGGAACATTTCTTACTCTTGAACTTCTCTGCCCTTAAGCCCTGGTACTTAGTGTGATGTTATTAACACTTTATTTTAATGGGGAATTATTGGACTTCGGGTGAATAGAAAAGAGGGATTCAAATTCAGAAATAACAAACTGCATACAATAGGTGCCATTCACTGACTATGTCTATGGTCAAGGGTCTTTTAAAGTAGTTTGACTCAAAGTCAAAACAAACAGTTGTTATTTAAATATAATCTTTTAGTTACAGGGGAAATGGGGTTTATGTTTCTTGTTACTAGGTCATCTTGCTTTTATTTAATTTTCTTTTCATTTTTCTTGCCTGTGTTGTCATTGTGAGACCCAAGCAATTGCTATAGCAGGGCAGTTATAATAACATGGGAAAAGAAATTCAATCATATTTGTATGTAAACGGCAGAATTGACACGGTTTATTTTGACTAGCTGCTTCTGTGCTGTTTTCCAGGCATTGATAACATACTTCTATGTATTATTGGAACTGCCACAGCTGAGGTCAGTATGGATTAAACTTCACTACAGTGTAGTAATAGTATGAGATTGCTCTTTCAGTGCACCAAAATAAATGTTTTTGTTACTTCCTTAAAATAAACGCATTTGGTGCCTTGAAGGTAAGCAGACCCATAAAACTATCTTTAGAAGCCTTCACTGCCCGTAAATATTTTCTTCTTCTTCCTAGTGAAATATTTTTACCCTCTTATTTGCCACGGTTTCTGTCCTATTCCACTCTTAATGCCAATAAGCACAGTTTTTCTCAGGGCCAAAATCATCTTTCAACATTGATTTCTTGCTGGAGACTCAACAGCTTACTATTTGTGTAGTCACAATCTGTTCTACTTTCAGTGTGCTGTGCTGCTAATCCAATCTTGTTCTTAGAGTCACGTCATGGGGGCTATCTCCAACCGTGGAACATAGAACAGAGATGTAACTGGGGTGTGTGTCTATTTTAGTCCTAGTTTCCCTGGAACGGAAACCTGGGTGCCTGGGCTAGAGAGGACATCTTCATGTCACCAGTTGTAGACCGTCAGGAGATCAGACCTTCAGGACTATTGCAGAGGGCATGTCTCCTGCCCTAGACTTGGTGGTCTTAATCAGAATATGGGAAGGTATAATGAGCTCACTAAATATGTCTATCTCTGTGTCTGATAATAAACCAGATAATAATAAACTCTCCAAATACTGAAGAGAAGTAGGATACATATGGAACTACATCTGTAGTGTAGGCTGAGAAGATTGTTTCCCTGCCTAATCTTAGAAATAAAGAAAGCAGATTCATATGTTCAAAGATGCCCTCAATTCCTTCTTCCAGCATTGTCTGGAATTCTGTATTGGAGTAGGCGTAGCTACTCTGCTTGAGGCAGAGAACATTTTTTCCAGCGCTATCTTTAAATAAAAAGCATTCTGTCCTTTTTCTGCTACAGTGGTGTAATCTCCAAATGTGCATGCAGGTAATCAGAGAGCTAAGCCATGGACTTTCAAGCAATAAAGGAAGTTTATTTGGGGAACATTACACAGCTGCAAGAACTCACAGCTGGGTGGCAAAATGCACACGCACAGGGCTTCTTGGCCATACGTATCAAAGGGGCTTTAGACAGATGCAGTGTTTCCTTTTGAGGCATTCCCTTTCCCTCCTCGTGAGAAAAGAATGCTGCTCTTGCTCCTCGGATAAGGATTGCTTGTTTTGTCTAGCGGGGAGACAGCTCTGAGGGAAAGACAAAAGGTGGTCCTTCTCACGAATTCTCTTAACACATTTCTTTTAGCCACAACAGGTTTCTGGAGCAAAGAGAAGTTTCCAAGCCAATTTACCTGCTTGGCCATTTCTTGCGCAGGGTCCCCTCAACCCCTACATGTCTCACAAAAGAATTTGGTTTTGCAGTGTCTGCAAGAAACGTGTGTGTGTCTGTGTTGATGTGGTTGTGGTGTTCATTGTTGTTCAGTTTTCCTTTCCTGACCGTCATAGTCAAACCACCCTAGTTTCTTCTAAGCTGTAAACCCTACAAGCAGGTAAAAGCCTTTATTTTCTGTGTTGAGTGGTTTATATGGTATTGTCAAATATTACAAATAAGGACTAACTGTACATTATCCAAAACAATTGGACTGCTGGAGTAATTTAATTTTATATAAGCAATACAGGAGTGGCTAACCAGATATAGTTCATTTAAATAGAGAAAATATATAAAGGGTTTGTCAGGGTAAAAGGAGTGAAGTGATTTTTCTCTTTATAATAATACTAAAGAAGTAAAAATACATAGGTGAAGATAACAGAATGATAAACCACAGAAGTGACAGAAACCAAACCTTAATAATTTATTTTCAAGCTCTTTGATGAAGAAGATTTTGTCTGTTTTAGTCCCATGAAGTCTTTGATATATCTTGGGAACACTGCAATTGAAGTTGAGCAAAACACTCAGTCATTAACTATAATGCTCTAATTATAAATTATTACTCGGAATTTAAAACTTAACTCTTATTCATCATTATGATGAGAGGAAAAATGCCCACCAGTTTTGGCCTTGTGAAATTCAAAATTAATTGTAATTTCTTGTTTGGCTCAACACTTGCATGAGCTGGCCTTCATGAATCATCAGCTTTTCAGCTGGTAGTCTGTTTGCATGTCTGCAGCAAATTCCTGATTTTTTTCATCTTCTTTTTCTTGTTTCTTTTTTCTCTTTCTTTCCCTTTCCTTGTCACGTAAGACTCTCAAGGCATATTTAAGCTTACAGTATTTTCTTTTGCAAGCAAGCTATTCAGTTTAGACTTAGATTTAATAGGCGCTTTGCGTAAACCTGAGCTTTTTCTTTCATATACAATTTTGCCATTTCAGAAGGAATTTACACAGAAACTGAAACGCAATAGTCATTATTTCTCTAGGTATATATTTATTAGATTAATGTAAGGTATGCATATACATATATATATGTGTAACATAATACTGAACATTTTTAATAATAGTGGTCTATATCTCTCAGCTGGCCCTGTGGTTTTGCACAGGGTGACTTGAAGTTGCCGAAACAGAACAGCTCAGGATTCACCTCAGTCAGAGACAGCTTCCAGAAAGATGAGACCAGTATCATTACTCCCTTTGTCTTAGCAAAGGAAGTCTCTTAAGAGCTGACCAGAGAGTACCAGCAAGCTGCTTTTTTTGCTAATGTTAGAAGTCTCTGTAGGTTATAAAAGCAGATAGTTTGACCTCTTAGAGAGTTAGTTGAATCCATGACTTCCTGAATGTTTAGAGAAAAGGGGAGTGTGACTGACAACAATTGATTTCAGTATAGTTAGATATTGTCAAATAAAATCTCCTGAAGGTCATCTACAAGATCTGTTTATAAACAGAGGAATACAAGTCAAATGCTGTTATCACCAGAATATGTTATATTTACCTTAATACTTCAAACTACTAATATTGTTAGTGTTATAATGATGCAATGGGGTAACATCATGCTTTATCCATATTCCCTAAAGCTTAGAAAGAGTAGTTAACAAGTGGATGTGTTGAGCTTTTTAATGCTGTTTTTTTTGTTTTTTTTTTTTTTTTTAAATCTAGGAAAATTTAAATAAGTTTAAATGAGGTTATTTTATTTTTATCGTACATAGACATTCACTTAGAAATACATGAAGAGTTATCCCAAAAAAAGCACTTAGTCTTCCTCATTAATATTGTGAATATAATTATTAGAACTAAGGAAGTGAAAAAAAATGACATTTCAATAACTGTCCAATGGACCATGGATTTACTAGTCTTTTGTTTGCAGCAATTTTGATCAAACTTGGATCTGACAAGCGTAAAAATAAATTAAGTCTATAAATGGGAAAGGTTATTATTTTATATTTGGATGCAAAGTAGTTTTGTAATAATTGTAATCACTTAGAATCATAGAAGCATAGAATATCCTGAGTTGGAAGGGACCAACAAGCATAATCAAAATCCCGCTTCTGCACAGATCAGACCCAATAATCACACCCTGTGACTGAGAGTGTTGTCTAAAAGCTTCTTGAACTGTCAGGATTGGTGCTTGACCACTTCCCTGGGGATCCTGTTCCAGTGCCCAATCACCCCCTGAGTGAAAAACCTTTTCCTGATACCCAACCTAAACCTGTCCTGACACAGCTTCATGGTGTTTCCTCACATCCTGTCACTGGTCTCCACAGAGAAGAGATCAGTGCCTGCCCCTCCTCTTCCCCTGATGAGGAAGTTGTAACTGCAATGAGGTCTCCCCTCAGTCCCCTCTTCTCCATGCAGAACCAGCCAAGTGATCTCAGTCACTCCTCATATGCTTTATCTCAAAGCTCTTCACCATCTTCATAGCCTTCTATTGGACGCTTTCTAATAACCTAATATCTTTCTTATACTGTGGCTTCCAAAACTCAACACAGTACTTGAGGTGAGGCCGCCAGTGCGGAGTACAGTGGGACAGTCAACACCACTTTTATATATTGATGTTGGCTAGGTTTTCAATTTGGGTTTTTTTGATCTAGTCGAAAGCTGCAACTCAAATTTTGCCCTTTAACTATCTCTACATGCATTTATTTCATCATTTCTGTGTGTATGCAAATGTAATATTTATGAAGAAATATTGATGTCACTGGAGGCTATATTTCTTTATTCACAGCATCACAAATGCTGAATTGTGTATATGTTTGCCTTGATCAGTTGGGTTCATCCTTGGGGGTGGTTTAGTTTTTTCAAGCACTTTATTTAGTACTCGCTCTGACAGAGCAAAGAGCCCAAATACTGCTCTTTAACATGAACTCATAGACAAATGCATTCGTGCCAACTTTACTCCCTTATGCTATGAATAGGCATCTTTCAATTAGTAATAACTTGCCAAAATGACCATGATAGCAGACACTGCGTTCGTGTGTCATCCCGTTGTCATTGTGGTTTTTAAGCTTTTGTAACCCTTGTGTGACTGTGGCTGAGGAATAAAATTGCTGTCTGTCTTGCATGTCACAGTCATTTGTCATAGACTGAATTAAAATAGGTGACAGAATTTTGCATATGTGTGACCCTGTACAACATATGCTACATTTTCCTAATCCTGGAAATAAAACGGTGCTCATCAGGGTATACACTGTAGAAAAAACCCACCTGGAATGTAATCAAAAGGTATCTGGAGTAGGATTGAAGCTCATAAAAAGTTGCCACACTGACAAGTGTTGGTGTATCCATAGGTGGTGTTGATTTAAATAAACAATCTACGCTGTGAGATTGATGTCTGAATATATTAAGCTTTTCTAGTTTGTGTCCATTTCCTTCAGACTGAAAACTGGAATGGCAGGTGATGAAATATGGACATTTCAGCATTAACATTGAACAATAGCATCTTCAGTATCCGGTCAAATCACACTGAAGATAGCTTCAGTAAAAACAAGTTGTTTACATCAAGGTCATTTTGTTTAGAATTTACCTCTGCTAGACTCCTAAAAACCATAATTTTAAATAATGTTACTGGTTTCCTTTAGAAGGGTCATATTAATCAGAGATGCTTACTTGTCAAGAAACAAGCAGGAATCATGACTTCCCTTGGTAAAGTCCCAGGGATGCTCTCACTGATTTGAAAATGACTGATTGGGAGAAGAAATGTTTATTAATGCAAGTAGTGGGTTAACATTATGTTTTGACAATATGTATGGATATATACTATTTTTGTTCCTGAAAGTCTAAAGCTCAAAGTCAGGACCAGCAGAGCACTCCTGTTGTCACACACCGTATGCTTTTTCATCTTTTCTGTGGTTGATATTAATTAAAATTAAAAAAAAAAAAAAAAGGAGGCAAAAACATGAGAACTTTGGTGAAAATGATTGCAGAATTATGTTATATGGTCATTGTCTTGTTTGCTTGAAAGTACATGACAGAATAGTACTGCAGTGGCAGGACTATGTGCAGCTATACAGTGTTTATGCTATTGGTGAGTGCGCATTCTCAGCAGAGATTGATTCCACTGGGCAGACAAGTATAATTGCTCATCAATGTTGATAAAGATTTTGCAGTTTGCCAATGTGATTAGATTACAGGAAGATACCACAGCTACCTCTGTGACTTGCAGTATGTTAGTCTACCATATCACAAATCAGCAATGTCTAAAAACGTGCGGGAAGTGTACAGTGGTGACTCAGGAGTGACAGTTGTATCTAGTTCATTATTTTCTGTTTGCTGTATGAGATGCCAGCTGTATAAAGCTTGCTTCCACTTCTTAAAATGGAGAATATTTCAGCTGATTTTCACTTATCTGAGAATCCAGCAGATGAACTACTACTTGATGAAATAACGGGATATTCTTCCTTAAGTTCCCAACTGAATAGGACATTTAAGGAAGCTGAAACTGTGCTCATCAAATAACATAGTATCTGCATTTCCAAGGAAGTGATGAGAATGAATGCAATTTCGTACTGTCACAAAGTGTGTTGATCAGTAACATATTCCAGGGCAATAGTATGAAGTTCTCTCCCCACATATGTGATCAAAGTAGGCTAAAATAGACCCTTTGCTTCATAAAAATCAGTCTCTGGAAATGTCTAGGATCAACATAATGTACTTGTAAAAAATTCTCAGATTTTATCCTGTAATAAGTTAGGCTTTGTTTTTTTTTTGTTTGGTTGGTTGGGTTTTTTTGGTGGGGTTTTTTTGTGTTTTGGTTTTGTTGGGTTTTTTGATTGTTTTTGGCCTTGTCATATTTGAGGGCTCTTCTTTGGAAATGAATAAAACATTTGTCTAATCCCAGGCTAAGCATCTTTTCTATAATTTCTGACGTTTTCTATCCTCACAGTATTTAAATAGAGCAATAAACACTTCTTTCCTTTTTTTTCCCTCTAATTTCTGCCACCTAGTGTATATAGAGAAATATCATATAGTCTTCTGTCTGGTTTGTCAGATAAACCGAATTCTATTAGCCGTTTTTTGTGAAATAAGTGTGACTTTCAGTCTCACAATTACCTCACCTTGTCATGTGTTCTGAATTGCCTCAGAATGGATGGCTGGATGTGTGTGTAGTATCAAAGTGGTACTTTTTATTCTTTTCTGCAATAGATTATATGGGTGTCTTTCACAGCTGCATCATGGTGATGACTTGTAGTCACCTTGACAGACAATTATGCCTCATTTTATTCTGCTGCTGTTTTGTTCTTTTGGGATGTCTGTTCATCCAGCATAGGTGTGAAAGGAACAATTTAATTTCTTT
>VWZG01005718.1:85606-118181 GCA_013396735.1 Grallaria varia | reverse complement strand
GGCATCCTCCTCACCTGGGCACATCCTGGGCCATCCCGTGCCCAGCCTGCCTCGGGGTTGGCTCAGGAAACCAACTTGTGGCTCCCCCAGTTGCTCCACAAACACAGCAAAGCTTTTTCCACAGCCCAGTGCAAGAATAACCCAAGACACGGCAGAGACCAGCTCAGGGCTGGCTGCGTCTCTGCATTCCCCAACCCTCTGCTCCTCCGTGGGCTTTTCCCCTGGGAATGCCTTTTGGGAAAGCCAGGGGATGTGCTCCTGGATGAAACCTGGGTGGTGGAAGGTGGGGAGGAATTCCTGTGGGATGCAGGTGAGCACCATCCCTGATCCCCACTGCCAACCAAGGGCATGGCCCTTCCCTGCCCCTGTGCTTTGCTCAGCCTGGGGATATTATTTATTTTGATTGCCAACCTTAAAACCTTGTCCTTGGAGTCAAATTAAATTAATTGGAATATCAAGAGGGTTTTTTCTGGTTAGAAAAATCTTGAATTCAGAAGAGAAGCACCAGTTTCTCTCCATCCTGACATCACCCCACGTCCCTAGCCACTCTGACAGACCCTCTTCTACCTGGGTGTTGCTTCACAAGACATTTAAACTCGCTGTACCCTTGCTGGATGTGCACAAAGACATGAGAGAGAGAGACCCAGTGCTGGAATCATATAAAAATGGTAAAAACCATCAGTCTGGCCATTACCCACTGCCACACGTGGAGAAAGGAGCACAAACTCCCTGCTTTTGATTTGGTACCCCAGCAAGTCTCAAAGCAAAGCACTGAAACCAGAAATGCTCCCGCTGCTTCCTGGAGATGTCATTCCAGGACACGCAGAGGGATGTGCTGGAGGCTGAGGGGTTAAAGGAATTCTCCTATTCAAGCACCATCTGATGTGTGCACATTCAAAGTGCTAATTATGCCTGACAAAGACACTGCACAAAGCCCCACATGATACTGTGAAGATTTCGGTGATGTCAGAACAGCTTATTAGGATCTTTTTAGGTTTTTGCGGTTTTTTTCTGGTGGGTTAAAATAGAGGACAAATATTCAGAGCCTGCACGGGTATTTGTAGGCAATGCTCCCAGTCACAGGGCAATCTGAACTAAGAGCAATTCTCGCAGAGATTTTGGAGTCCTGGATGTGCTCAAAGCTTTCGCAAGTCCAAAAGGAGAAATTTAACCAGCTATGGCTAGGGGATACCTGAGCTGGAAACTGAGATGGAGAGGCACCTTCAAAAGCAGTTTTGAGGGATCAGAGGAAGGGGTTGCTTGGCTGGACAGCAAAGTTTCCCCCCAGCAAAGGCGCCAAAACCAGGGAGAGATGGTAGAGCTGGACCAGCTCCTGCCTCCTTCCCTCTTTTCCAGATTAACAATGAAATTATAAATCCATATGTGGAAAAAGAAGGAACAGTGGAGCCCAGCAGGCCAACTAATGAGGAGTTGCCGAGGTGAAGCCGAGGACAGGCGGGAGCTCAGCCACGAGCCTTGTCCCCGCCGTGCAGGAGGCTGAGCATCAGCAGGGCGAGTTGGCAGCCCCTGCAGGGGGGGCAGGTGCTGGGAAGGGGAGAACTTCCCAGGATGTACCTGCACATGGAACTCTGCACCAGGACACACCCAATGGCTCTCAAAGCCGAGTCCCACCGCTAAGCCAGCCCTTAATCACCCTTTTGGCTTTTGCATTATTTTGTAGTTGTTGTTCTTTGGACTGAGCCTGCATGTTTATGTTTCTGCAGGATGGGTAAAGCTCAGAGTTGCCGCGTTTCTCCTGTTTGTTCTTTCCTGGCGCTGGGGAGCCCAAGGCACCGTCGTGCCCCGGCAAGCAGTGTCTGAGTCAGTGCCTCCAACAGCAGCGAAAGGCAGAATTCAAACCTGGGCTTGCACTTCTGGTGGCTTTTTGAACTGCTGTGCTTCGCAGTGCTGCTTGTTAGCAAGGCTTCTGGTGGAAATCAGGGTTGTGCAATCACTTCTGCACATCCCAATTGCAGCCAAACTCAAAACACAGGTGCAAACCTCAGGCAATCGTGTTTCTGCAGAGAGGAGGCTTAAAAACTGCTGGAAAGCAGCATTTGGGGGGCTGCAGGTTGGCAAATGCTGTCCCAACACATGGCAAAGACAGCGAGTGTTAAGCCATTGCAGCTCTGCTGGGTTGTCATCAACTGTCCCCAGCATGAGGTGGCCACGAGGTGACCCCCACCCACAGTACCATGTGAGGGACACAGGGGACCCTGCAGGGGCCCTGCAGTGGGAGAGCCACCAGTGGTTTAGAGAGCAAATGGGCTCCAACCCCTGGGCTGCTCATGCAATGAGTCAGATTCATGGAATCATTAAGGTTGGAAAAGCCCTCCAAGGTCATCGAGTCCAACCTTCAACCAAATCCCACCACGCCCAATAAACCGTATCATGAAGCACAACATCAGCTCGTTCTTTGAACACTCCCAGTGGTGGTGAGTCCACCCCTGCCCTGGGCAGCCTGTTCTGATGCTTGGCCACTCTCAGCAAAGCAATTTTCCCTGATATCCAACATGAACCTCCCGTGGCACAGCTTGAGGCCGCTTCCACCTGTCCTATCACCCTTGCCTGGGAGAAGAGGCTGATCCTCAAATTTCCTCTCTCTGGAAAGACAACGTTGCCAAACCAGAAAATGCTGCTGCAAATCAGAATTTCACAGCTCCAGTTTCTGCCAGGAACCTGCTGGAACCAGGAGACACCTCAGTGATAGGAATGACTGGCTGGGAATGGGAGCACTTTGGATGAAATAAAGCAAGGAGGAACTTCACCATGGCCATTAATTTCAGCATGCCAGTACTTGGGCACTTTGGTCCTTAGAAAATAAGTTGCTAATGCAAAACATTAATATGGTCACTACTTAAATTAAGTTTTTTTACCATTCTCAGTCCTTGATTCAACCCCCATATTTGAGGGTGTTTTTGCACACTAGGGCAGAGCTTGTGTGAGTTGTTGTGTCACAGAATGGGTAAAATTTTGAAAAAAGTTCTTATTTGGAGAACTGAACCCCAGCAGGAACCCAGGGCTCGCCTCCAGCACCTGGTCAGCATGGAGGGTTATTTAATCTCCACAGCAGGGTGGGGTTTGGGATGTGGGAAAGAGAGGCAAGGACATGGCAGAAACACTCAGAGTATGTACAAACTGTACCTAGAGACAAAAATGTAAAAAAATACTAACTTCTTTTAGTTTGAAAATAATCATTTTATGGTTTTAGGACACCCAGGACTCTTTCCATTGGCGCTGTGATTAGAGTTAATATTGGTGCATACATTGTTGCTGAACTTTCCAGGGCACAGATGACCCAACACTTTGCTCTCTATTCCAAATATATGTTAACCTTTTAATTGTCAAAATCATAGAATGACAGAATAATTAAGGTAGGAAAAGATTTTTCATATCACCAAGTCCAACCATATCACATTTTTGCTGCTACAGGTGATATTTTGTTTCTAAAGCCATCAGACCATTGCATTTTAGCTTGACGACCTCACTTTTTTCCCCCTGCACTGAAGTCTACCTTGCAATCTGCTCCACTCTGTCAAAGTCAAGGTCTCCAAAGCTCGGGAATGTGAAAAGAAGGTTCTTCCTCTCAAATTTGAATAAACTTCGCTGTAAACAGGAATTTTGCTGCAGCCCTTGTGACACGACTCGTTCTTCCCTGGGCTCTGCTGTGGAGCAGCAGAGATCCAAGAGCCTGCTCTGGGTGGCCTTGTGCCTTATTTACTGTAATGATTTCAACATCTGCTCTGAAGACGGAAATTTGTTTATCTCCTCAGAGGCTTTTCTGTGGCGCTCGGCACTGCAGGGTTTGAATGCTTTATAAAATATTAATGGCTTTCTGTTCTTTCCCTTCTGTTCTCATCTCCATTTTCCACGCAGGGAAATTTCTGGCCGGCGTGTTGAAGTGGGAGTTTGTGGTCCCTGCTTTGGGAGAGGAAGGAGCAGATCTCCTGCACTTGGGCAAAGCCACTGGGGTGTGTTTGCAGACCCAGCTCTGGCCAAGGGGCTCCTGCTGGGTCAGCCCTTGAGAGCCAGAAGAAAACCCATCAATGTCCAAAGGTGCAGCTGTAAGTGATGCTTTCAGATCGTTCTGAAACCGTGTAAGGTCTCAAGCTGTTGGAGAGCGTCCAAAGCAGGGTTATGAAGATGGTGTGGGTCAAGAGGAGCAGATGAGGGCGCTTGGGATGTTCAGCCTGGAGGAGGCTGAGGGCACAGCTCAGTGGGGGCTGCATCTTTCTCAGAGGGGCAGCTCCGATCTCTGCTCTGGGGGGACCAGGGACAGCACCCAGGGAATGGCTGGAGTTGTGCCAGGGCAGCGTCAGGTGGGATCTCAGCACAAGGTTCTTCCCCCAGAGGGTGGTGGGCACTGCCCAGGCTGCCCAGGGCAGTGGGCACGGCCCCAAGGCTGCCAGAGCTCCAGGGAGGTCACTACTCCGTGGGGTGCAGTAAAAGTTGAGTCTCTGCACCCCGATGGGCCTCCGTGGGTTGCAGAGGGACATTCTGCTTCACCACGGTCTTCACCACGGTCTACAGGGGACCACAGCTGAGTCCATCCCCTGCTCCGTGGGGTCCCTCCCACTGGAGGCAGTCTTTAATAGACTTCTCCAACGTGAATCCACCCCTCGGGCAGCAGCTCTTCCACATCTGCTGTCCCAAGGGTCACTCCTCCATAGTGGTCAGTCCTTCATGGATGAGATGTCCTGATGTAGGCCCACCCATAGGGCCACAGCTCTCACTCGGGCAAAACCTGCTCCAGCGTGGGTCTGCCTCTCCACGGGGCCACAGGTCTTCTGCTCCAGCGTGGGTCTGCCCCACCACGGGGCCACAGGTCTCCTGCTCCAGCGTGGGTCTGCCTCTCCACGGGTCCACAGGTCTGCTCCAGCATGGGTTTGCCTCTCCATGGGCCACAGGTCTCCTGCAGGATTCCACTCCATCCTGAGCCTCCCGCAGGGTCCACAGGTCTTCTCCTGCTCCAGCATCCACAGCTCCAGCACGGGCTCCTCCATGGGCTTCAGGGGTTTTAGCTCTGAGTCCTTCCCTGCTCCATGAGGTGCCTCCTCCCCCTGCTCTGTACCAACCTTGGTGTCTGCCTTGTTATCCCATGTTCTCGCTCTCTGGAATTTCTTCAGCACAACGACCTTCCAATTCTTAAATATGTTATCACAGAGGCGTTACTGTGATCTCTAATTGGCTCGGCCCTGGCCAGAGCGAGATGTCCCTCCTGGAGCCAAGTGTCATTGGCTCCTATGGGACAGGGGAAGCTTCTAGCAGCTTCTAACAGAAACCACCTCTGTAGCCTCCCCACTACTAAAATTCAGCTATGGAAACCCAGGACACCAGGAAACAGGAACAGGAGATGAAGATGGGAATGATGCTCTGGGATACCAATGCCAGGCAGTCAGGAGATACACTCGGTTCTGGTTCCTCACAGGTAACCTGAGCTGGCTCAGGGAGCTCCTGCCCTCGTGGTTACAGCAAAATCAAGTCCTGCTTTTCTGCTGGCTGACATTCCCATAGCCACGGGCTTGCAGGAGCTGGGAATTTCAGAAAAGTATCCCAAAAAAATGTGTCAGTTTGCCAAGATTTGTGTCTTGGAAACGGGCAGGGGGGAGCAGCAGGAGAAACCCCTCTGTGAGTAGGAAGAGGCAGAAAGGGCAGGGCAGGGCACAGGGGCTGGCACAGCAGCAGGTCTGGTGCCTGCAGTGCCCCAGCCCAGACATGGCCAGGCTGGAGGAGCCCTCAGTCAATAAACACTGCCCAAAGCATTCCATGGATTTCACACGGGAGGGGCAGCTCAGGAGTGGCCAAGGAGAGGGTGGAGTGTCCCCCACTGGAGCAATTCCACCTGGCCACTCCTGGGCTGACGCTGATGGGGGAAGTCCATGAGATGCTTTGGACAGTGTTCAAAGTGTCCATCTAAACACAGTCATGTACCAGGGGATCTGGGATGGCCTTGCCGGGGCAGGGAGGTGGCACCAGATATCCTGCTGAGGTCCCTTCCAACCCGACCCAGCGTGGGATTCTGTGACATCCAGAGAGGTCACACACACCTTCCAGGTCTCCATCCCACCCCAGGAAAACCAGCTCTGGGGATGTCCCAACAGCAGGAGTGAGAAACACGCCTTCCTCACGAGTCAGAAAGAGTTTTAAAGAGTTTTTCTCGCCGCGCACGGATTTTTTTAGGGTCAAGTCCCTCCTCTTGGTGAGCAGGTGGAGGAATGCATTAAATCATTCAATGTGAGCCGAGCTGTCAGCATTGATCTGAGCAGACACGAACATTGGAAATGCTGTTTTTGCCCACTTTGAATGTATCATCTTTCATATCAACAGGAAAAGTGTTCCAAATCCGCTGGCACTGGAGCATACGGACTAAGGAAGAATTATGGCTCTGCACAAGGCAAAGTTAAAGAGGCAATTTCTTCACCATCAGCACTCTGTAACTATGTTTAAATGCAGAGGGTATGTTGTGAACCAAAGCCCAGCAGTGCCTACGCAGTAGTCAAAGAAACAACTTAAAATGCACAAAATAAATAATAATGATTGCCAAACCCTTCAGGTTTTGCAGTTTACTAAACAGATGCACCAGGTAATTCAATTTAGGGGCTACAAAGAGTGGAATAGCTTAATGCAGTTTCATATTTAGCACAGTGGGTTAACCATAAAAACACAATTTATACTAATGGATATTCTAATCAGGGCAGTTTCCAAAGGGGAGCTGACAATTCAGCCACTCCACTTGCCTCCCCAGTGCTACTTATTAATGATGCTGGGTTGCAGCTCAAGCAGCGGGAGGACTGTTCTTTCTCTTGATTCAAACAGCAAGGAAAAGTGCAACGAGAGAAATAATTCCCTCAGGGTTTGCTCAATCCATTCACTCTTTCTACAAAACTGCCAAGGAAAAGCCTCCTTTGATGGTTTCTTTCTCCCTATAAGACTTGAGGGACTTGCCTGGGCTGTGAGGTCTGGGAGAAACTAAAACTGCAGCCATGGTTTCCTCCCTTCCCTTGCTCCTGTCAGAAGATCACACTAAAACCTCATTAAATGTTCTCTTTCCCACCCTTCTAATTAACAAACTTATTACCTGCTCATGTTCCCCCTGTTGAGAAAGGAGTGAGGATTTTCAGGTACAGAGTACCTCTGAAAATGGACGATATTTATTTAAAAAAACCTCTACTTTCCTACACAAAGTCTAATTTTGACCTGCTAAAATCAGGCCTGGCTGGAACTTGCTGCATTTTTATCTGAAAACACACAGAGCTGGACTTGACCCCCATTACATCACTTTTATGACCAAACATCCAGTGACGATGGGGACACAGGTACCCACAGGGCACACAATGGGCCCTGGTGGCGTCTGACCCTCTGTAAAAGGAGGTTTTCCATCCTCCAAGATGGTTTGGGGCAGCTGAAGGACCAGAAAAACAACAGTTTGGGCTTCCAGAAAAGCTGAAGCTCTTCACTCATGGCCTGGGACTGGCATGGACTCACACCCCCCGAGGAGAAGCAGTTTGTTAAATAACCAAGTGCACCAAACCCAGGCACATCCTGCTGCTGCTGCTGCTGCTGCTGCTGCTGCTGAGAACCCCGAGGGGTTCTCACACTCTGTTGGCTCCACTGCTCGGCCACCAAGTCACACAATCCCAGAATCACTGGAGTTGGAAAAGACCAACCTTTGATCACCACCTTGTCGAGGAGATCACTGAAAGCTTTGGAAAAAACCCCTCTGGTGCCCTTCTCAAAGCCCTGTCCTTTGGAACAGCCTGTAAAGGCACTTTTGGGTTTTTACATAAAAAAATTCATAGAATCCTAGAATGTTTTGAACGGGAAGGGACCTTAAAGCTGACCTATTTCCAGCCCCAAGGACACCTCATCACTAGCCTGGGTTGCTCCAACCTGGCCTTGGACACTTCCAGGGATCCAGGGGCAGCCACAGCTTCTCTGCCCAACCTGTGCCAGGGCCTGCCCACCCTCCCAGCCAACAATTCCTTCCCAATATCCCATCTAACCCTGCCCTCTGGCAGTGGGAAGCCATTCCCCTTGTCCTATCACCTTTTAGGAATGATAAAAGGCTCGGATTTTATTAATTTTCCATGTCCCCATCCTAACAGGACAAGAGTGTGCCCCTCTGTCCTCCTTCTGCAGTGGAACAAGACACAGATGTCTTTGTAGGAAAAGAGTGCTCGTGGTGACGCCCCAAAGCTGAAAACACAAAACTTATGTAAAAATACCTTTTTTTTTGTTTTTAAATAATTTAAAATTGCTGGGTTTTGTCTAATCCAGGCTCCCGGTGTTTCTGGATTTCTGGAGCCTGCAGAAAGAGAAGCGCCAGGCACCGTGGCTGTGGAGCTGGAGGTGCTCCTGGATGGAGAGGAGCAGTTTGTCCCCTCCACCCGGGAGCACAACACAGGGTCACAGCCCAAGGGCCCCAATGGAGCAGTGGAGGGAGGCTTTGGAAGGAAGCAGGACAACCCTGTGCAATCCCTGAGCTTTTTCCCAATAAACCCCCTTGCCCAGACACTCACATTAACATCTGACCCTCAGCAGTGACTCTTGGGGATGCCCCTGCACAGGATGGTCCTTGTGGGTCCCTTCCAGCTCAGCATGTTCTGGGATTCTGTGAGTCTGTGAATATTTTTAGATAAAACATCTCCATATGACCAGTTCCTAGGATTTGAGAACAATTAGCCAGGCCATAAAAATCATTGCATTGCCGTTAAAACCATAAGGTCTTTTAAATGTATTTATTTAGAAAAAGTCGTTTAATGTTCTCTTCCTTGCTCCCCTAATTAATTCACTTATTACCTGCTCATATTCCTCCTGTCTAGCATGAAAACAGCGAGGATTTTCAGGTTCAGGGCCCCCCTGAAAACCACTCAAGGAGGCTGAAAATAAGGAGGGATCGATGCTGGACTTGGAGATTAACATCCTATCCACATGTAGAACTTCATCCAAAAATCAATCAGGAAAGTCGTTGTGCCTTGTGAGAGAGATCGATGAGCTTCTTGGAGCAGGGCTGACCTGGGCTGGTGACGTGGGACCTTGAGGGAAGGGAGAGGAGAAGCTCGAGAGCTGCAAGACAGCAGGAACTTTTCATTCCCAAATTAGCTGATGTTTGATTCTGAAGGACCATTAAAACCTTAGGTGACGTGGATTTAATGAATCAGTAAAGTATTTTTTAATAAAGGAGAATGTCGGGTGACTTCAGTGATTTGATCCCATTGGCAATAAAATTTCAGGGTTCTCACTGAGGGATAACTTGCAGAGCCTAAATAACAATCACTGGGGCTCAGTGTGTCACCTCAGAGCCACTCAGTGTCCATCTCATCCTTCCACACAGTCGGGGCATGTAGAGATTCCCTTATATTGACTTAGAATATAAAATAAACTCGGTATGAAAGTTGTCCATAATGCTTTTCTTTTTAAAAAGAACCAACCCAAACCAAAACGCCCAAACCAAACCAAAAAAAATACCTGAGTAACCCAAATCAAAAAGTACAGCCAAGTGATCTTTACATATTTGTGAGAGAAAGTAACTTGAAAATAATCTTTTTGTTGCATCCTTTGGGAATTTTTCCTTGTGGTAGCAGAATTTTGGCGTGATATTTGGCAGGATAACTCCAGGAGTTGCTGTGACCATTTGTCTGCAGGCTGTGCCTCAGCCAGGAGATATTTTGCTCTCTCATTCAGGAGGAGCAGCCTGAAGTTTCAGCCTTTATGATGTCACGGCCATTCAGCAAGAAAAAGAAGCCCAACGTTTGCACCCAAAGGAGGTTCTGGTTTCGTTTCCACGAACTAAAGACCCTCTGGGTAAAGATTCCAACCCAAAAACCTCAGCTGGTTTGCACAAGTGCTTTTGGCAGCTCCTGAAATGCCGTTTCCTAATCCCACACGGGAAGGTGGAAGGAATTAGGGGGCATTTTGTGCAGCCACGAAGGGCAGCGACTGTTTCAGCTCTTCTGGGAGTTATCCAGAGCTTGTGGCATCCCTCGGCTAAACCCCGTGACTTGTAAATTTAACTCAGGGTTTTTTTCCCCTGGGGGTTCCCAGTGACGCTTCATCCCCTTGGCAAGGCTCACGGTGTGAGTTTGCCCCAGGTTTTTGGATGGAGCTGCCCTTGGAGAAAACAACTTTGTACACTTTACGTTAGAAAAGAAAAGAGGAGACGAGTCCTCGAGGACTTCGTGGGAGCCCAAATGACCATAAAAAGGGAAATCCAAGCATCAGTTTTCACTTCCTTATTCAAAAGTATTTGAGAAAGAAGAAGCCAATTAATGCCCGTGATCAGCCGGTACCTGGGAGTGTTTCAGGACTGTGGGAAGGGTCTCCTACAATGACATCTCCATCCTGACCTTCAGAGGGTGGCCCGTGGAGGAAAGGGCTGAGGAAACAGGGATTCTGATCATTTCAGGGCATTCAGCCCAAGTTTGCTCTCACAGACAGCAAGAACCACCAGGACCTTTGTTTTTCCTGACATAAGGAATATCACAGACCCTTTGGGAAGACAACCACCTTTGACATGTGCCACCAACATTCACTGCCAGCTGATGGTTCCTCAGTCATTTCATGACAGAAGTGCCCTGAGAGAAGGAAAAGCCACAGAGAAAAGCTCAAAGACACCTTTCCCTTGGGACAGACCTATGGACACACACACCCCATGGCACAACATGACTCAAGTCACACCCTGGACTCGGGAAGATGAGGGAAACATCTCACCAGCCTCCAGCTGGGACCTCAGCAAGGACAGCCCTGCAGTCTCTGCCCCAGGACCAGGTCACTGCAGCTCGGAGCAGATCAGGGCTGCACACAGAAAAGACCTCCCTGCAGGAGCGGTTACTTCAAAAATAATGTTTAAAAAAGTGCTAAACACGTGTCAAAGTGCCCAGGCTGTGCCAGTCAGTTCTGGGGGTGGGGGAGGCACAGCAGGCTCTTCCCTCAGCCCTGTGATGCTCACCTGGACTGGGGAACCTCCCCTTTGAACCAACAAGAACCTTCAGGTGGTTGTAACTGTACGTGCTGTGGGCTGTTTCCATCGGAATAATGTGGGAGTCAATATTCCCATGTCCCTTGCACCCTGATTTTCCCGAGCAGGATTCTGAAGCTGAATCAGGCTGATCTCTTCACCCACACCGGTGGTTGAGCTGGGATCCCATCCCTCACAAAAGAGCAGAAAATTCACACCAGACAGAAAACTTGACCCTCTCAAGGTGCACCTGCATTCGCAGACCTTTCTGGACAGAGAGCATGGTGCATCTTTTCTTTCCCAGGATGGTTGGAAGGACCAACAGTGGGGCATCTGGTGCCACCTCCCTGCTCCAGCAGGGCCATCCCAGAGCACCTGGCACAGGGTTGTGTCCAGATGGCTCTGGAACATCTCCAGTGAGGGACATTCCATGCCCTCTCTGGTCTCTGCTCAGTGCTGGGTCACTGCCCAGCCAAGAAGTTCTTCCTCCTGTGCAGGTGGAACCTCCTGGGCATCAGTTGCTGCCCGTTCCTCTTGTGCCATGGCTGGGCCCCCCGAGCAGAGCCTGGTCCCTGCTCTGTCCCCTCCCTGCGGGCACTGATGGGCACAAACATCTTTTACTGTCACTGGAGCCACGTTCCCTGCCCGGGCTCTGGCACCGAGGTCTCTGCCCGCTCCAGAGCCCAGCTGGCACCAGAATGCACAGCACAACCTCCTGCCCTGAGCCCTGACGTGCAGGCAGCCAAAGCACCCGGGCTGGGACCCTGCAGGATGGGAGTCAGAGGGCATTTGCAGACACGGGGGGGCTTGGTGGGTGCACCCCAAGTTCCTCCCATGGCTGGGGATCTGTGAGAGGTTCATTGTCAGCAGCAGCCAAACTCCATTTGGTGCTTGACTCCCTGCTCTGCCTTGATTGCTATTTATAGACCATTCAGCACTTTAGCTCCAGGTTTTATTCTCTTGTCTCCCTTATGTTTTTCTCCCCACCTTATTCTAAGAAGGTTTTGGTTTTCCTGGCACCCTTTTCATCACCTCCCACCCCCGCCGCCACCTTCTACCCTCTCATTCAAAGAAGTTTATTTAAAACCTAAACACCACAGGACAACGAGGGCTCCTACTTAACATCATGAAGTTCTTCAAGATGTTTACTCACCAAAAAATAGACAGTGAGCTCACGTGGCTGTGGCAGGTCGGAGCAGAGGACTGAGTTTACTGCACGTAGTCACAAGGCAGAACCTCCTGGTGCTCCAGCCCTGGCTCCCAGGACCCCACCATGCAGATATGGGGCTGTGACAGGGGCAGGGGCTGTGCTGAAAGGATGCTACAGAAGCCAGAGGAGTTCCTGCACATCAGTCATTCCCCAGCTGAAGCACAGACTCAAAGCAGGGTATCAGGTGGAGGTTGGGCCTTTCCGCTTATTAAGAAATTTCATGTAATTAAGTCTCCATAAAACATAGCCTGGAGTGACTGTGTGACAGGGGGAGATGTGCAGGGAGCATTGGGCTGCAGGGCAGCTCCCTCCTGCTGCTTCTCTCTGCAAGGCACAAGACACATTTTTTTTCCTCTTACAAAGCCCGGCCAAAAATAAAAAATAATAATAATAAAAAAAAAAAGGTGCTTAGAAGTTAAATAGGGACAGCACCAGCCTACCAGCGGCTTCACTATTTCTTGCAACATGTTATTTTCTTGTCTGATTTGTCAGAGAGTTTCCTGTTAAGTGCAGAAACATTACATTTAACAGTCTGGCTTCTACCTCCCTTCCTAGGAAGATATGATGGAGAAATATCCACCCATGAGCTGCCACAGCATGCAGCGACCCTTGTGGCCATCCCCCTACTTTCCTCCACAAAAAAATGCCTTAAACATCAAGAAGAATCAGCCTCATCCTTATAGAGATGGTGGGAGTGAAAGACCAGAGCAAATGCCCTGAAGGTCTCCCCAAAGGCTGGCGAGAGCCAGAGCAGGACTCGAGGATTCCCCCAACACGTGTGTCTTGTCCTCACTTCCAAATGAACACCAAAAGTTTGAAGTCTGTGCCATCAGAGCAATGTCCAAGACTCAGCTGGATGACCTGCCTTGACAAAGTTCATCTCAGGAAATGCACGTCGAGAGTTTCACTGTGTTTCAGTTTTCTCACCGAAACAGCCACAGCCAATATTGAATGGGCCGTTTTTCCTTGCCTGGTTTTCCTTCCAGCAGAGCAGCAGCATCCCAGGAACTGGAGCCAGGGAAGGCTGAGTTTTCACGGAGGACAGCAATGCATGAGGACGTTTATTTTTAAATCACAAGTCCTTTGGGACAAGGATTATCCAACGTAAGTTAAAATACATTCCCAGCATTTCCCCAACAGCACACGGTCGGATGGGAGGGAATTTGCCAACCAATTAACACGTGGTTTCATTGGTAACATCGCCATGCCCTTTAACAGCGTGACAGACTCAGACCCCCAATTTTGCCCAGGGTTCAAGGCAGATTTGATCCTTTTTCTATAAATATGCATTATTTTTTTTTTCCCACTCAAACACCGCCCTCTGCTGCAAGCGGAGATGGACGCTCGGGAGCAGATTCGGGAGCGTTGCTCTTGGCAACGCAGTTGTTGAAGGCGATAAAAATTCTGATGTCTCTCCGGTTTAGAAAATGCCGCTGCATCAAAATGCAAATGATGCAGCCTCTCGCAAAGGGCATCTGAGGTAAGGGATATGTTTAACTCGGGCAGCTCTGGAAGGGACGTGGTGAGAAGCGAAGCTGAGCTCCTTGCGGCGCTTGGGGCGTCTGCTGTGTTGGCACCTCGCTGGTTTGGAGGGGCAGGCGAGGAAGGGTCCTGCCCACTCCTACGGCAGCAGGCACCAGTATGGAGGCCATGCTGCTGAGAACGCAGCTGCGCTGGGCAGGGCACGGCTCCAGGATGGAGGATCACCATCTCCCTAAGATCATGCTCTGTGGTGAACTCACCACCGGCTGCCCCAAGAGAGGAGCCCCAAAGAGGAGATACAAGGACTCCCTGAAACAACACCTCAGCCTTGGCCATATTGACTACCATCAATGGTCCACTCTGGCCTCCAGTCGGGAGCCATGGAGACACACCATCCATAATGCTGCTGATTCCTTTGAGAACACACGCAGAATCAGTCTGGAGGAGAAAAGACAACGCAGGAAGAGCCGTGCCTCACCAACACTGCCCATGGAGACTTTCTGCTGTGCCTTTTGCAGCCGGACTTGCCCATCTCGCATCAGCCTCTTCAGCCCCCAGCGCGCTTGCAGCAAGCGTGGGTAGAGCCCTTCCCAAATCTTCGTTTGCAAAACCTGGCCATGATGATGAATGCATCACCTGTTCCCACAGTGAACCCCTCTGTGCATGTTCCCTCTTTCCTCCACGCTCTTCCTGCTCTGATCATCAGCTGTGATTGCCCCAATGTGGCCGAGGAGAAACAAAGCTGAGCCCATTGCTTTTATTTGCCTTTACACCTCAGCAGTCCCTTCCAGGCCAGGGCTGCTCGGTCTTGGCCCCAGCGGTTCACAAGCAGCTGCAAAAATTCATCTTGCCCCCAGCAAAAATGCTGATTTCCCCCTCCCATCTTGGGGCTCCCAACAAGTCCTGCCCACTCCTGGACCATGAGGAAGCATTTTTGTTGGGAGCAGCCCATCCACAACATGATTAATGGGAGAGCAGCAGCAGCAGCTTAGCCTGCAATTCCCTGTGTGGACCTGGTGTCCCTGGGGTGGCCAGTTTAGCTCAGCACAAGGTCCTGTGGACGTGCAAAGTCCTGACATCGGGGCTTGAAAACTCCTCAAAGGAAATTATTAATTTTTGCTTGTCTAGTTTGCCTCTGGATGGATTTAGAGGGAAGCACCTGAGCTGTGCTAACATTAGGAATTGCATGTTTTAGAAGGGATGAGAGAAACCTCCCCATGAAGAGTGGGAGAAGGCACTGGGATTTCATAGGAGCAGCTCAACTGATTTGGTTTAATGAACTCATTGAGCTGCTGCTGCCGCTGTGCCCTCCCTCAGGAGTCCCAAGTGGGGATAAAACCCAGATAAAACCAGATATCTGGATAAAACCAGAGCCCTTCTCTGGGGTGGCACTTTGGGCCCCAGTGAGAATCTGTGCCCGTTCTCCTGCTCAGAGAATTCATCTCCCAGCTCTGTCATCTCAATTCATCTCACCTGGATGTGCAGGGAGGTGTCAGAGGTTGGCAATCTCACCAGAGAAACGTGGTCTGGTCATAAAAGTAAATCACATTTTATTTCTGTTGTTGAAATTTCCTGATAAGGACTGGGATGTTGCAGTGAGAAACAGCTCAAAATCATTTATATGCCATGGCAGGGTAACACTTCAGTACCCAGGACTGTTCATCCCATATGAAAATTAGAAAATAAGGAATCAACTGGTTCAAGTTTGATCCCTCGGAAATTACCGTGTTGAGAAAAGAACAAAACGGCCTTTAAAATTAACAGGTTATTTCATGAAAGTTCTATTTTTGGTTTATATTGCAACAGAAAAAGTAGAAGCCCAACACTGAGGCAACACTTATTGCTTATTATTTATCCCTCAGCCGTGGCTGGTGACCTGAGGGCAAATACCTTTGTGTTTAAAATAGTAGAAACCACACCCCAAGCAAGGGAGGAAAACAACTCTGCCGAGATAAACCCCACAAAAGGAATTGTGATTTCAGTTTAATCTTCCCAGGCAGGGAGGGCAAACCCAGGGAGGAGGACGGGCTGGAGGGGAGAGGGGCCAGGAATCCACAGATGTCAATTAGATTGACTTTATAGGAGGCAAGCCTGGGTTGTATTTAAACAGACACGGGCAAAAAAGCAAAGCTCAGGACCAAAGACGTTGAAAAGTTGTTCTGATCTGATAACAGAGCAATGAAAAGCAGAAATCTTGGGACAAGGCACAGTGGGGGAAAGGAAATTTCAACAGTTGTTTTTAGTTATGTGACATGCCAAGAAGGGCCATTATCATCCCTGCCTTTGACAAGTTTGGGATGGGGTGAGAGCGTAGGAGATCATGGAATATGCTGAGCTGGGAGGGACCTCCAAGGACCATCCAGCCCAAACCTCAGCCCTGCACAGGACCAGCCCCAAGAGTCACCCCCTGTGCCCCAGAGCATCATCCAAACCCTCCTGCAGCTCTGGCAGCCTTGGGGCCGTGCCCACTGCCCTGGGCAGCCTGGGCAGTGCCCACCACCCTCTGGGGGAAGAACCTTGTGCTGAGATCCCACCTGAGCCTGCCCTGACACAGCTCCAGTGAAATGATCTTGCCGATCTCTGAAGGAACAAAGCACACGATGGTCACTGCAACAGTGGTGCTGCTGCCCTGCACAGGAGCACAGCAGGGCTGGCAAGGGGACAAATCCAGCCCAAACCACGAGCTGGGGGTGCCAATCAATCCCCACTGCCAGCTCATGTGACAGTGTGACCACCCCAGTGCTTGCTGCACATCACGGAATGCCAGACTGGTTTGGGTTGGGAGGGACTCTAAAACCCATCCCATCCCACCCCCTGCCATGGGCAGGGACACCTTCCACCAGCCCAGGTTGCTCCAAGCCCCGTCCAACCTGGCCTTGGACACTTCCAGGGATCAGCTTTCACCAAGGTCAGAGCAAGTGGCTGAAGCTGCAGAGCAGAGGAAATGCCCTTCCCTGGGGGAGCCCAGCCCAAAACTGGGCCCCACTTGTCCCCTCCTGACCAGCACAGGAGCTCATCACTTCTTGTCACACTTGACATCAACTGCACAGCCCCAACCCTTGGCATCACAGACACGGAATCATGGAATCGGTGAAGTTGGAAAAGACCTCTAAGATCATCAAGTCCCACCATTCTTCTGGCATGAAACCACATCCCTAAATCCATCCTGAAGCCTCTTTCCTTGGGGACCTTCCTATGCCTGAGGTCCTTTAGCAGTTTCTTGAGGTTCACATCTAAGTTCAGACATGGTGTGTGATGCATAGTCAAAGGTGGCCCCTCTGGCTTCAGCCCAAACGGTCTTGGACCAGTAGGGAAAGGGAACGCAGGAACTGCAAGTCAAATTGGGCCCAAATTTGGGCCAGTTGGTCCAAAGTGGGCCTTGAAACCCCTTTCTAGGAAAAAGAAAGCCAGAAGACCTCCTGAACTGGACCCCGCTCAAGAGGTGCATCAGCAGCTCAGCTGCTGTGACAAGGAGAGACAGAATCACGTTGGGCTGCAGGGATGGGCCAAGCAGGCAAGGCTTTGACCAAAGAGGGGGCTGAAGAATGTTCTGATTATCTCAGAAAATTCAATTAAACTTTCCACATCTCAGATCTCGTGCCAGGCTGGGCACAGAAGGGAAATGAGTAGAGCAGGCACCGCAGAGAACCTCGCCGAGGATTCCCCAGACTTACCCACCCTGCAGGAGGACAGACCTGCCCTCCTGGGGGACATCAGGACATCTGAGGCCTCGTGAACTTCTATTTTAGAGTTTCCATCCTTTTTAACCATAGAAGAATGCCTGGTCCTGCCTGGTGTTGGTTGTTGAGTTAAAATCCTTGTTTAAAGTGACCAAATTCCGTATCCAGTCTGTGACAGCCCCAGCCTTAAACAGGGGGAGAAATTTTGTGCTCACACAGAGTCAAAATATTTTCTGATCCTGGTAATGCTGGGATGAAACAACACAGGGAGTTCCCGAGAATCAGGTTTTAACACTTGCACTACAGCTCTATTTTAACAGCAGTTTTAAAGAGCTTCAGGCAATAAATGCCAAAAAAGAAGCGTAAATGAATCATTAAGGCCACATCTCAGGATAGTCATAAGCTGAAAAGTGTAAAAGTTCAAGGCTTGATTAACCCCACGCTTCATTCACAAATAACTTCCCTTTTTTTTGCATACAGTATTTGCATTTGAATTAATATCCAGTGTTAATTATCTGGTCAGAGCTCCATGAGATTTAAAGATTGAAAAGATAGAATTTAAAGAGAACAATTTAATAGAACACTACGGATTATTAGAAGTGTTTAACACTCCACCAACTGTCAAGTAGTTTTTAACACTGACAACAGGAACTGGAGAGGTTTCATTTTTAGTTACATTATTTAGAAACAGCACTCTTCTCTGTTTTTTCCTTTTACCCAGAAGAGTGAATTTTCCAAGGTTAAAATCTGAATCAACTTGCTAAAAAAAGTCACGTTAATGTTTTCTTCCCCTTGGACTCCCATGAAAAGTATCTGCACCACAATCTAAATATATGATTTTCTTTTTTTTCTCCTTGTTTTGAGGAAGAGAAGGGTTTTATTTGACTAAGCAAACATCAGCTGAAAGCTGTCCCTGCTGCACCTCCTCCTGCCCTGCAGGTGCCTTGTTTATTAATGCTTTGCTTGGGGAGAAATGTTATTAGAGAAAAAAAAGAATTTGGCTGGCAGAAAACACTTCCCACAACCCCCAAAACTCCACGACAACAACAATTACCACTCTGTACCTCCACGGACAGCCTGACAGCAGGGAAACCAGGGAAAGCAACTTTCCAGGAGCCTTCTCCAGCACCAAGCCCACGAGATGAAACTCCCCCTCCTGCTGCAGGAGACGTGTCCCAGCAGAGGAGCCTTGGAAGTGCTTCCCAACTTATCTCAGCCCACTGCAAATGGCTCCAAGGGGGGAGAGGGAACAGGGAGAGCTTTGTTTTCTTGGAGCAGGGTTGTGAAATGCCCTTTGCTCCCGAGAGAGAAGGTGAACGCTCGGCTTGTGGAGGCACCTGGGGACAGGCAGGACGAGCTCGGAGCTCTTCCACCCATGGGCAACCAGCGGAACCTCAACATGGAACCCCGAGACCATCCTCACCACCCCAAGTGCAGCACAACCCCAAGTCCCCCAGGACGTCCAGCAGCTCCACCACAAACCATCGAGGGGTAAAACCACCCCAAGGTGCCTTTCCAGCTCCAGGGGTGGGTCACAACCACGTTTGCTCCTTGGCATCGCTCGAGCTTCAAGGCTCAGGGGTGGGCGAAGCAGAAGAGGCTGCCAAGTGGAAGTAAAGCAGCAAAGCAGGAGCAGAGCAGCAAAGTCCTCACCGGTCCTGCAGAGCAGAAGAGAAGAGCAGCACCTCCTTTTTGCAGCCCAGTGGATACGGAGCTGCCAGGACCTGGAGCTGGTTGTCCTCGTTGGGACAGAGAAGTGGGAAGAGCGGCTCCGAAGGGCGTAGATGTCTCGGTGAGAACACCCTCCGTGGCTGAGGAGGTGACACGGAGCCCCAGATGTTTCCAGGAAGGGCCCCTGGGGGGGAGAAGCACCTACAGTTGCCCACGTGGGTCTTTTCAAGCTCCTCTGACTCAAACAGAAAGGCCCCTGGGCCACCCAGGGCAGGAGGTGCTGGAGCTGCTGCAGCCCCAGCCCAGCTCTGGCTGCAGGTCCTGCTCCCTGCAGGGCTGGGGGTGCTCTCAGCCGAGAGCCACGGGTGTCATTCAGCCCACAAACCACCAAGGACCAGGTAGAGAACGGTCACAATTCGATTTCTTAATGATTTTTACTACGATTTTGTTTCTACACTGAGCTGCAAGTGCGTCCTCTTCCATACCTGACGCTTTTCTCCAAGTTGTTCCATCCTTCAGTGCTTCCTCAACTGCTTTTATCTGAATACAAATCAAGGAGGGGGGAAAGAAAAGCCCCATAAGCCCTGAACATATGGCTCTAATGTACTTTTCCTGACGTGATAAAATCCCTGATAAAAATTTCCCGTACCTCTGGAAAACTCTCTAAAGCAAAGAAACATTTTGCTAAGATATTCCCCACAAAGCAGTAATTCCAACGCGCTCTTCCTCCCAGTGTGGAAACCCTGGTTGTGTTTTACCCTTGTGGTGCACTATAAGATTATCTTCTCACTGAACATTAATCTTTACCAGGAATTTATATCGAAACGATCTCACTGTATTCAAGTGTTTAGTCTGGTACAGGGGGGAAATATTCTCACCAGTCTCTCCTGTTTAACATGGAGCCTTTTCACTCGGAATAACCAGCCTATTTTGGGGCACACGGAGACACAGCATATTTTGGCTGCAATTTTATCTTTGACTCCCTATTTAAATTGGCATAAAAATGCCTTGAATTTTGAACAGACTTTTAAAAAGATTAAAAATAAAAAAGAAAAAGAACCCCAATAGCTGCCTGAGCCACTAGAGCAGGAAGATTTCAAAATTCTTGTGGTCTGAAACCCGTTCAAAGATGAACTGATTGCGGATTGTTTTACGATCTTAGTCTGCCCCGTAAATTTGTGGTGGCGCTGCAAGTGCTACAGTCACTTCTGGAGGCTGAAGGTGGAGAGAACAGCAAAAAATTCCCTATTTCTTTTAAGGAAATGGATGCAGCAATAGCTCAGCCTCCCTCAAACTGCTGTAAGGGATAAAATAAGCTGAGGGTCATTTCATAGAAAATCATGGAATCATAGATGGGTTTGGGTTGGAAGGGATCTTAAAGCCCAGCTCATCCCACACCCTGCCATGGGCAGGGACACCTTCCATGAGCCCAGGTTGCTCCAACCTGGCCTTGGACACTCCCAGGGATCCAGGGACAGCCACAGCTTCTCTGCCCAACCTGTGCCAGAGAACCCTCCCAGCCAACAATTCCTTCCCAATATTCCATCTATCCCTGCCCCCTGTCAGTTTGAAGCCATTCCCTGTGTCCTGTCCCTCCATCCCTTGTCCCCAGTCCCTCTCCAGCTCTCCTGGAGCCCCTTTAGGCACTGCAAGGGGCTCTCAGGTGTCCCTGGAGCCTTCTCTTCTCCAGGTGAGCCCCCCCAGCTCTCCCAGCCTGGCTCCAGAGCAGAGGGGCTCCAGCCCTGCAGCATCTCCGGGGCCTCCTCTGGACTCTCTCCAGCAGCTCCACGTCCTTGTGCTGTTGTTGCCCAGGGCTGGGGCAGCTCTGCAGGTGGGGTCTCACCTGAGCAGAATAAACCTCCTTTGGTGAAGGAATTGGACATCGCTCTTGGGACGTCACTCAGAGCAGTGGCCCAAAGAAATTGCTGCTGCAAAAATTACTTTTACTATTAATGAAAATAGAAGACCTGCTGTATTGTACAGAGACATTGGAATATAGACAGGGAGGGAAGACACTCCTGGAACCAGCTGGCATGGCAGTCACCAGGGCAGAGTTGCCTCATGCTCAACACTGTGGCTGAAATAGGATTTTGTTCTGGGCTGCAACAGGATTTCAGCAGTGGGTGTTTGGTTTCTTGCACAACACAAGCTCGTCGTGCTCCGAGGGCTGTGCCAAGGTTTTCAGAAAGAGCCTTTTGCTGTGTTTGTGGGATATACGCAACATCACCCAGGTTTATTGAGCTTCAGTCAGGAGTAAGATCTGTCCAGCAGCAAATAAGGCAAAAATCAAAACCATTTGTTGAATGGAAACCAGTAACACAACTGGAACGTTAACGAAGCCATTAGGAAGGTGTCCTCCCCTGCCCTGGCAGGTGTTGAGCAAATCCCAGCATTGTTGTGCAACCTCCAGTTGGACATGCCCAGCGATCCCCAGTACACCTGTGCTGTCCTGCCCACCCCATACTGGTGCAGAGCTGGTCTGTCCAGGGAATTTGTGGGTGGGTAGAGGGAGGATAACCCTGTTCCTCTGTCTCAGGGGCAGAGGCAACGTGGGGAGCACGGGCTGTGCTCTCCTGCTCCCCTGAGACCAACAAACTGGTCACGGGGCTAAATCCACAGAGGTCCTTCAGGGAAAGTGCCACGGTGAGGGGCAGAGGAGGGGCAGGCACTGATCTCTGCTCTGGGGGGACCAGGGACAGCACCCAGGGAATGGCTGGAGTTGGGTCAGGGCAGGCTCAGGTGGGATCTCAGCACAAGGTTCTTCCCCCAGAGGGTGGTGGGCACTGCCCAGGCTGCCCAGGGCAGTGGGCACGGCCCCAAGGCTGCCAGAGCTGCAGGAGGGTTTGGATGATCCTCTGTCATGTGGGATTGAGGATGGAACTCCCCAGGACACTCAGCCACGTGGGATTGAGGATGGAACTCACCATGACCCCCAGCCACGTGGGATTGAGGATGGAACTCACCATGACCCCCAGTCACACGGGATTGAGGATGGAACTCACCCCAATCCCCAGCCACGCGGGATTGAGGATGGAACTTCCCAGGACACCCAGCCATGTGGGACTGAGGGTGGAACTCACCACAACGCCCAGCCATGTGGAATTAAGGATGGAAATTCCCACCACACCCAGCCATGTGGGACTGAGGATGGAACTCACCACCATACCCAGCCATTTGGAACTGAGGATGGATGGAACTCACTATGAGCCCCAGCCATGTGGAATTAAGGATGGAAATTCCCAGGACACCCAGCCACATGGGATTGAGGATGGAACTTCCCAGAACACCCAGCCCTGTGGGATTGAGGATGGAATTTCCCACCACAGCCAGCCACGTGGGACTGAGGATGAAGCTCACCACGATCCCCAAGCCATGTGTCTGAGGATGGAATTTCCCTGGACACCCAGTCACATGAGACTGAGGATGGAACTCACCACCACACCCAGCCATTTGGAACTGAGGATGGAATTTGCCACCACACTCAGCCATGTGGGACTGAGGTTGGAAATTCCCACCATACCCAGCCATGTGGGATTGAGGATGGATGGAATGTCCCAGGACCTCCAGCCATGTGGGATTGAGGATGGATGGAATGTCCCAGGACATCCAGCCATGTGGGAGTGAGGATGGAACTTCCCAGGACACTAAGCCACATGGGGTTGAGCATGGATGGAACTCACTATGACCTGCACCCATGTGGGATTGAGGATGGAAATTCCCACCACACCCAGCCACGTGGGATTGAGGATGGATGGAACTCACCCTAACCCCCAGCCACGTGGGATTGAGGATGGATGGAATGTCCCAGGACCTCCAGCCATGTGGGATTGAGGATGGAACTCACCCCACCCCCCAGCCACGTGGGATTGAGGATGGATGGAATGTCCCAGGACCTCCAGCCATGTGGGATTGAGGATGGAACTCACCCCACCCCCCAGCCACGTGGGATTGAGGATGGATGGAATGTCCCAGGACCTCCAGCCATGTGGGATTGAGGATGGAACTCACCCCACCCCCCAGCCACGTGGGATTGAGGATGGATGGAATGTCCCAGGACCTCCAGCCATGTGGGATTGAGGATGGAACTCACCCCACCCCCCAGCCACGTGGGATTGAGGATGGATGGAATGTCCCAGGACCTCCAGCCATGTGGGATTGAGGATGGAACTCACCCCACCCCCCAGCCACGTGGGATTGAGGATGGATGGAATGTCCCAGGACCTCCAGCCATGTGGGATTGAGGATGGAACTCACCCCACCCCCCAGCCACGTGGGATTGAGGATGGATGGAATGTCCCAGGACCTCCAGCCATGTGGGATTGAGGATGGAACTCACCCCACCCCCCAGCCACGTGGGATTGAGGATGGATGGAATGTCCCAGGACCTCCAGCCATGTGGGATTGAGGATGGAACTCACCCCACCCCCCAGCCACGTGGGATTGAGGATGGATGGAATGTCCCAGGACCTCCAGCCATGTGGGATTGAGGATGGAAGTCCCCCACACAGCAGGATCTCTGCCGTAGAGCTGCCCCAGCCCCCCGTGGGCAGCTCTGCCCACCATAAATCCTCTCAGTGGAGGTGCCAGCGGGGTTGGCATTCCCAAAGCACAGGCACTCCCGTGCTCCATGCACACCTCAGGCAGCTCTGTGTTTCCTCCAGCTGGGAGATGGGAACACATAATCCACGCATTAAGAAAGTTTGGTGTTGTTACGTTAAAATCTTGCAATCTTAGGCCCCAAGTCATGGCTATTGGACAATCCCTGGGTGGAGCTCGGTGAACTGGTATTTCACCTGCAGTCCTTCCCTCTGCCCTTTCACCTGCTGGCACTCTTTTGCCACTGGTAATGCCAGGCTGCCGGGTGTGTGCAGAGCCCCTGAGATGGTGGAAGGCAGCGTTTCCTGGAGGAAATGCCACATTCACACTGGCACTGCTGAATGGAAACATTTTCCAGACTGAACATCATTTTTTTTTCCCAAGGCAGCTTCCCTGCCCTCCCTTGGGTCGGTGGGGCTGAGCGAGTCTCAAACAACCAGGACCCTGAACAGTTTTCATCTCATCCTAATTCTGATCTAATCCTTCCCTGGGAGGGTGGGCAGAGCCTGGCACAGGTTGGGCAGAGAAGCTGTGGCTACCCCAACCCTGGAAGTGTCCAAGGCCAGGTTGGAGCAACCTGGGATAGTGGAAGATGTCCCTGCCCATGGCAGGTGGTGGAACAAGGTGAGATCTGAGGGTCCCTTCCAACCCAAACCATTCTGGGATTCTCTGGTTTTAGGTTTAGGCTCAACTGTTCCAGGAGAGAAAACCCACACCTTCAGAACACTGTGCTCCTGTACAATAATAGTGCTGGAATCACACTGTCCAAGTGCATGGTGTGGATTAAAAATGTGGGTTTTGTTATGCATTTCCCTTTTTGGAAAAAGAAATAGTGCCAAAACTCCTGTGGTAATATTTTGTTATGTGAAGTTATTCTATTTCACATGCACGTGAGTGAACAACACAGGGGTCAAAACATCTTTGCTCCAGAAGTGTCACTGTCAACCCCATGGTGCTGGAATTATGGATTTAATGACCACTTTAACCCACAGCAGATCATGTGTGGTGGGCAGTGGTGCCACCTGTGTCATTAATCCGTTTGCTGCTATTCCAGGATGGTACCAAGAAGTCAGAGACAGGACTAAAAAAATAAATTTCTGATTTTAGGGAAACTCCATTTCCCTCCACATGAAAGACTGACCGAAAACCAGATTTCAGGTAATTTCACACTCCTGTGAGCCTCCAAACTCAACTTCCCTGCTCTGAACCCTTAAAATGATAGAAGGGAGATTTCAGGCTGAAGTGGAACCTTGACCTGTAAGGACACACAGAGCCTGGAAAATTGTTGGGGCATTAATCACGATATTTCAAATTAACTGGGAGGGCAGCTCCGAATTGTCCTGCAGTCCCACCGAGGGTGTAAGGCAAAGTTTTACTGTCTGGGTGAGGTTGCTGTGCTGTGCAGGGATGGGAAGGCCCTTAATTGGCTCTGCTAATGGCTTTCAGCATGATGAGTGGCTCTCCCTTGCTTTTGGAGCAGGAAGACGCCTGTAATTGGGAGACTTATTAATTTCATTTGAAGTGCCAAGGCTGACATCCTGCAACTGTGGTCTCTTAAAACCTCTCTCTTAATTGTTGTAAAGCAGCTGTAAGAGCACTTTAAGATGTCTCTATTTACAAGTTAAAAAAAAAAAAAAAAAAACCCTATAACATCTTAAATCTCCTGGCAGGATTCCCATTCATTTGGGTATTCATACGGTTATTTCCCCCTGGATGAAAACCCATGTACAGTCAAGAGACTTTTGCCTATACTCCCAGCAGAAATAAGTCCTAAGTCCAATTTTGAACAATATAAATCAATTTCTTTGTTTCTGTGATTCCAGATGGTAAAGAGAATGAAGTGTTTGTTGTTCAGCTAAGAAGCAGCAGGGCTGTAACAGTTATTAATAGGTTACATGATATTTATTTAACGTATTTTATTTTGAAAACTGCTCTATATTCTTTACATTGTGGAAGCCTAAGTGGAGCCTCTTCTGGTTTCAGTTGGCTTAAATATTTGAGCATTTCCTACATTTCCCTCCTGAGGAATCCACCTCATTACCTCCAAAGGCGGGGTTTGAGGCACCAGGAAATTTGAGGTCATTGGGGCGGGTATAAAAGGGGTACAGTGCCCTAACCTGGTGACTCCCTTCCCAAATCTCAGCCCTTCTCTTCCATGGACTTTGTCCTGCTCAGAATGTGCCACCAGCTCAGGAAGGGAGGGAGGGCAGGTCCAGAAGGTGCCCATCTCCCCCAGCAGTTCCCTGGATAATTGTCCTCGTAGTGCTTCTCCTCCTTGAAAATTAAATGGTCTGTCAACAGAAAGAAAAGAAAAAAAGGGGGAAAAAAATTGATAAATACCCCTAAAAAGGAGGCAAAGGCACCTTCCCAGTCCGAAATTCAGTTTACCCAAAGACCTGCACAACTTAGAGTTGTAGAATCATTCAGGCTGTAAAAGTCCTCTAAGATCATCCAGTGCAACCCAGCACTGCCAAGGCCACCAATAATCCATGTCCCCACGTGCCACATCCACACTTTTTTTTAAAACTTCCAGGGGCACTGACTCCACAAGTTGCCTGGGCAGCCCATTCCAGGGATGGACAGCCCTTTCCATGAAAAAAAATCTTCCCAATATCCAACCTGCCCCTCCCCTGGCCCAGCCTGAGGCTGTTCCCTCTCCTCCTGTCCCTGTTCCCTGGGAGCAGAGCCCACCCTTCCCCTGGATCCACCAGGGAGTTGCAGAGAGCCAGAAGGTCCTCCCTGAGCCCCCCCAGCTCCTTTAGCCCCTCCTGCTGCTCCAGCCCCTTTATCTTCCTTTCCTTTTTGTCCATTGAAGGTGCCAGTTGGATGCAAACCTCTGGTTGCAGCTCTTGGGGATCCACTGCAGCTCTGGGGGAGCTTCATTTAGCCCAGTATTAGCCCATCCGTGTTATTGGATGGACTCTGTGCCATTCCTCCCTTCCCAACCAGCCGGGAAGAACAGGGATTCAAAGCCAAAATTACCAACAAATAAACCTCCACGGCCTTAAGAACCTTAGAGCCCCAAAACATGGGAGGGTGCTGAGGGTGCAGCCCCCAAATCTTTGGGGACGGGGTTGCTCTAACGTGGATCTTTAGGTGTGCAAAACTGATTCGTGGAAGCTGCACGTTTGCAAAGAGTTGCAAATGTTGTGTGGTTGAAAAATGGCTTCGTTCCCCAAAGCCTCGCTATTATTTTACAGCGTAAATGAAAATAGCAGTGTTTCCTTCCACTGGAGAGCCCTAAAATTTCAGCTGGGAAGGATGAAATCCTGCTCTGCAGCTCTAAAATGATGATTCACGGCTCTCTTTCCAACCTCCAAGCAGTTCTGTGACATAAAATGGGAAACTAAGTGCTTGTTTCTCATTTGAAAGGTCTCATTAAGACCAAACCCAAGCTCCTGCAGCCCCATCACAGCTCTGATATGTCAGACCTAACAGGACCTCCCCACCATGGGGGACCTTTGGAGGACATGGAGACATCAAAAGGATCCTTCTCTCTCCCAGAGACATCATTCCGAGGCCCAATTTATAGCAGAGGGCTTAAGCCTGTCCTTGCACCCATTTATCTGCTCCAGAGACACTTCAACACGTGCTGGCGTCCCACTGAACCTGCAGCCTTTAAATCCAGCCCTAAAATTAAGCCCTTCCTCGGTCCATTGCCGGGCTCAGTTGCAGGATCAGCTTCCCCATCCACTCTCCTTAATTAAGAGTTTCTCTTTGTTTTAATAGATTCTTATCAGGCTCTGGCGGGCTGGGCTTGACTTTGATTACATGGTCATTTTGTTGTTTAATGGGACTGTGGAGGTCTCTTATGACTCTCTGCAACCTCGTATTCCTACAGATGCAGCCCATAATATATTGAACCAAAATGTGCTTTTACACCTAGCCTGGGACAATTTATTAGGGCCAGGGCTTGGTGGCATCCTCGTGGCCAGAACTGCTCAGAGATCCTGATTGGAAAGCTCTGCCTGTTACCATTTCACCGAATTTCCAATGGGATTTCCATTAGGGGGGTGGAATTTGGTTGATTTTATAAATTAATACATTTTATAAATTATTAGCAAGACGGTGAGGGCCTTTTCAGCCTCCAGAGGAGGCACTGAGAGGGGATCCCATCCATGTCCATCATGTCCATCCCCACCATCAGGGAGGGGACAGAGCAGGGACCAGGCTCTGCTCGGGGGGCCCAGTCATGGCACAAGAGGAACGGGCAGGAACATCAGTTCAGTCCAGGAGGTTCCACCTGCACAGGAGGAAGAACTTCTTGGCTGGGCAGTGACCCAACACTGAGCAGAGACCAGAGAGGAGGTGGAATGTCCCTCACTGGGGATATTCCAGAGCCATCTGGACACAACCCTGTGCCAGGTGCTCTGGGATGGCCCTGCTGGAGCAGGGAGGTGGCACCAGATGCCCCACCGTAGTTCTTCCAACCTGACCCAGTCTGTGATGAAAAACTGAGGAGGGAACAGCAAATTGTCCATCGAATGATGCCTCTGTCTGCAGAAAGACACACTCAGTGAAGTCTCTGTTGCACTGGGAAACCTGCCTTGCCTGGAAAGCAAAGTTGGGAATATTTGACCTCATTTTGACCCTGGCTCAACACCACTAAACCAACTGTGATAAAGGACAGAGTGCTGAGTGGCACATTTGGTCGGGGTAACAGCAAATATTGTCCTTGTCTTCAGCAGCGAAGCTTTTAAATGTTTCTCTAGTTGGAAATATTTCCGTTTGTTCTTTTCTGGCCAGTCTTTCCACAGCGGCTCCTTTTTGGAGTTCCTATTTGTCAATTGTCCTATTTTTGGCCATAAAAATCTCTGAGGTTTCAAGCTGAAGATGGGAAACTTGCACTTCTGTGGTTTGGGGTATATGGATGTAAAAACCAGGGGATTTTCACTCTGACCCCGAGTCCCACGGTGTTCCAGCTTGCCTGCCTGATCCCAGCAGTGTTTGTGTGGAACTGAGCCACCAATTGCCAGGATACCTCCTTTTTTCTTGTTTTTATTTTTATTTTTCTGGCTGGTCCTGCTGCCCACCGGATCCTGCAGAATAACAGCTAAAGACAGCAGTGGCTGAGAGCAAAACCAGGGTAATTATACGGTGAGACGGCCCTCGCAGAACTTGTAAACTTTATGATCTGGTACTTCTATAATGTATTTATAACCCAGGGAAAATGCCTAACTAGAAAGAAAAACCCAGCAATTCTGCAATGGGCAATTATGGGGATCAGGAAAACAAGGGATTTCCAAGAAATGTTTCTTGTTTTCCCTCTCTTTACCCACTGCAGGGATTGCACTGGGGGAGTTGTATTTCTTGCTCTCCTTTTGTCTGTTCTATTGAAGGAAAAGGTCATTTTGTGACAAGAGGCTGTAAAATGGAAGTTGATGAAGCCAAAGAACTCACTTGGCATTAACACCTCGCTCCATCCATTTCTGATGGAGCTGCTCAGTGCCGAATTCCTCCTTTCCAAGATACCCAGGGCACAATTACCCCATTTCTTTGATGCCAACAACCTGACATTTGGAATATGTGATGATGATTCAGGCAGGAGACGGGTGAAGTTATTTTCCAGAAGCTGCTCAGCTGCTTTCCCATCCAGAAGAAGTGCTAATGAGGGTCTTGGTGACCACAGCCACCCTCTCTCACTAATTACTCCTAATTGCTCCCACTTCACAGATGGGATCTTGAAAGGGAGCGAAGGAAGAAGGGCGGGATGGGAAGGGGAAGACCTTGGGCTGCTCTTCCCAGAGGACAAACCTGCTCTGTGCAATCCCACCCGTGAACAGTGACAGTGTTTGAAGGTCTCGTGTTTGGAGAGAGCAGATTTGTGTCCCCAGCAAAGCTCCTGCTGGCTCTGCCTGTGCTCACATCCCACTGCCATGGCTGGGAGTCGCTCCCAAAGGTGGCATCTTCCTGTAACCAGCGTGGTTGGGACCTGAGATTTTGGCGGTGGAGGTTCTGGCTTCAATATCCACTGGGGGGGTTTTGTGAGGAAAGGCTGGCAAAATTGGGATTGCTCAGCATGGAAAAGAGAAGGCTTTGTTGTCACCTAATTGCAGCCTTCCAGGACCTGAAGGGGCTACAAGAGAGCTGGGGAGGCACTTTGGACAAGGGCCTGGAAGGACAGGGCAAGGGGAAATGGCTTCCCACTGCCAGAGGGCAGGGATAGATGGAATATTGGGAAGGAATTCTTCCCTGTGAGGGTGAGCAGGCCCTGGCACAAGTTGCCCAGAGAAGCTGTGGATGCTCCTGGAGGTGTCCAAGGCCAAGTTGGATGGATCTCTGATCAGCCTGGGCTGGTGGAAGGTGTCCCTGCCCCTGGCAGCAGGTGGAAACGATGGATATTTAAAGACCTTTCCCACCCAAACCATTCTACAACTCTCTGGTGAAGTGAGACGAGGTTTTGTCCTGGGATTAATTGCTCTGCCACATTTGCACCCCAGTCCTGCCTAGAAAAAGGCTACAGACACCATGCCAGTGTGCCAAGGGGCATCCCAAAGGTGAGGGTTGAAGTCCTCTGCTCTAAACCATGCCCTGAGGCCCTGCCTGGTGCCACGTGGTGTGTGTTGAGGAGGGTGAGGAGCCAGGATGCTATGTCGAATTCGGTTAGTCAGAATGCTGTGCCCCAATCATGGAACCAGGATGCTGTGCCCCACTCAGGGAATTGGGATGCTGTGCCCACTCGGGTAGCCAGGATGTTGTGCCCCACTCAGGGAATTGGGATGCTGTGCCCACTCGGGTAGCCAGGATGCTGTGCCCACTCAGGGAACTGGGATGCTGTGCCCACCCAGGGAGTCAGGATGCTGTGCCCCACTCAGGGAACCAGGATGCTGTGCCCCACTCAGGGAACCAGGATGCTGTGCCCACCCAGGGAATTGGGATGCTGTGCCCACTTAGGGAGTCAGGATGCTGTGCCCACCCAGGGAATTGGGATGCTGTGCCCACTCGGGTAGCCAGGATGCTGTGCCCACTCAGGGAACTGGGATGCTGTGCCCACCCAGGGAATTGGGATGCTGTGCCCACTCACGGAGCCAGGATGCTGTGCCCACCCAGGGAACTGGGATGCTGTGCCCACCCAGGGAATTGGGATGCTGTGCCCACTCACGGAGCCAGGATGCTGTGCCCACCCAGGGATTTGGAATGCTGTGCCCACCCAGGGAGCCAGGACGCTGTGCCCCACTCGGGGGGCCAGGATGCTGTGCCCACCCAGGGATTTGGAATGCTGTGCCCATCCAGGGAGCCAGGATGCTGTGCCCCACCCAGGGTACTGGAATGCTGTGCCCATCAGGGAACCTGGAGCATCCATCAGGGCTTTATCTCCAGGCCAAAGCTCTTGGCTGCTGCTGTCAGGATGACGGACCATCCGCCCATTCCCACCTGGTGACACTTCCTGCTGCAGTAACTGTAGCCCAACCTGGACTTGTTTCAAGGTTTCCAGATGTTTTTTCACATCATCATTAATAAAACCCTCCTCTGGGCTTCAACTCTGCTCCCAGGCTCTGTCAGGTGAGTGTTGTTGGTTCAGCTTTGATCCAACATGTCGATGACACCAAAAGCCTCGATGGAGTCAACCTCCAAGATGAGCATCCTGGAGCTCAGTGGACAAAGGGCTGCCCTCAAACTTGGGGGGGAGCCTCACTGAGGACGGATAGAAAACAGTCAGGACGGTCCCTGGCAACATTCCTGTCCAATTAAAGCAAATTTATTGTCAATTTTTCTCCTTACTGCTGCTCTCTCATTAATTGTTAATGTAGCTGCTGGGAGAGGAAGGGCTGCTGGAAACGGCTGAGAAAAAGAAAATGGAAAGAAGAAAGAAGTGGAGAGAAGCCGGGTCTGGAAAGGCGGTTTCTGTGCAAAAACTCCAGAGAGCTCATTGCTGGCTCGGCTCTGCCAGCCCTGGCAGGAAATTCCTGCTCTTGGAACAAGGGGGCAAAATGATGGCAAAGCAAAATAAAATGTGTAGGGTCACTGGGTTTCTAAATTATAGTGCTGTGTACATGTGAAACGCTGGCAGGGAAGGAGCCACCATGGGAATGTAAATTTGCAAAACACTGTTTAGGAATCGTGAGCTGTTTTCTCTATAAATAGAAATAATTCTCTACTTCGTATTGAAACACAAAAATGCTGTGTCTTTGGATAATCACTGGGGGCTTTTCTGTCCATAACGTGGTCATATCAAGCCCTCTGGGCATTTTTAAGAAAACCCACCACTGAATACATGGAATTAGTGACTCTAAGCTATCAGGAGACGCACAGGACTGAACTAAGAAAGGCAAAAAGATGGTGACTATTTGAACTGGAGCATCTGGCACATCATTTACCAGTGAGGTGGTGCTTCTCCTCCTGTGGATCGGCCTCTCCTGCTTGTCTTCCAGAGAAACAACCCGTCCAAATCCCAGTGGTTTGGGAAGGGAAGCTCAGGCTCCCTGTGAAGCCCCACCGAGCACAGCCCTGCACTGTCTGTGTTTGCACCCACGGGAGGAGCTCCCAGCTGGGATTTCAAGGGAAGTGAGGGGAGCTGAAATATTCCCACAGCTCCCAAAAGTCTCCCAGGCCACAGAGCTCAGACCTCTGCAGGCTCGAGCTTGACTGTTAAGGAAATGCCAACTGCAAGAGACGAAGCAATTCGGAGGTTGCGTAACTGGGGCTCAGCTTTCAAAGCTCTCTCCTGCTTCTGATAATCAGCTTTGAGCTAAACCCTGCAGGCCCAGCTCAGGCTGAGCTCCTGCTCCTGCTCCAGCTCCTGCTCCAAATCCTGCTCCTGCTCTTTCTCCTGCTCCTGCTCCAGCTCCTGCTCCTGCTCCTGCTCCTTCTCCTGCTCCTTCTCCTGCTCCTTCTGCTGCTCCTTCTCCTTCTTCTCCTGCTCCTTCTCCTGCTCCTTCTCCTTCTCCTTCTCCTGCTCCAGCTCCTTCTCCTTCTCCTTCTCCTTCTCCTTCTCCTTCTCCTTCTCCTTCTCCTTCTCCTTCTCCTTCTCCTTCTCCT
>VWZG01005718.1:59867-85402 GCA_013396735.1 Grallaria varia | reverse complement strand
CTCCTGCTCCTTCTCCTTCTCCAGCTCCTGCTCCTTCTCCTTCTCCAGCTCCTTCTCCTGCTCCTTCTCCTTCTCCTGCTCCTGCTCCTTCTCCAGCTCCAGCTCCTGCTCCAGGAGAGCTTGTCCTGGGCAAGGGACAGGCCCTGATCTGAGGAGTGAGGACAGGGAGCGCCTTCAAACCCAACAGCAGGGACAGAGCTGAGCAAAGGATGCCTCTGCTCTTTTATTGTAAAACCTGGGCTTCCAAAGCCTCTCCTGCAAACCAAAGCATTTTTAAATTTGGAAAGAAAGCCGCATTCATCCAACCTCGTGCTGCACGTCAGAGAAAGCCCAGAGCTGCCCTGACCACATCTGGCCCCCTGCCACAGCCTCACAAACACCACTGCAGCAGCAACGGGCACTCTGAAAGCCTTTTTATTTAGGTGGCTGCTCTGGGCCAGGCTGTATATTAAGGTTCCATTTATAGGTATTTTACACAGTGTTAATAAATTTACAAAGTGTTAATAAACAGGGATAATTGTTTGTTAGTGTTTCTGATAGAATCCAACAGGGCAAAACCTCCCTATAAATGGTCTCTGATGTCATTCTCAGATGAGCACATAAAACTTGCCTAACACAGACACATCTGTAATGTGGGCAGAACATCTTTTAATCATTAACTCTTTACAACTCTTAAAAATACGACCTAAATAGAAAACTTGCCTTGAATCTGAGCAGCCTGGTGCTCTCTGGGTATTTTCACGGCTTGAAGGTGAAGGTTCTCAGGAGGTTGTGGGACACCCAGCAGGGTAAGTGGGGCTGCAAGAGTCATGGGGAGCACTGGGATTTTGGCAGAAGGTGCCCAAGGAGGTGACTTGGACATGACTGTTTTATTTAGAGCACATCCACATCTACTGGTCTCTTTTCACTCCAGGTGATCTCATCCCACTCTGCCCCTGGGCCCAAAGCTGTTCATCCTGCCCTGCTCTTGCCTCTCCAGAGCCAACAACCAGCCTGTTGTCTACAGGAGGAAATCCAGGAATGGCTGGAAGGGTACTTTTCCCCTTGAGCAGTGGGAAATGGGTCCAAACCACCTCCAAGAATGGACTCATAACTCCATGTGGCCTCTCATCCCGCCCCAGTGCACACATGAGCCACTGGGGCCATGCCAGGCAGAGGAGCTCCAGCAGTTTCCATGGCACGTCTCCCATTATTCTGGTCCAAAATGGAAAAAAAACAGCCAAAGAAACCAGAGGTTCGTGTACAGGACTCCCACAGGGTGTCAGGCCCTGGGCAGGAAGGTGGCCAACACCCAGGGAGGTGACACTGGGTGCTGCAGGACATCGACTGCCACATGTCCCACCAGTGGCCACAGCTCAGAGACCATCACAGCTCTGGGGATTCAAGGCTCTCTCCCAAGTCAGTAAATGAGGGGCAAACCCTTTCCTGCCTTTCCTTTGCTCCCTTCCCTTCAGATGCCCAGTCAGAGGAAATGAGTTCGTCCATGTGCATTCACACCCCCCAAGGATCAGGGAATCCCAGAATCCCAAAATCCCACTGTCCTTTGCAAGCATTGGCTGCTGCTGGTGACAAGAGTCATTACTGGGAGAGATGAGAATGCTGAAAGGCAGAAAAGAAGTGAAACAACCTTTCCAACCACCCATGGCAGGGCTGGGGATGGTCCCTCCCGTCGTTCCCACACGCTCCTTGAGGAATTTTCCTATCAGATAATTCCATTTCCTCCTGATTTCGCTCACGTGTAACAGGAGTCCCTCCCTGGAGGAAGCTGACCTTCCTTTCAGCTTTCCAAGAAGTGTGGTTTTCTAATTCTGGGCTCCAGGCATATGGTAGGAATTCAGTCGTAAGGAATCTTTGACTTTCCAAGATGAATGGTCTCGACTGCCCAACAGAGACTCCTTCGTGCCAGAGCCTCTGAATTCCTTCCCATGAGTTGGAGTGGCCTCGTGGTTTGCACTGACCCCTTTGCCATGGGGCAGCTTTGGGGTTCGATTCCCCCTGCATTGCTGTGTGTGCTGTGCAGGGCTCGGTGCCCTGGTGTGAGAACAGTCGTGCACAGACAGGACAATTTATAACGTTTTCCTGCCTCAAATCCACACAGCTCCATGAAAGGTGACCACGCAAAGTTCCTCCCTGATGGACGGGAGCTTGGGAATTCTTCAGGAGCAGCAGGCATTTCACAGGTAGGGGCTGGTGCACTCTGGATGTCGGATTGTGGCATCTCCCACTCGATGCAGCTCTGCCTGTGCTGCAGGAGGTACGTGCAGCAAACCCCACTGGTGGGAGAGGATGGGAAATATTCAGCAGGTATCCCCTGCCCCTTTTCCCTGGCACCAGGCCAATCTTATTCCCACCTGATGGGAGAGGATGGGAAATATTTAGCAGGTATCCCTGCCCCTTTTCCCTGGCACCAGGTCAATCTTATTCCCACCTGATGGGAGAGGATGGGAAATATTTAGCAGGTGTCCCCTGCCCCTTTTCCCTGGGACCAGGCCAATCTTATTCCCACCTGAGTATTCTCTGCTGGTTTACGCTGTCTCATCTGAAAATCGACACTAAGATCCCTGCTCTGCGTTTCTGAGGCCCCTCTCTAGCAGCTGAGAATGTAATTAATTATTTAAACAGGGCAACATGGTTAACTAGATTTAGGAACAGGAGTTGGCGGGCTCAGATCTCCGGCCCTGTGTTGAGAGCATCAATTTTACACATGCCAGGAGAGGCTCTGGGAGACCAACTACTCTCTTGCTGCAAGAAAAGAGCTGTATTTCTGTCCCTGGGAGCACAGAGACCAGCAGAGCCCTGCACACAGAGCTCGGGGTGGGCAGAGGTGTGGGAAAGGTTTGCTTTCAGCCTGGGAGAAGCTGCAAATCTCCCATGAGACCGATGAAAAGACATCAGGGCTCTGGACATTTGCACCCACAGTAGGGAAGCAGCTTTTCTTGGGGGGAAATCTTGGCCCCTATGGAAACAAGGGGAAACTCCCTTTGATTTACGTTGGGGCTTGGCTCGCTGCCCTCAGCCCTGAGCTTGGCTGGATTGCAAAACTTGGATCATTTTTCCATGGTGGGGAAGAAAATCTTCCCAGCTGCCGGGATAATCTCCTGCCTGTGCCGTTCCCCCTGGAGGCAGGAGCCAGAGCTGCCCACGAGGGGCTTCCACTTGGCAAAGGGAGGAAGAAAAGAGGGAGGAAGGAGGAAAGAAAAGAAGAAAAAGACTTTCACAGTTGCAAAGAACTCGCTTGAAAACACCAAGTGCACCCTGGTGACCCAGGAGAGCGGCCCCTCGGTGCCAATGAGCTGCAGAATTCTGCACAGATCCGTGAAAAAAGCAACCCAAGGCCTTTTCCCTGCTTACATGGCTTTTTAAGGCAATCCCTGCCTCCCCCGTGGTGCTCTCTGTGTGTGTCTGTCACTACTGGCAGGGCTGTGGCCGTGCCCTGCAGTGCCAACCCTGCCCTGCTCCCACCTCGAGGACCAGGGCAGGCAACCTGTCCTATTCCAGCCTGGTCCCAAACTGCTGCTGAGAATCCCTGACAGCTCCAAAACCCCACACAGCTGCTCCAGCAGTTTGTGGAAGGACCCAGCACCACCACAGCTCAGGTGGAATCACCCCTTCCCAGGAGAAAGGTGACCCTGGATAAAAACAACCCCCTTTGGCAGGAGGAGGGACAGCCAAGTGCAAAGGGACCTTGGAGGGTTTCTGTGCTGCTGCCCAGTCCCCACGGTGGCTCAGGGTGCCAACAAGGAGGATCTGGGGCTGCCACAGGGCACTTGGGTGCTGTCCTGTCCTGTCACCAGCTGCCAGTGCCTGGCCCTGCAGGGAGCTCAGGATGCACCATCCAGGGCACACCTTGCACTGCTTTGCCTTCTACAGCCCAGGCCATGAGTTACGAAAGGAACCACCACCTCTCTGAGCCATCACAGATCACAGGATCATGGAATATCCTCAGCTGGGAGGGATCCCCAAGGACCATCCACTCCAACCCTCAGCCCTGCAGACACCCCAACAATCCCACCCTGTGCCCCAGAGCATCATCCAAACCCTCCTGCAGCTCTGGCAGCCTTGGGGCCGTGCCCACTGCCCTGGGCAGCCTGGGCAGTGCCCACCACCCTCTGGGGGAAGAACCTTGTGCTGAGATCCCACCTGAGCCTGCCCTGACACAGCTCCAGCCATTCCCTGGGTGCTGTCCCTGCTCTCAGGGATCAGAGGTCGGAGCTGCCCCTCAGGAGGAGCAAGTGCCAAGTGCCCTCAGCTGCTCCTCATGACCCCTCCTGACCCTTCAGCATCTTTGTGACCTCCTGTGGACACTCTGTGCCACCTTCTGTCTCCCGGTGGTGGATGGTAAGTGCTGGTGAATCTGTGCCCATCTCCAGCACTCAGTGAAAATTAACTGGTTTGGGGTTGGAAATGGGCTCTTACTGACCCCCTTAAACTGAAATCTCCTCCCAGGGCCCATCCTTTGCCCGGCCATCGTGTCAGGGCACAGCAGGGCTGGAGCTGCAGGGCTCTCCTGCCCCTTTCCTGCTCACCACTGAGCTGTTTCCTCCAAACTGGTGATGTCACGGCAGTTAATGAGCTTTAATTATGCCTTTCCACTTAGTAACAATAAGCTGAGAGCTCATTACGCACCAGGCTTGGCTCCTGAGAGCAGACCTGGCTCCTTCCAAACCCTCTGCTGGGCTCAGTGGTCCTTCAGAGCACGACCAAAGCGTTGTGGGGTGGGCTTGGGGGTACCTCCTGCCCCAGGAGGCAGGTGGGGGTGCCTGGGGGGTCCCCAGGATGAAGAGGGAGATGGTTCTCCAGGTTCATTTCCTCGCTGGTTTGTGCCTCTGGGGTTTGCTGAGTTAGAATCACAGATTCATTAAGGCTGGAAAAGACCTCCAAGATCTTCCAGTCCAACCTTTAACCAAACAACACCGCGAGTTGTTTCTCAAGGTTTCTTAAAGGTGACTCTTAATGCATTGCCTTTTGAGATTTTTTTTTTCCCAGTTGCCTTCTGAATCCGTGTGAATTTTCAGCACTTGCAGCATCCCAGTTGTGCTCAGAAGTTTTCCAGCATCTCCTGCCTCAGGCTGGGAGCTGCTCACCTCCATTTCCCTTCGTTGCCATCACTTGAAGGATCCTCTTGGAGCTGCCGGAGAGGGAGAGGGTCAGAGAAGGACTGCAGAGACCCGGGGACAAGGCAGTGAGGGGAGTGAGAACCCCAGCAAAGATGGGGTGGGGACATTTGGATCTCACACGGGATCCCAGGGGATCGGGGGAGAGGCAGGAAAGCCCCGTGTCGTGTTAAAGATTGGAAAACTCTGATAGGGAAAAATATCTTGTGCTGTTTCTTTTTCACCCTCCGGTGTTTGGGGTTGTTTCAGGTGTGAGATCCCTGGAAAAGGCCGTGGGAAGTGGCTGTCCCTGTGCTGGATGAGACCCCTGGAGCAGCCCCATGGCAGGGCTGGGGCTGTGCCATGCTGGGGGCTGACCCAGTCCCAGCATTTATGGACTGCAGGATATTTTCCTTGCCTGGAATTCAGCCCAGGGCTCCCTTGCTGGAAGCTGCAGGAGAATTCAGCCTTCCCTGCTGGCCCAGCTGCACTGGGAGGGTGAAGAAAACCCCAGGTTGTCCCTCCAGCCTGGTCCTGACGGACACACGGACACAGAGAGCCATCCCATCACCCTGCACTCACACTGGGCTGGTCCCCTCTCGCCAGCACCTGGGCACACGTGCTGGTGTGTCCCCCCTGACACCACGAGGAGCAGGTGCCTTTCAAGCCACACAAAAACACCATGTTTGGTTCTTAACCTGAAGCTGAAGGAGAAAGATCCTTGGAAATGGAGCAAGTGTGGAAATGATGACAAATTACCTGTCTTTGAGGTCCTGCCTGTTGCAGCTGCCCCTCTAAACATGCCATGGCATCAACATCTCCCTGCCTGCATCAGAGCTGGCTCCTGTCACCCCACAGCTCTTGCTCTGGCCATCAGTCCATGGATTCGGAGATGCCTCCATAAGTATCCAGGTGGAGGGAGTGGAGTGGATTGCTCTGTGCTTACATGACTAATTGGATTAGAGGGGAATAATGTAATGATTTAGAAGTAATGAGTTAGTGGATGGCAGCAGAAAGTCTGATGGTGGCACCGTGCCAGTGAGAGCACGTTCTGCCACTGAAATCCCACCGGGGGCTTGACAGGGAACCAGGGATGGGGTTTGGACCATGGCAGAAAGCTCCGGGGCTCGTCCTGATCTCATTTCATGCCTTCACAGCTCCTCAGTCCTGATTCACACCGAGACTCGGGTCGGGCCTTGGAAATTTAATTGTCCATGCAGACCTTGTTGAAGCTGTGGAGCACTTCAGTGGGCTGTGCCACCAAGGAAGGCAGAGGAGATATCTGGGCACCAGAACATCTTGGCTCTCTTGACTGCTCCTGGTGTAAACTGTACTCTGAGGTGAACCAAGACTCCTAAGTTTGACGTGTTGCTGAGGTGTGGGGTTTTTTGGGGGGTGAAAAAGGGGATTTTTAGACCATACGCCTGAGACATGGGCTTGCATGCCTCAAGTGGTTCTTTTCCCAACTTGCTGGTGCCTTCCCACTGCTCTGCAGTGAGCACAAGGATTTCTGGGCTCTCCCAGACTCCAAACCCACTCATTTCTTTGTATTCCTGCATTGGAGAGTCTTGAATTCCATTAAAATATGAATTTCTAATGTGATTCCTGGTACTTCTAATGTGTTTTCTAATCCAAGCTGGATTTTTGCACGGTGGGGGGAACCCTGGATCATTGAGATGAAACGTGTGGCTGAAGCTGCACAGAAAAGAGGCCTCGTAAAGTCCAAGAAAGGGGGAATGACCCGCTGGGTTTGGCTCCAGCTCCTGCACAGGAGGACGTGGAGAACCAAGGAGGAAACCAAAATGCTGGGCCTGGGCTCTTGCCTGAATCAGCAGCTGCCCCTTGTGCTCCCAGGCAAGGTTTCCTCCCTGTCACAAAGAAAGATTTGCTGTGATCCACCAAATAAGGGAAAACTGCAAACAATTCTCTCCAGGGCTATTATTAACTGTGCTCTCCGAGTTGTGCCAAACCTGGGGATTAATAGACAACCAAGGGAAACAAGTCTGCTGAAGGTCTTGAAATGTCATGTCATCCATCCACCTGCCAGAGGAGGGTTATTTGGGAATACCTGTTTCTGAGACCCGTGTCTGTGCTGTGCTTCAGAATCTTCAGTGCTGTGGCTGCCACGGCCACTCCAAGCGATTCCCTGGGCCCCCAAATCCTCCACCATCAGATTATTTTCCTAAACTTTAACTCCAATGTCCCCTCTGCACATCACACCTGCCAAGTCTTCTCCTGCCTGCCCTGCACATGGAGCACCTGGGCCATCCCTCCTCTTCCTGCTGGGCCTTTGTCCACTGGACATTGTTATTGTGCCTTCCCTCCACCTTCTCATTTTCGGACATCTCAGCCCATGGTCCTTCTTGTTCTCTCCTGGGCTCTTTTCCCTCATTCAGTATCTTCACTGAACTGCAGAACTACCCTTTTTCTGCAGTGGTACAACGTTACTGCCACATGCTTGCAAACAATAAGCATCTCATGAGGTTTATAGAACCACCCAGATGTTCTTCTCCCTGTATCTATATGATTATTCCTACCCCACATGCCCCAGCTTTCCCTCAGCCAATGAAGTGAAATATTTACAAAATCACCGGATCAATTAAGTTGGAAGAGATCTCTGAGATAATCAGAGCAGGTGCTACTTAGCAGGTGTTCTCTACTCCTCTTTCTTGAGAGCATCAAGGAAAGGAAAGAGGACTTGGCAACCAGCAGGTCAGATCTTACCCCCAAACTGCCCGTTTCCCAACAGCTTGTGAACAATATTGCTGTGGATTATCTGGAGGTGATCAGTGATCCTGGGAATGCATGGGAATTTCAGGGAGTCATCACTGCTGTTCAGCCTGGAAACAAGCAGGGATGGACACAAATGCAGCTCTGAACAGCAGTCCAACATGTCCACAGGCAAGAGGTTTCCCCATGAGGAGAAACCAAAGAGCTGCCAAACCCCACCATTGGTTTGATGGAAGTGGTGCCTTGATTTCCCCAGTACTGGCGTGAAGTGGTCACCGTGCAGGGGGAGCACCCAAAAGGGGTAAACAAAGACATCACTTTTCATTGCATTAACATCACATCAAGTCAGAACGTAAAAAATAAACAAACCCAACAACTACAGTCTCCAAACAAACCAAGCAAACAAGCAAAAAAAACCCCACCAAAATTCTTTTCAGGCAGCATTTTGACGTTGAATCTCTGGAAATGGGATCCAAGGGTCACCACCTCCATTCCCAATACATTCTGCCACTACAACTCCTTTGGAATAGCCAGAAAAAGGTGAAGAAATACTCAAATTTTTAGGGTTTTTTAATATTCATTTCATGTAAAATCTTGGCAGAAATTCTTTGCCAACATTCTGAAAACTCAAGGGAGTTTCCTTTTTGAGGGTTGCTGACTCAAATGAAGATCTTCTCACTGGTCTTCAATGGCCACCAGAAGTTTCTGAGAATTGCTTCACTTGCCTGAACATGTTTGAAAAGCTGCCATGAGATATAAAATATACACAGTTCATGCTGTGCCCACCACCAGCAGGGCCAGGGTGTTGTGGTCTCAGCCCAGAGAGAAACATGCAGCCACCCAGAACAGCCAATCCATCACGGTAAGGTGAATAACAGAGTCACGGAATTATTCAAGTTGGAAAAGACCTTCAAGGTCATCAAGTCCCCCCTGTGCCCGATGCCCACCTTGTCCCCCAGCCCAGAGCATTGAGTGCCACGGCCAGTCCTGCCTTGGGCACCTCCAGGGACTCCAAACCTCCCTGGGCAGCCCCTTCCAATGCCTGACCACCCTTCCCAGGAAGAAATTCTTTCTGGTGTCCATCCTGAATGTCCCCTGTTGGACAACACTCTCAGGCACTGGGTGGGACTCTTGGGGATGGGCCTGTGCCGGGCCAGGAGTTGGGCTGGATGATCCTTATGGGTAGAATATTCTGGGATTCTGGGATTTTGTTTCTTCTTGTACTGCAAAAAATAATAAGACAGTGGAGCAGAACTTGAGGTTGGCTCAGTTGGGCAGGGCAAGATCCTGGGCTTGGTCCCTGTATGGACCATTCACTTAAGAGTTGGACTTGATGACTCTTGTAGGTCCCTTCCAACCCAGAATATTCTGTGATTCTGTGAAAACTGCCTTTCCCGAGGCTGCCAGAAGGCTCCTGCCCCTCCAGGACTGGAGGCAGCCTCAGGGACACAGGCAAGGAAAGCGTGTTCTTGTCTTGTGCACCTCAGCTCATATTCCAGCCCTTCTCCTCCCTTCACAACGGGTGTGATTCTTCTGTGCATCTCGGGGAAGAAAAGCTCTCCATCACATTGAAATGCAAGGCTTCCTCATTAGAATTTAATTTGCACCGATAGAGAGGAAATTATCATGTCAGTGCGGAGAAAAGAAACAGTGATTCAGGACAGAAGCTTTGTGATAAATTGTACCAAGCACCTTTAAAGGCTTAAAAGATGATTTGGCTCCTGGGGGTTGGTGCAGGGCTTCAAAATGACCCTCCAGGGAAGGGACAGATGGCCCCAGTGACAGTGTGAGCCCTTCTTATTTTTTCTGAGTAGCTGCAGCAGTTGTCATGGCAACCCCCATTACAACAAACCCCACAAATACGTTTTCCATTAATTCCTGAAAAAAAAAAATCTCAGAAGTGGGATGCATTTCTCAGAAGAGACAGTGGCACCTGCGTTGGCATTTTCAGGGTGGTTATTGTTCTCCTGCCAGACTCCGCGTGCAGCAGATGAAAGCTGTCCCAGCTCTGACATCTCAGGAACAAGGAGTGATGTTAACCCTGTCCCAGCTCTGACATATCAGGAGCTGGAGTGATGTTAACCCTGTCCCAGCTCTGACATATCAGGAGCTGGAGTGATGTTAACCCTGTCCCAGCTCTGACATCTCAGGAACAAGGAGTGATGTTAACCCTGTCCCAGCTCTGACATCTCAGGAACTGGAGTGATGTTAACCCTGTCCCAGCTCTGACATCTCAGGAGCAGGATGATATTAACCTGTCCCAGCTCTGACATGTCTTGGGAACTGGGAGTGATATTAACCCTGTCCCAGCTCCAACATCTCAGGAACAAGGAGTGATGTTAACCCTGTCCCAGCTCTGACATCTCAGGAACAAGGAGTGATGTTAACCCTGTCTCAGCTCTGACATCTCAGGAACAAGGAGTGATGTTAACCCTGTCCCAGCTCCAACATCTCAGGAACAAGGAGTGATGTTAACCCTGTCCCAGCTCTGACATCTCAGGAGCAGGATGAGTTAACCCTGCCCCAGCTCTGACATGTCTCAGGAACTGGAGTGATATTAACCTGTCCCAACTCTGACATGTCTTGGGAACTGGGATGATATTAACCCTGTCCCAGCTCCAACATCTCAGGAGCAGGATGAGTTAACCCTGTCCCAGCTCTGACATCTCAAGAACAAGGAATGATATGAACCCTGTTCCAGCCCTCCCAGTGAGGAGATCCCATCATAAACCCCCCAGAGTGGAAAGACTCCATCCCCATCACATTCCATGACAGAGGCAGTGCTTTCTTAGCAGAGGTGCCAACACCCAGTGAGACCCAACACCAAACCAAGCAGGTATTTTGGTGCCTGGTTCCCATCTGGAAGCCCTGGAATGGCCAAATCCCCTTTGGCTGTGAGTGGCCCAGAGGGAAGGCCACCCCACCCAGGCAGCCAGAGCTGGGGCTGGAGCTGGGATTAATGAATCCAGGCTGGGGGAAACCATCCCCCCTGAGCTGGCTTGGGCTTTCCTGTCCTTCCCACCTGGATTTCTGCAGTACCATGTCCAGACCTGATCTTTTTGCTCAGTGCAGCTTCATTTTGCATATTATTTTATTTCTAGTCTCTTCCTTCTCTTTGTCAAATCCTCTGCTGCCTTTGAGCATGTGATTCCTCCTTCAGAAAGACACATGTGCAATAATTGCTCCATGTCTCCCCAAACTGTTTCTCCTCTCCCATTGCTCGTGTTGCCACATATTTCCAGAGAAGGAATTTTGTCAGGGACATCATAAATTCCAGAGCTCCCTCACTTTGACATCTCCAGTGCTTTGGGCTTTGTTTCCCCATTCCTCCTCCTCTTTCACTGGGAAAGGATTATCTTGTTCAAGGCATGGAGATATGGAGACCTGGGGAAGGAATATTGGAGTCCTTGAAGAAAAAAAAGGTAGGAATTGCTGGTGCAAGACCCTTCCCTGGGGTGACTCAGAGCGCTCTGGTGCTCGTGGCTGCCCACACGGAGCATCTTCTCAGCTTGTGGTTCCAAATTCTTGGTTTCCCACATCCTGACAGCGTGTCAGGACAGCACTGGGGCAGGTCCCCCTCCCTCCACACCCACATCCCCACGGAGCAGGAGGAGCTGCAGCTCACCCGGACCTCAGCGAGCCTCGGGCAGCCTGGATTGTCCAGCCCTGGGAAAGGGACAGTGCAGGGAGGCTGCAGATCCCAGAAACCCAGGATGTGCTGAGCTGGAAGGGACCCACAAGGACCATCCAGTCCAACCCTCAGCCCTGCACAGCACCAGCCCCAAGAGTCACCTCCTGTGCCCCAGAGCATCATCCAAACCCTCCTGCAGCTCTGGCAGCCTTGGGGCCGTGCCCACTGCCCTGGGCAGCCTGGGCAGCGCCCACCACCCTCTGGGGGAAGAACCTTGTGCTGAGATCCCACCTGAGCCTGCCCTGCCCCAGCTCCAGCCTTTCCCTGGGTGCTGTCCCTGGTCCCCCCAAAGCAGAGATCAGTGCCTGCCCCTCCTCTGCCCCTGCGGGGTGGGAAGGACACGGAGCCATGGGGTGGTGCCAGCTGGGAGGGCAGCCCAAAGCCTGGCACAAGTTCAGCTTCGCTTGTGCTGAACCACCCCAGCACCATCAGCAACCACCCAGAACATGGCTCAGGGAGGCTGAGGGCATGAGGGTGCTTTTTGGGCAGCCCTGACGAACTTGAAGCTCAGCTCCAAATGAGAAGAGGTGAAGAGAGAAATGCTGAAGGAGGCAGGAGAACCTCGTGGCACAGTGAGGGTGGCACAGCCTTTAACCTCTGCCCTGCAGCTCAAGGGCTTCTGCTTTCAAAGCCCTACCTGCTGCCACCTTCCAGCCACCATTTCAAAGCACTTTCCTCTATTCTTCACTTTACTTAATAACAATATATTAAAAACAATCCCATACAGAAAAATAATTGCTTGCCCTTTCCAGCCCTGTTCATTCCCAATGGTTTTGTCCCAGAATAAACACAGACATGTTTTGTAGTGAAAGGAGATTAACTCTAAAATCTGCTTCCTGGCTTTGAAGGCTGCAGACCAGCGTGGATTTTGTTATGAGCTAGTCATTAGACTGAGTGACATATAGAAGGAATAATTGCTTGGAGCGTTTGAGGATTGAAGGATGTTAATTAAGAAGTCAAATGTTTGTTTTTCCTTGCTCTGAACAAAGCACTCTGAGGGCTGGTGTTGTGCCGGCGTTTTCCTCCCAAAGGGCAGGTCTGGTCTCACTCTCCTGGGAGTTTGGGAATGTGAGTGTCTGCAGCAGCTCCTCTCCCACCAGGTCGTGTCCCTGGGGTGGATCCTGCAGGAACATCAGGAGACCAGCCAGAAATCACCAACCACAGGGAGTTCAACCAGAGGAAGTGCCGGATTCTGCCCCTGGCATGGGACAACAACCCCAGATGGATGGACAGACAAACTGGGAATGGGAGGCTGGAAAGCAGTGCTGGGAAAGGGCCCTGGGGGTCCTGGTCAGTGGCCAGTTGGGCACGAGTCAGCAGTGCCCTGGAGCCAGGAGGGCCATCCCTGTCCTGGGGGGCATCAGGAGGGGATTGTCCCGCTCTGCTCTGCACTGGGGCGGCCCCACCTGCAAGAGTGGGGCACTTTGGGGGGACACAATGGAAGGAAGGGCTGAAGCCATTGGAGAGTGTCCAAAGGAGGGCAAAGAGATGGGCAAGGGCCTGGAGGGGCAGCGTGTGAGGACACTGAGGGCACTTGGGGGGTTCAGCTGGAGAAGAGGAGACTGAGGGGACACCTCAGGGCAGGTCCAGCTCCCTGGGGAGGGGCAGAGGAGGGGCAGGCACTGATCTCTGCTCTGGGGGGACCAGGGACAGCACCCAGGGAATGGCTGGAGTTGGGTCAGGGCAGGCTCAGGTGGGATCTCAGCACAAGGTTCTTCCCCCAGAGGGTGGTGGGCACTGCCCAGGCTGCCCAGGGCAGTGGGCACGGCCCCAAGGCTGCCAGAGCTGCAGGAGGGTTTGGATGATGCTCTGGGGCACAGGGGGTGACTCTTGGGGCTGGACCTGTGCAGGGCTGAAGGTTGGGCTGGATGGTCCTTGTGGGTCCCTTCCAGCTCTGCATATTCTGTCATTCTGTGCTCAGACTGGGGAGCTCCGGAGGTCAAGAACAGATCCAAGGCAGGTGTGACATGGCAATGATCACAGGGGATGCAGTGGCAGCTGATGATGCAGAGCCAAATCCCGCGGCATGACTCACTCCCACCTCAGTGCCCATCACCCTCAGGGACTTTGGGCACCCAGTTCAGCCCCTCAGCCCCTCCCTGGACTATTCCTCTCCCTGGACTATTCCCCTTCCTGAACTATTCCACTCCCTGGACTATTCCCCTCCCTGGACTATTCCTCTCCCTGGACTATTCCCCTCCCTGGACTATTCCTCTCCCTGGACTATTCCCCTTCCTGGTCTATTCCCCTCCCTGCCCTGTTTGCTGAAGGTTTTGGAGCTTCACGAGGTGCTGCATTGTCTGGCAGTGCCTGTTTTCCTGCTCTCAGCTCTGCCGTTAGTGCAGCCTCTCCTGGCGTGCCCGGCTCTGCTTTGTGCAGCTCTCCAGGTTCAAGGTTTGATGTCAGCAGCTCTCAGGAAAGGAAAACACGGGAGAGAGGATTGGCGTGGTGGGATCATGGAGAAGCTGGAGAGCCACCAGGGAGCTTCATTGCCTCCACCTCGGGCTCAGCCCTGTGCCAGCCCTGAGGCACTGGGGATTCTGAGAGGGGTGCAAAGCTGGTTTTGGACAGGAAATAAACTCCATCAGAGGTGTGACTGCCCTGCCAAGTCCAGGAGGACCTGATGGGTCAGGTTATATAATGTCTCCCATTGCCCTGGCCGCCAGGCCAGAGGAGAAAGGAGATCTGGGGTGACCTTTCTGCAGTGACACATCAGCAGAGCTCTGGGACTAAATTTGGCTCAGCCTGCCCGTTCCATGGCAGGGACAGCATGGGTGGCCCTGGCACACTGCTTGGAAAATGTGTCCTGCAAAAGGGGACAGGAGCATCCCATTATGGCTGGGGGGGCCGTCCCTGTGGGTCACCTGTGCGGGAAGATGTGCTGCTCTGGTGGGTTTGGGGGCACAGGGATGTAGCTCAGCATCTCCCAGCTCCTTGTAAGACATGTCCTGGGCCAGGCACTGGAGAAAATCCCTGTGCAATGTCACCAGGGTTGCTGTGTCAGCTGAAGTAGGGGGATGTTTTGGTGGCGGGGATCCTGAACCATGCAGAAGGCAACAAGGATGGTACTTTGAATCTGTCCTTCTCAATGTGTCCTTCCTCTCCCACCCTTGCAGCCCTTTTATCCCTGGGGACACCCCTGTGACACCAGCACTGCTGTCCCTGGTGACGCCACTGTGACAGCAGCACTGCTGTCCCTGGAGACACTCTTGTGACACTGTCCTGCTGTCACTGGGGACACCCTTGTGACACTGTCCTGCTGTCCCTGGGGGACACTCCTGTGACACCAGCACTGCTGTCCCTGGGGCATACTCTTGTGGCACTGTCCTGCTGTCCCTGGTGACACCTCTGTGACACCAGCACTGCTGTCCCTGGTGACACCACTGTGACACCTGCCAGTGCCTGAGCTGGGCAATGTGGTAAGAAGGAAAACACAACAGGGCCACACAGGGCAGCAGGGAGCAGGTGGGACCAGCCCAGTGATCCTGAGAGTGTCCTGGATGTCACTGCAGCACTTGGATAAGCATTTTGGTGGCACATCCATGAAATGCTATAGGTAGATGTGGCCCCAGCACCATATATTGACATACAGGTACAACCCATAGCTCTGGTCAGTGTCCCCAGAGCTCCTGTGCTGATTTATGAGCGCAGTTCAGTGACCTGGGACATTTATTGTCTATCCAAGCTGGAAACAAAGACAGAGGAAGGAAAAGTGATAAACTACCCTGAAGCAAATTCTGGTGGGTACTGCAGGACATGGGAAATCCTCTGTCTTGAAGGCATCCCATTTGGAGCCAAGAATCCCATGGTCAGGGAGAGCCAAATGCTCTGGATGGGTGAGAAGTGGTTGTTTGTCCTTTGAAGGGGAAATGTGGGGGAAAAGACAAAGCAGCATCTTCAGGGCGTTGCTGCTGTGAAGCTGTTCCAGTGGCACAGCCAGAAACACACTGAATTAGCTCTTCAGGAGGATAATGAGCTCCCAGGAAAAGCTGGAGTGAATATCCAGGGGTTGCTGCTTCCTCTGGTTCTGAGCCTTCATCTTGCTGTTAAGATACAGACACAGTTGGGGCTAAGAAGTTGTCACTGCTCTGCTCTCCACTGAGACTCAGGGAAAGGGCAGACCTTGCAGGACCTTCTAAGAGAGTGCTGTGGATTTCCAGGATCCTCTGGAATTCAGGGGTCTAGAAAGCCCAGTGTGCCAAATACTGCACTAAAATCTACCAGCTGAAGCTGGTAAAGCTCTGCTGCCTTGGACACAGTGGACAGAGGACGGAGGTGGGATGTCTTTGCAACACCACACACTCAACTCCAGAGGCAGAGCTGGCTGTGTTCTCCCAGCCCTTGGATATCTCCCTTCCATTTTTGTGCTGAGAAGTCAAGGCTTGGTGTCTGGGGGAAAATATACAGAATTTCTCCCCGAGTAGATTGAGGGAGGGGATTCCTCCCCTCTGCTCTGCTCTGCTCAGGTGAGACCCCACCTGCAGAGCTGCCCCAGCCCTGGGCAACAACAGCACAAGGACGTGGAGCTGCTGGAGAGAGTCCAGAGGAGGCTCTGGAGATGCTGCAGGGCTGGAGCCCCTCTGCTCTGGAGCCAGGCTGGGAGAGCTGGGGGGGCTCACCTGGAGAAGAGAAGGGTCCAGGGACACCTGAGAGCCCCTTGCAGTGCCTAAAGGGGCTCCAGGAGAGCTGGAGAGGGACTGGGGACAAGGGATGAAGGGACAGGACACAGGGAATGGCTTCCCACTGCCAGCGGGCAGGGCTAGATGGGATATTGGGAAGGAATTCCTGGCTGTGAGGCTGGTGAGGCCCTGGCACAGGTTGGGCAGAGAAGCTGTGGCTGCCCCATCCCTGGAAGTGTCCAAGTTGGACAGGGCTTGGAGTGACCTGGGCTAGTGGGAGGTGTCCCTGCCCATGGCAGGGGGTGGAATGAGATGAGCTTTAATGTCCCTTCCAACTCAAACCAGTGTGGGATTCTTGGAAAACTGTTCCCAGTGCTGCTGGTGGGTGTTTAGAGGTGCCCTAAGTTTCCCTTAAAAGACTAAACGTCAGCTGAAATCCATTCTCAACACAAAATGCAGAAAGAGCCTCAAGTTAAGACAATCAGGAGGAAATAAAAAATAAACCAATGTTAGGATGAAACGTGATCCTTTTCTGGAGGGAACAAACCCCACCTCTCCCCCTGAGAATACTGAACAGGACGTGCAAAGCAAAGATGTCCATTTTCAGGCCGGTGAGATACTTTCCCAGGCTGCAGCTCCTGCTTTCCCAGAGGTTTAACCCTGTGCACTCCTGATTTTTTTTCTTAACTCATCTAAATTTAGTTTATCGCTGGCCCCAAGTTGCACCAGGAGAGGTTTAGATTGGATATTAGGAAAAACTTTTTCCTGGAAGGGCTGTCCAGCCCTGGCACAGGATGCCCAGGGCAGTGGTGGAATCACCATCCATGGTGGGATTTAACAGAGGTGTGGATTGTGGCACCTGGGGACATGGGTTAGTGATGACCTTGGCACTGCTGGAGGAATGGCTGATAATCTTAGAGGGCTTTTCCAACCCTAATGATTCCTTGATTCCAGAAATATCCCTTGGGTTCACCAGAGTTATTACACTCCTTAACAGGAAAAAGCTCATAAAATAAACCAAACCCAAGACATAATATTCACTGAGCTAAAACAAAACAAATCGCTCACACCATTCTGGAAAATTTTGGGAAGCTTGGCCAGCACCTGCCCCATGCAAAGCAGCTGGACAACTGTTTTTCCTCTCAGCTCAGGGTTCTGAGGGGTAAAGATCAGTTCCTGCAGTTCTTCCAGGGAATTCGTGCTTGCTGGTGTCCCTCACCAGGTCCTGCACGTCCCTAAGTGCATTAAGGTAGTCAAACACGTAGGAATTCGAAATTATTTTAGTAAATACACAATAATGGCAAAGGGAGGAAAGGTAAAGATCAGGGCATGGTCCTGGAGCTGATCTCAGAGAAGGCAGCTGGACCCGGAGCAGGCTGGGCACGGCTCAGCAGTGGAAACTCTGAGCCTTCTGCCTGATTTATCCAGGCAGGAATTCGCTGCACTCGGGGCAGGACTGTGCTGCTTTTCCTGCCTGCACCACGCACCAGGAGCTGGGATGCTCCGATCAGCTTGAAAAGCTGCAGACAAATAAGAGCCGTGGAGGGATTTTGGAGGAGCTCTCTGGTGGGGGGTCCTCCCTGGTGGCTGGTTTTCCAGCCTCCTTGCTGCTCCTCTTCATCCTAAAGTGGGTCTGAGCCCTCTTTGGGGTGTGCTTTGAGCTCATCTCTGTGCTCTGCAGAGTCTCTCCCTCTCTCTGCAGCAGGCACTGATGTGGTTGGGGGTCGCTGGGCATGCCCTCCAGCCCCACTCCCCACTCCCTCCCTGCACTCTCCACGCTCCTGTTTCCCTCTCATCACTCACAGACTCTCTCTCTCTGGTTTATTTTCCTCCTGAATCCCATTCCCACTTGTGTCCAGCTCACAATCCACCAGCTCCCACTTTTCCTGTTTTCCTTTCCCTCTGTGTCTGCTGCCCAAACAGCTCTTTCTGTGCCTTAGTGATGCAAACACCTTCCTACGGTGCCTGGCGCTTCTCCCTCCTGAACTCAGGTCTATTTTACCAGGTCATTTCTCCCACTTGGAATCATCTGGAATTCCAATCCTTTGCTCCAACTTGCTTGCAGTTTCTCCCAGAGGGTGTCATCCCTGGATTCAGCGAACCAGCCCCTCCGTGGTGCCAGTCGTGCCGACCTGTCCGTGCAGGAATGGCCCCTGGCTGTAACACAACCAGGCACTTGGAAAGGACCACGTCTCCAGCACAGAGTGGCACAATTCCCAGTCCCAGGATGCAAATGGATGCTCAGACAACCAGCACAGAGTCATAAATCTTCCCATGATTTCTGAACTTCGGTGTCTTTGAACACACCACGCGCATCTGCGGCAGAGGGGTTTCATTTGTAGGACCGTCACAGTCCTCTGCAGAAAGAAAATACCTGGGTAAGGATAGCAAATATCATGCCAAAAGTGCCTGGAGAGCTAATTTTGGGATGCTGGCCAAAAATCAGAAGTAGTGCCATTGATTTCGGCACTACCTTGCCTGACACACAACCTGTGAATAATCGTGGAAAAATTTTGCCGATGACAGAAGAACCAGGTTTTGGTTGCACTTGCCAAATAAACCAAGAGGGAGGAAAGTCACATAAACTGATCTGTGTTTCTGTGCAGAAATGGGAAAAAAAGGGGTTGGGTTTTCTAATAAGCAGCATGGAACAAGTTATTTGCCTGACTAAAATTCATAGGTGTAAAAATGCATGTGGAAAATGAAGATCTGGAAGAATGGCCAAGCCCTTCATTCCCCAGAGCTGCATTAAAGACCCCAGAGAGGGAAGATGTGATGGTAGCCATACAACTCATCTGAAAATAAGCCTGTCCTTATGTTGTCTTTTAAAGTCATTTTTTTTCTCTTCCATCAAATTGCCATTTAAAAAATCCCCCACAAGTTTTTCTGGCACATCCTTTTAAACTTTCCAAGGTCCAGCTTCCAATTTCCTTTGCCCAGGTACACCCCAAGAAGTTTTACTTCTTCAGATCCTGGGAATTGTTGTTCTCCTTCCAGGCAGTTAACATTTCCACCTGACAGACAGCACGTTGTCTTTGAGCTGAGCCCTTTCAGCAATCCTGAGCACATCCAGTCCTTTCAGCCTCCTTCGCAAAGCTGTGCCTCCAAAAAAAATAGTCCCTGGAGGAATTTTCTCCAATTTATCAGCATCATGTTGATAATGAAGTGTCTATAATCACAGTCATTGACTGATGGGGAGATGTGGGGTCTGGGCTGGGACTGCAGAGGGGGCATCCCATCCTGGTCCTTGACTGATGGGGAGATGTGGGACCTGGGCTGGGGCTGCAGGAGGGCATCCCATCCTGGTCCTTGACTGATGGGGAGATGTGGGGCCTGGGCTGGGGCTGCAGGAGGGGCATCCCATTCTGGTCCTTGACTGATGGGGAGATGTGGGACCTGGGCTGGGGCTGCAGGAGGGCATCTCATCCTGGTCCTTGATTGATGGGGAGATGTGGGACCTGGGCTGGGGCTGCAGGAGGGCATCTCATCCTGGTCCCTGGTGGACAGGAAGATGTGAGACCTGGGCTGGGGCTGCAGGAGGGGCATCTCATCCTGGTCCTTGACTGATGGGGAGATGTGGGACATGGGCTGGGGCTGCAGGAGGGCATCCCATCCTGGTCTGTGGTGGACAGGGAGATGTGGGACCTGGGCTGGGGCTGCAGGAGGGCATCTCATCCTGGTCCCTGGTGGACAGGGAGATGTGGGGCCAGGATGGGGCTGCAGGAGGGGCATCCCATCCTGGTCCCTGGTGGACAGGAAGATGTGAGACCTGGGCTGGGGCTGCAGGAGGGGCATCCCACCCGGGTCCCGGGTGGACAGGGAGATATGGGGCCTGGGCTGGGGCTGCAGGGGGGGATCCCATCCCGGTCCCTGGTGGACAGGAAGATGTGAGACCTGGGCTGGGGCTGCAGGAGGGCATCTCATCCCAGCCTCAGTTGCGCCCCAACTCTCCTGTCCCACCCCACTGATGGGCTGTTCCTTCACTGTGGCTCTGCTCTCCATTCTCTGCCCTTCCCTTTTCTCGCCTCTCAAGGTCAGGTCCCCACCATTCCTTCCTTCCCTTCTCTACCTTCATCTTCCTCAGACATCTGGAGTCTCTGCCTGTCCTGGATCATCTCCACCCTACTCAGGTATCAGCCTGACACCTTCTGCCTTCCCTTCCATCACCTTTCCCTGTTGTGTAGCTGCTCGTCTGGGACAGCCACCACCGATTCCATCCCTTCCCTCCATCCTGCCTCTCCCACACAGTGCAGGGACGGTGGCACGTCAGGAGAGCCGGGAGGGAAGGATGGGAAGCTGGATCAACTTCAGCCACCAGGCAGGACCAGCAGGCAGGCAGGAATTCCTGCAGCAGCCCCCAAACCTCTCCTGCAAACAGGCAGTTGCTTTATGTTGGGAAAGAGTGTGCCTGGCAGTGTCTGACCCACATGACTCCAGCCTCCGAGAGGGATGGAGCTGGGAGTGTTGTTGCCACTACAATAAATAAAAGGCAGGCTCTTCCATCATTTTAAGGGCCTTGTTTTTTTTATCTGGAGGCATGTGGGAGTCAAACAGGGCAATAAACTCCGTTCTCTCCTCTCTGACGGGCTTTGCCCTGTCCGACTCAGCCAACCCTCCCGTGCCAAGGCTCACGTGATGAGGGGTCAGGCAGGGATCACTCTTCATTACCAGTGGTAAAATCCAGCCCTGCCTCTCCCTTCCAGGCAATTCCCAGCTCTGCTGCGGCCAGAGGGAGACCTTCAGCTGGGAAGGCACATTCCTGCCCCAGAGCAGCAGCTTTCCACAGGACAGGGAGGGGAAATTCCTCTCTGGGCATCCCCCAGTGCTGCTTGGCACTCGCTCTGCTGACACTTCGGTCACCCAAGTGCACCTCAGCCCCCAGGGCTGGGTTCAAGCTCATGCACCAAAAATCCCGCAGCTGCTGGGACACTGTGCCACAGCCCTGTGTCCCCAGGAGTCACCTCTGATAGACCTGGTGACACCCAACAGGCGGCCAGAGGCATCACAGGGGTGTTGATGATTCAGCTGCCACTGCTCAATTTGCTGGGGCTTACTTGGTTTTTTTAGGCAAGAAACTGGGCCAGGCCTGAGCCCAGCTTGTTCTGAGAGGGGGAAGATGTGTGTGCAGCCATCAGGGGGAAAAGGAGCCGTCCTGTGTGTGCAAGAGGCACAGCAGGGTTTGACAGACTCAGCTGCAGGAGCACAGACCTTTCCCCACCTCGTCTTTTCCCTGCATGATTTATTTTCCATGAAGCTTCGAACCAAAAGTCTGCTGCGACTCCAAGCAAAGAATCCATGGAAATAATTTAAAGCCAGAGGAGAGCACTCTTAATTTGGGGGGTGATTATTTATAGGCTGGTGTCAACAGTTATAAAACCCGTGGACAGTCACAGAGTACAGAACGGTTTGGCAAGTGTTGGGAGCAACATCTGTTCAACCCGGAGGAGACTGAGGGGACACCTCAGGGCAGGTCCAGCTCCCTGGGGAGGGGCACAGGGGGGGACTCTTGGGGCTGGTCCTGTGCAGGGCTGAGGGTTGGACTGGATGCTCCTTGTGGGGCCCTTCCAGCTCAGGACATCCTGGGGTTCTGGGATCCCTCTGTCTCAGCACCAGGACGGCTCCTGCTGCTTTCCCAGGCTGGTGGAGCTTCGTGCAGCTCCTCTGGGAACTGGGGTGGGGTGGGAGCTCCAGCTCTCAGCTCCACATGGCAGCATGTCCACGCTCCTGGAGCCTTCCAGGAGAAAGCACAAAGCTGATGATTTCCTACCCCATAACCCTCCAGGGTTATCTGCTCTCCCTCTGCATCTCCCTGCCCTCATCCCGTTGCCTTTATTCCTTGGGGCACACATTAACATTGCTGTAAAGCCAAGTTACTGCTTTAGCCTGTTGTAATTAACCAGCATGACTTTTTAATCTATTAATTCATAATTGAAAACTAATAATAGCATAGGCTGGGGTTTGTCTGGAAGTTTGGATCAGGCCTTTCAGCTATCAAAGGGACCGGATAGTGAAATAGGATCTCCTCCTAATCCCATGAATTGTCTGCCATCCCAGGCATCCTGAGATAGCAGCAGTGGGAAAAGTTACCCTGAAATTGCAGCACTGATCCCCTAAAATGCCTTCAGTGATGGTGAGGGGCAGCTTTGGGACCACCCAGTTAAGAAACTGTATTTACCCAACTTCAACTAGTTAACAAACTTCTTCATTTAGGTTCTTAATATCAAAGGGCAATTATATATTGGCTGAGAGGGGAAGGAGAGATACTTTGCATGGCAAGGAGAGGCTGAGTGTGCTGGAGAAGCCCTGGGAGAAAGAAAAACCACATCAAGGCTGTCTGTCTTCCCCATCCTAAACTCCAGCATCAGGAGAGGCATGAGCCAGGGATCGTGTAAAAGCAATGCAGGAGGACCGCTCGTGCTGGAATATTTTTCTTTGCCTTGGGTGAGTAAATAATAATCTGGTTTGGAAAATGTGTTTAGAGACAGTGCCTAATGCAGAGGCTGGGGGAGGAAAGCTGAGGGTGTTTGCCAGGACAGATGCACAGATTATGGAATCACAGGCACTGATCGTGGAATCATAAACCATGGAATGGTTTGGGCTGGAAGGGAAGTTAAAAACCATCTCGTTCCAGCCCCTGCCACGGGCAGGGACACCTTCCACCAGCCCAGGTTTCTCCAAGCCCCATCCAACCTCTCCTTGGACACTTCCAGGGATGGAGCAGCCACAGGTTCTCTGAGCACCCTGTGCCAGGGCCTGCCCACCCTACCAGGGGAGAATTTCTTCCATACATCCAACCCACTCTCTTCCCATTGGAAACCATTCCCCCTGTCCTGTCACTTCAGGCTCTTGTAAGAAGTCCTGCTCCGTATTTCTTGTAGGTTCCCTTCAGGGACTGAGCTCGGCTTCAGGAAGGGCTGAGGTTGGAAGATGGAGAGCTTGTGGTGATGGAAAGGCTGGGGCAGCTCCAAGGGACCTCCAGCCATGGGGTTCACATTTCAGCCCCCCCAGGACCTGCTGAGGCTCCTTCTTCTGGTGGGAACAGCAGCAGGCAGGAGTCTGAGGGAGCATTTTCAGGCCACAGAGCAAACCTCAGGTGGGCACATCACCCTGACCTCCATCCACCAACATGACCACGTCCTGTGCACCCACAGGAGCAAACCAGGGGGTGGTGAAAGACATCACTGAAGCTGCCAGAAGAAACAGTGGCATTGCTAAAAAAGAGGCCCCACATGGGCACTGTCACACGGGGACAGCTGTGAGTGAGGAGGTGGGGAGTGAATTTAAGGGTAAAGGTTTGTGAGCCCAGCAAAGGAGCAGAGGAATGAGCTGAAACTGCCCCAGTGAGGGCTGTGGTTGTCAGTGAGTAGCAGAAAGGGTGCTCAGGGAGTTGAAATTATTTAGGAAATGGAAGGAGGAGCCCATCAAGGAGCACAGGGTAGGATTGCACTATTGATTTGAGACGTCTCACAGCTGGATGTCTGGATGGAGCCAGCCCTGCTCAGCTCTCTCTGTGTAAAGGCAAAAGCCTGAGCGAGTCCCCAGCCCTGGAGGGGTTTAAAAGATGTGTGGACGTGGCACTTGAGGACATGGGTCAGTGGTGGCCTTGACAGTGCTGGGGAATGGTTGGACAATGACCCTGAAGGGCTTTTCCAACCCAAATGATTCTGTGATCCTTTGGGGGGTCCATTTGGGAATTTTCTTGCCGTGCTTTGGGTGGGATGAAAAGCTCCCTGGGGTCCCTTTTTCTCTCCTTGGGGGAGTCTGAGGAGAAGATGAGGGGCAGAGCTCAATGGGGGCTGCAGCTCCTCCCGAGGGGCAGCTCCAAAATCTGATCCCTGAGAGCAGGGACAGCACCCAGGGAATGGCTGGAGCTGTGTCAGGGCAGGCTCAGGTGGGATCTCAGCACAAGGTTCTTCCCCCAGAGGGTGGTGGGCACTGCCCCGGCTGCCCAGGGCAGTGGGCACGGCCCCAAGGCTGCCAGAGCTGCAGGAGGGGTTGGATGATGCTCTGGGGCACAGGGTGGGATTGTTGGGGTGTCTGTGCAGAGGCAGGAGTTGGACTGGATCATCCCTGGGGGTCCCTTCTAGCTCAGGATAATCCAGGATCCTACAGAGCACTGAGGTGGGTGTTGCATTCCTGCTCTTCCCCTCACAGCCTCCAACGAGGTGGTTTTGCAGCCACAGCCCAGCTGGCATTTGGACAAGCTGAGAAGACATCAGAGTCTGAGCATGTGTCCAGTGGCTCCTTGGACTTCAAAGGACAGGGGACACAGACCACCCTCCTTCCAGCAGAGCCAGCCCTCCGAGAGCTGCCAAGCAGAGGGGCCAGAGCAGAAGCCCTGCCAGCCCCCGGCTCGACGTGATCTATGTGCAGTTGAGTGTTTGATGGCTCATGTCAAAGAGAATTCAGCTAAAGGCAGGAAGGAAAACATGAGGGAAACAAGGGTAGCCGTGCGGGAGACCAGCCTGGTGAGTAATGCTCAAACTGCAACATAAATAACCATAAATCCACTTCCACTTCATCCGGAGGACAGAGCAGAGCCCACTTTGCTTGGCCAGAACAGACCTCAGTGTTCAACCACAAGAAAAGCCTCCTGAGGTTTTATTACTTACTGTAAGGACTGTGAGAGCCCCTTGGATAGGAAACAGCTTCCAGGGGGTTTGCAGCGTGAGGGCTTGGAGGGGCCAAGCCCAACCACATTCCCTGGTTTGGTTGTATTTGGGAAAGTGGGACAAGATGAGGAGCTGGTTTTACTGGGGGTTGTGTTTCCATCTGAGCTCGGCCCCATTCCTGTCCCACCAACCTTTCCTGAAGCTCTTTGGAAAGCTGAGAGCCCCATTTGTCAGCTCTGCCCTCACTACAAGAAGGACATTGAGGGGCTGGAGCGTTTCCAGGGAAGGGAACGGAGCTGGGAATGGGCTGGAGCAGCAGGAGGGGCTGAGGGAGCTGGGGGGGCTCAGCCTGGAGAAAAGGGGGCTCAGGGGGGACCTTCTGGCTCTCTGAACTCTCTGATGGATCCAGGGGAAGGGTGGGCTCTGCTCCCAGGGAACAGGGACAGCAGGAGAGGGAACGGCCTCAGGCTGGGCCAGGGGAGGGGTAGGTGGGATATTGGGAAGATTTTTCCATGGAACGGGTTGTCCATCCCTGGAATGGGCAGCCCAGGGAAGTTGTGGAGTCACCACCACTGGAAGTGTCCATAACACATGTGGGTGTGGCACCTGGGACATGGTTCAGTGTGAATGTTGTGGTGGGGCGTGGGGAGATGATGATTGGACTTTTCCAACCATAAGGATTCTGTGATTCTATTTTAAGGATGGGATCTGGCTGGAGAACAAAGAGTAAGATCCAGAAAGATGCACGAGACACTGCAGAGTATTTCTGGAATTTAAAAAAAAAAAAAAA
>VWZG01005718.1:28461-59844 GCA_013396735.1 Grallaria varia | reverse complement strand
GTGCAAGAAACACTGCAGAGTATTTTTGAAATTTAAAAAAAAAAAAAAAAAGAGAAAAGGAGAAAAGAAGGGGGAAAAAAAACCTATTGGTTTTCAGCCCAGAATTCTCAGAATTTTGATTTTTTGTGAGAAAAACATTAAATTTCTCCTGACCCTTGCCCGGAGAAGGGGAGTTGTGATTTTTCTGCCCAGCTCCTTTTTCTGACCATTTGCAATGTCTCAGCACTCTCTGCTGGGGGATGCCATGGGGCTTCCAGCCCTCTCAGGTGTAGGGAAGATCAGAACGGGTCAACCAGCAGTTCCTGAGACACCAGAATTAGGAAGAAAATCCCTGAAATGCCGTGTCTTGTAATCGTTGGGCATTGGGAGTCTGATTTGTGAGGCAGTGTCACAAGTGGGTCATTAGTGGAGCTGCTGAGGAGAGTTTGGATTTCTCCCCTTCCACCTCCCCGGGGAGGGATAAATCCAAACGCTGTCCATAAGAAATGCACAATAATCCTTCTGCTTGGTGTCCATGTCCAGGGAACCTCATCCAGCAGGCACTGCCTTCCCAGGGATGGGGATCAGCGGGACACAGTCCAGAGACAGCCAGTGAACGTGGTCAGAGGTCCCAAAAACACGACCTGTGGGGAAAGGCTGGGAGAACGGGGCTTGTTTAGTCTAGAAGGGATGGAGGGAGACGTGATAACAGCCCTCAGCTATGCACGAGGTTCCTGCAGGGAGGTGGGAATTCACTGTGCTCCTCAGGGAAGGGGGAATTTGGAGTCATGGAGGAAGAACGCCCTGATGGGAGAGCAGGGAAATCCCAGGTTTGTCAGTGGAGGAGATTTAGGTTCTTGCCTGGGGTGTCTGGCCAGGCTGGTGCCCACCAGGGACATGGCAGGGGATGGTTGATGCCACCTCCTGGGTCTCTCCAACCCTGTGCTCTTGGACAGGATCCTCCAGCCCACAGTTGCTCTACAGAAAGGTTGGGAGGTGACCCCCAGTGGGTACCACTGTGATGGCCCAGCACACCAGAGCACTGGCACAGAGCCCTGAGCTCCTCCATGCACAGGCTTATGGGTACAGGGAGGAGAAGCACAGACCAGACCACGTGTCCCAGCAGGGCAAAGGCAGCAGGAGGTGCAGAGAAAGATCCTGTCCTGGCAGGCATAGCTGAAGCCTTGCTGGCTGGCAAGAAAAAGCCTCAAAACATTCTGGAAGGGGAAGAGACTGGCATTTCTAACTCCTGTTTCATCTCTCTTGGTCCCAGCCCATCTCCTGGGGTCAACACTTTCTCCCAGCCCGCACTGGAGAAAGCATCAATGTCTGGGACCATCACAGAGAGCCCTGTTTGGAGGGTCTGGGGAGACCGTGTGGTTTGGACACAGAGTCCAAGTGCTTTGGACATGAATACTTGAACTGGGTGGTCCTTAAAACAAAGCAAAACTGGGGGAGAGCAAGAGATAACACGTCCACTTGGAGCACAAAGGCAGGTCTGCTCGTCAGGGCCACCCACAGGGTGGTGGCACCAGGGGACAGAGTGCTTTGGGTCTCCAGCAGCTCTGTACCACCTCAGTTTGGGAGCTCTAATTCCAGCTGGGTGAGCAAAACACTTAGAGAGACCTGGACAGATCAGTGTGCTGGGAATCACCAACCACAGGGAGTTCAACCAGAGGAAGTACCGGATTCTGCCCCTGGCATGGGACAACCCCAGATGGATGGACAGATAGACTGGGAATGGGAGGCTGGAAAGCAGTGCTGGGAAAGGGCCCTGGGGGTCCTGGTCAGTGGCCAGTTGGGCACGAGTCAGCAGTGCCCTGGAGCCAGGAGGGCCATCCCTGTCCTGGGGGGCATCAGGAGGGGATTGTCCCGCTCTGCTCTGCACTGGGGCGGCCCCACCTGCAAGAGTGGGGCACTTTGGGGGGACACAATGGAAGGAAGGGCTGAAGCCATTGGAGAGTGTCCAAAGGAGGGCAGAGAGATGGGCAAGGGCCTGGAGGGGCAGCGTGTGAGGACACTGAGGGCACTTGGGGGGTTCAGCTGGAGAAGAGGAGACTGAGGGGACACCTCAGGGCAGGTCCAGCTCCCTGGGGAGGGGCAGAGGAGGGGCAGGCACTGATCTCTGCTCTGGGGGGACCAGGGACAGCACCCAGGGAATGGCTGGAGCTGTGCCAGGGCAGGCTCAGGTGGGATCTCAGCACAAGGTTCTTCCCCCAGAGGGTGGTGGGCACTGCCCAGGCTGCCCAGGGCAGTGGGCACGGCCCCAAGGCTGCCAGAGCTGCAGGAGGGTTTGGATGATGCTCTGGGGCACAGGGGGTGACTCTTGGGGCTGGTCCTGTGCAGGGCTGAGGGTTGGACTGGGTGATCCTTGGGGGTCCCTTCCAGCTCAGCATATTCTGGGGTTCTGTGAGTGCATAACCTTGCTGAGAGAGCAAAGCCTGACCCGGCCAAGATCTGGGTATTTCTCCTTCCCTGAGTTTTTGTTCTCCAGCCCGTGACTCAAAGCCGTGAGTCTGAGCGTGTTCCTTCCAGCTCTGTGCCAGTGCTTTTCCCAGCAGCTTGGGCAGGAGCACAAACATCCATCTGCAGTTGTCACTGGTAGCAGAGCACCTCAGCTGGAGGGGAACTGGCTGCTCTCACACACCCAGTCACACAAGGACCAAACAGATGCTTCAGTTCTGAGTGGGGTTACACAAACCATTAGGCACCTCATTAATCTTGCTTTTATTTCCCTGCATGAGGCTCACTGGAAGAAGGAATTAATTCTACATTTTAATTATAGGTGGTATAATAAGACCCCCCCAGCTCCTTTTCACCCCTTGCTGATGGCAACCTGTTGTCAAAGTTGTTGGTTTTTGGTGTTTCTCCCCCTTTCTGAGCAGAGCCCAGAGGTGGGATGGCACACAGACCAACTCCATCCTCGTCATGAAACCAGTGGCTTCCACATCCTGGAGAGACCCAGGCCAATGTTCTGGACACGAGCTCACTGTCCTCACCTTCTCAGCACCACCAGGCGCCCTTGGGACTGCAAAGGCCTCCAAACCCCATCTCTCCCCTCTCCCGCTGCACGGGGAGTGGGGAATGGCTCGAGGAGCTCAGGCTGGAGGGAATTGCTGTGCTCTGACAGATGACTTGAGGCTGCCACAACTCTTAACTCCAGAAAGGGCACTTGGCAGGGTTTGGCAAAGGTCACAGCTTCAGCTTTCCTGGCCTTCATCCCAACTTTTTTTTCCCCTTCCTAAACCTGCAAACACTGGATGGAGTCAAACTGCCCCAGCACAGGTTTGGTCCTTGCCATGGGTTGAAAGTGCCCAAACCTGCTGGGGCAGCAGCAGGAGCTGCCTGGGCACTGCTCACATCCCACAGAACCCCAGGATGTGCTGAGCTGGAAGGGACCCCCAAGGAGCATCCACTCCAACCCTCAGCCCTGCACAGGACCAGCCCCAAGAGTCACCCCCTGTGCCCCAGAGCATCAACCAAACCCCCCTGCAGCTCTGGCAGCCTTGGGGCCGTGCCCACTGCCCTGGGCAGCCTGGGCAGTGCCCACCACCCTCTGGGGGAAGAACCTTGTGCTGAGATCCCACCTGAGCCTGCCCTGGCACAGCTCCAGCCATTTCCTGGGTGCTGTCCCTGGTCCCCACAGAGCAGAAATCAGTGATTTAATGGGGACACCCAGAAAACCTGCTCCAGGCCACTTGTTTCTCAGTGCAACCCCTTTTTCCACTCTCTTTTTGCACATTCACGGTCTGTGTGTGTGTGTCTGGGTGTGCAGGATGATCTGTTGGGTTTTAAATATAATTTATAGGACAACTAAACAGTGGACTCTCCAGCAGCTGACAAAGCCCATGCTCCTGCTGCTCCCAGCTCCTCTGAGATGAGAGGAGGAAACACTTGCCCTGGAGACAAACAGCACCCAAAAATGCTGGTGCTGCCCAGAGAGGAGAATTTACTGCCAGGGAACAGCCAGGCTGGGTTTTCCCCTCGCTCTCTCCCTGTGGCTTTCAGGCACACACAGTCCTTTCCAAACCAGCACGATCTGCATGGAAATTGCTCCACAAATGTCAGCAGGAACATGACCGAGGCGTAGCAGTGAAGTCCCTGAGGTCTGTTCCCCCCCTCGCCGCCCAAGGGAGATGCACAAGCCAGAGGTGTAACACAAGGCACATGCTTTGGCATGCAAAGGGAAAACAGTCTTTTTTTTCTTTTCCCAGAGGCTTTGTTTTATTTCTCTGGACCCGCTACATTAATTACCAGGCTCTATGGCAACTTTTTGCAACTGCAAATCTCACTAGAGAGGGCAAAGCATCTCACACACGTCTGGAAAAGGGAAGGTTGGAGTCTTCCTCCTCTTTGTGTCCAGAGACACCTCATTTCTGAGCACCACAGGGTTTTCTGGCCCTGCTGGGGTTTGGGCCACTGCCTGCCCGCCTCACCTCTAGGAAGCAGGTGATTATGTGATAATCTCAAGCTCCATTGAAAAAAAGGCTATTATTTGTTTGGGAGAAAGCGTGGAAAACTTGAGCCTTCCAGACTCAAACCCCAATGGGCAAACAAAAGGAGAAAAGCAAACAGATGGTTGTTTTTGCCAGATTTTCTTGCATAATCACTGTTTTCTCCCAGATTGTGCTTTCAAAACTCGGGTGCTGCCGTTGGACGTGTCATTTCCAAACTTCCCAGTGAGCTGAGACTTGGCTGGTGGCTCACAGGGGAGAGGCAGCCTCGGAGCAAATCCTGTCACTTCATTACCTATTTTTAACAAAAACAAGGATCCTGACTTTTAAATCGTTTCTGCAACATTTAAGGTGGAGAGGAGGGTACGTCACTCATTACTTCTGAATTTTTTGGCATTAAAAACTGAATTTTTTGATTCTTTCTCCCTCAAAAAAGTCAAGAGGAGGGTAATTTTCATAACTTCTCTCCTGGTGTGAACTTATTGCTGAGTTAAATGTCTCAGTGCTTTCCACAGGGCTTTAAGAAGGTCAGCAAGAGAGCCAGGCATTGCACTTCAATGTGCTTCAGAGTGCTCTGTGCTGCATGGAAAGGAGAGGAGGATGCCTGGCTTGTGATTCCCAGCCATGCCAAGGGCATGGGCAGAGCCTGGCACTGTTCTCTTGCAGCCCTGCAGCAACTTGGCACGTGCCAAGCACATGCAGGAGCCCTGCCATGGGGCACAGCCACACTGCCCTCCCCACCTGGGGGCACAGGATGGGGCCCCTTCCCAAACCAGGTCACTCTTCATCCTAAAAGGTGCCATTGGAATGGCCTGCCCAGAGAGGGGGTGGATTCACCGTCCCCGGAGGTTTTTAAACTGAGATTGGACGTGGCACTGAGTGCCATGATCTGGTAAACGGACTGGAGTTGGACCAAGGGTTGGACTTGATGATCTCTGAGGTCATTTCCAACCCAATCAATTCTATGATTCTATGATTCTAAAAAATTAGTTGAGTTGTTCCCATTCCTGTTTTAAACTTCCAGAGGGCAGGGCTAGATGGGATATTGGGAAGGAATTGTTGGCTGGGAGGGTGGGCAGGCCCTGGCACAGGTTGCCCAGAGAAGCTGTGGCTGCCCCATCCCTGGAAGTGTCCAAGGACAGGTTGAACAGGGCTTGGAGCAACCTGGGCTGGTGGAAGGTGTCCCTGCCCATAGCAGGGGGTGGGATGAGATGAGCTTTGAGGTCCCTTCCAATCCAAACCATTCTGTGATTCCGTGACTCATTCCATCTGGGAAAGGCCAACACATCAGGACTGGAAGACCTGATATTGAATCTTTTCTCTGTCTGATTCGAAGCCTGGACTGGTTTGACCTCTTCCTCTAAGCAGCACAGCAAGGTGTGTCCCATTAAAGCAGCCATCCCTCCCAGCTCCCTCCCAGCCAGACCAGTGCTGGGGGTTGTGTAACACTGGTGAAAACCCTGCCTCCGTTTATATTTAATCACTTATACAACCATGAAATATAAAAACAAGGAGCCTGTTCTTCTCTTTGGCGTTTCCTTCCAACTGTGGGTGGAATGAGGACCTGGACAAGCAGGAGCAGGTGGGGGCTGTGCTGGCTGGAGGTGTCCTTGTGCTGCCCTGAGTCCCTGCTGCAGTGGCTGTGGCTCATCCCAGCAGATCCAGCTGCATCCATGGACTGCAGGGCTCTGCTCCCAGCCTGGTGCTCACTGCGTTGCCCACCGGAGCGGTGAGGAGGAGACAGGCACAGCACACGTGGCTTTGTGGGGTGGCAGTGGCACTGTCACTGCAGGGCTCAGGGATGGTAAAGCCTGGGTTCATAGGGATGTGTGTCCCTTGCTGCCATTCCCTCCTTGAGGATGTTCACCAGGATTCCTTCCCTTCCTCACTGATTTCATGGATTTAAACCCCTCCGCCCTCCCCGGGGTCCCAACACTGCAGAGGGGGAGCAGAAAGGAGATGGCCAGAGGGAAGAGCTCTTGTCCTTTGGTGCCAGGATAAAAAGGGGCTATTCCCATCCTCACCAAAGCAGGGAGGAGACAGGACCCCGGGCAAAGAGCAGCCTTTTACAGGGGCTGGAAACCCCTCTTGCTGACTGGCACCAGTGAACATCCCAGGTGATGGTGACACCACAGCAAACCTTTCCTGCTGCTCCATGTCCCTGCTTTGCCCGGCTCCAGCCCAGCTCCTGCCTCTCCCACCACCACCCTTGGGCTGGGACATCAAGGCAGAGCCATCCCACAAGGATACAGAGCTGCTGCTCCTCAGCCTGGCCCTGGCAGCTCCTGCACCCCCTGAGAGCTTGCAATGAGCACATGAGGTTCAGAGGGTCCCTCTCCCTCACAGATGGGTCTACCAGACTTCCCACACTCGTTATTCACTCATTGAACAATCAAAATTAATGACAGTACATGTGGATTATTATTTGACAGCGCTGGAGGGTGCCTGGGGAGGTGTGACCCCAAGGTTAAACCTCTGGAGGTGTTTGCAAGATGGGGAGACCTCATTGAAACTTCCTGGGGAGGGGCAGAGGAGGGGCAGGCACTGATCTCTGCTCTGGGGGGACCAGGGACAGCACCCAGGCAATGGCTGGAGCTGTGTCAGGGCAGGCTCAGGTGGGATCTCAGCACAAGGTTCTTCCCCCAGAGGGTGGTGGGCACTGCCCAGGCTGCCCAGGGCAGTGGGCACGGCCCCAAGGCTGCCAGAGCTGCAGGAGGGTTTGGATGATGCTCTGGGGCACAGGGGGGGACTCTTGGGGCTGGTCCTGTGCAGGGCTGAGGGTTGGAGTGGATGCTCCTTGGGGGGCCCTTCCAGCTCAGCATGTTCTGGGATTCTGGGATGAGCTTCACTGCAGCATTTTGGTGGCTCACCAAGGCAGTGCATGTTCTCCAACCCCCACCAGGCACTTCAGCATCAGTTCCATCCCCTCTGCCCAGTTTTCTGCACTCTGAGATGATGCCCCATCCCTGGAAGTGTCCAAGGCCAGGTTGGATGGAGCTTGGAGCAACCTGGGTTGGTGGGAGGTGACCCTGCCCATGGCAGGGGGTGGAACGAGATGAGCCTTAAGGTCCTTTCCAACCCAAAGCATTTCAGGATTCCATGAAGCACCAGCAGTTCCTCGCCCAAGTCTCCAGGTGCTGGCCCAGCTGGTGGCTTTCTCTGGGTAAATGGGCTCAGATGCCTCCAAATCCAGATGTCAACTTCAACATCTGCCCTTTAAACCCTTCTCGTCCCCTTCGTTTGCCCAGTGCTTGTTTGGCACCTCCTTTAGGAGATGAAGAACAGGCTGATTTCTCTGTAATCCAAGTTTGATGGGAAGGAGGGATTTTCCTGATGCACTTCAGGGGTCCTTGAGCTGCCCAGTTGCTGACGCTGCCCCAGAGATTTGCTGCTCACCTGACTCTGTTACCCAACACCTGCTAAGAAAGTGGCACAGAATAGGGAAAACCTTCATAAGAATTTCCCAAATTGTTTGTCTTCAGGGAATGGAGTAAATGTAGATGTAGATTTTGAAACCAAAGAAAGAAAAGAGGTTCAAAACCGGCCATGCCTGATCTTTTGGAGGTTTTTTGCTCTTCTTTCTGCTCATACGTGCCCAGGGAAGTCACTTAGAGAGAAATACTTCTAATACAGAGTAAGAGATTCACTTTTTGATGGGCCAGTTAATCTGCCTTACACCCTTCTCTCTAAATGAGGAGAAAGTGATGGCCTTTGCTTCCCAGAGCTAAAAGGATTGCAGCCAGGACATTATGCCTGTTCTGTACAGAATGTCATTTTAAAACTGCCCAATAATATCTTCTTTTGCTTCAGCAAAAGTCACAAGGGAAAGGAAAGGTCCTGGTGGAAGCTCATAACCGTAACTCTTAAAATTATTTAAAAAATATGAAACATGTCATTAAAAAACCCCTTTCTAAACTGGAAGAAATCAGCAATTATCCCAAGACTACCTTATTTTTCTTTTTCGGTGGGGAAGAGTTACCCTTGTTTTTTAGGGTTAAACCGACTGTGCCCTTGGTTTTTCAGGAGGGAAAAAAAAAGAATAAAAAGAGAGATAAATGTAAGTGGAGGGTGGCAGGAGATCACAAATTCCTCAGAGCAGCCCTGAACGGGTGGAATTCTGCTCAGGTCTCTTGGATTCTGTGCTGCACCAATTAGTGCTGGCTCAAGATCCAGCCCAGAGTTTATACCCTTTTTGATTTTTACTTTAATTGCTGTTTCTGGCTATAATTGTGCAGAGAGGCCTATTAATATTCCCCAGTAAAAGCAGTGATTCACTGGCCCCATCTGTAGAGTCTTTGCCTATTAAGGATCACTGAGACTTCCCTTGTAAGACTCTGCTTGGAGTTATAATTTTAATTTAAATCATTTGTGCTGAAATTTTCTGTAATGGAGCATCCACCTCAGGCTGATTTTCTTTTTAAGGGGCAAAGGAGGGGGGAGTGCAATGAACTTCAGCCAGAACAATTCAGCAGTTTCTAAGAACAAAGTTAGAGGGAAAAAAAACCACCTTGTTTTCCCCCAGCCTGCTGGTTCTGGCCAACTTTGGCTCAAAAAGCTGTGGCCTTCCTGGGGCCTGCAGGGTGATTTTTGGGGGAAGTCTGTGCCGTTTGTTACCACCTGGAAAATCCACGTTGTGACTGTATGGAAAAAAAAAACCCTGCTGGAAGTGTTTGGTGGTGCAAAGCTGGTTTTGATGATAGGACTGGTTGGATGCTCCTGGTAGAGGGAGAACTTTCCTCTCTGCCACGTCCTGGCCACGTCTCCTTGACACCTCCCTGGGCTCCCCTTGTCCCCAAATGCCACCCCCCCTTCCCAGGCTCGGGCTGGGGTGAGTTCCCAGTGGGTGAGTGACCTCAGCTGACCTGCCTGGATGGTCCATGGCCAGAGAACGTGAGGAGGGGCGCAGGGTGCTGCCAGGGTTAGGAGGGGACACAGGGTGCCAACAGCCCGTGCTGAGGTTGGGTTGTGTTTGACATCTCCACTATAGGATCCACAGGGATCCAGCCCCTACAGCTCCTCCGAGAAGGGAAAGAGCCGGATTCTGCCTCTGGAATGGGGCAACCCCAGATGGATGGACAGACAAACTGGGAATGGGAGGCTGGAAAGCAATGATGGGAAAGGGCCCTGGGAGTCCTGGTCAGTGGCCAGTTGGGCACGAGTCAGCAGTGCCCTGGAGCCAGGAGGGCCATCCCTGTCCTGGGGGGCATCAGGAGGGGATTGTCCCGCTCTGCTCTGCGCTGGGGCGGCCCCACCTGCAAGAGTGGGGCACTTTGGGGGGACACAATGGAAGGAAGGGCTGAAGCCATTGGAGAGTGTCCAAAGGAGGGCAGAGAGATGGGCAAGGGCCTGGAGGGGCAGCGTGTGAGGACACTGAGGGCACTTGGGGGGTTCAGCTGGAGAAGAGGAGACTGAGGGGACACCTCAGGGCAGGTCCAGCTCCCTGGGGAGGGGCAGAGGAGGGGCAGGCACTGATCTCTGCTCTGGGGGGACCAGGGACAGCACCCAGGCAATGGCTGGAGTTGGGTCAGGGCAGGCTCAGGTGGGATCTCAGCACAAGGTTCTTCCCCCAGAGGGTGGTGGGCACTGCCCAGGCTGCCCAGGGCAGTGGGCACGGCCCCAAGGCTGCCAGAGCTGCAGGAGGGTTTGGATGATGCTCTGGGGCACAGGGGGTGACTCTTGGGGCTGGTGCTGTGCAGGGCTGAGGGTTGGAGTGGATGGTCCTTGGGGGTCCCTTCCAGCTCAGCACATCCTGGGATTCTGAGTGCACAGCCACAGCTGGTCCATGTGGGATCAGGACCCTCCCCATTGGCATTCCCTGAAGCTGCAGCAAAGCTGTGGCTTCCCCCTGACCCCGAAGGTTCACCAGTTTGGGGTCCTACTACTGAAAACTTCTGGAGTCAAATCCAGGGGGGACAAGAGCCAGGGTGAGCTGGGGCATGGAAACTGAGAATGGAGATCATCATCATCATCTCGATAAGGTACAGGAAAAGCCCCAGGGAAGGAGCAGGGGAGGGACAGGGAGCTGGTGGGGCGGAACATGGGACTCCTTCCAGGGATTCAGGGATGCCCGGAATTCACTGGGCATAGGGATGGGAAGAAACTCCTGGAGCAGGAGCAGGGAGCACCTGGGGAAAGAGAAGGGTGGAATAGTGCCTGGGATCGTAGGGGATGCTCCAGGAGCAAGAGGAGAGCACAGAGAGGGGCAGGAGGGGCTCTGGGGGCACGGGACACTGGGTGGGCTTCCCCAAGTGATGCTGCAGGAACCCAGCCAGGCCCAGGAGATGTCCAAGCCCTTTCTCTCTCATTAGGACTATTTCCACTCTTGGTGGGACAGCAGCACTCCAACAGCAGCTTGGGAGAGACGCTTGATGCCATTCCTGTGTTTCTGTGCTGTTCGTCTGCCTTTCACCCTGTTATCAGCAGTGCCATGTCCATAAATCACTGTTAACCCTTGGGGCATGTTAGGGAAAACCCTGAGCAGTAATCAAATCAAGTCCAGGCAGAGAAAAATCATAAAATATGAAGCAATATTTGAGAATTCCACACTTAAATATTAATGTTTTCCAACAACAAATATGCTCTAGAAGTATTTTTCCAAGAAATGTTGCAATTCATATTTTGGCATCAAAAAAAGAGTGTTCCAGGAACAAAGCCCTTGTGAGCTCTGACCAATGAGATCCCCAGAGTATATATGGGAAACTGAGACCTGGAGATGGGGAGTTTCCCACAGTTTATTATCCCAGAAATTCCCCCTGTTAGCCCAGCATCCCTCAGTAAAACTATGTATTAGAGGTGAGTACTGCTTTGGATTTCCCATCAGGTGCCAAATGTCCTCTTTCTGTTTAGATCAGCACCTCACCAAATCCATTACCTGCTCCTATTCCACTTGAAGGGATATGGGAATTCTCACTGATCTTGGAGGAAATTGCTTTTCCCTTTTTTTTGAGGAATAATTAGGAATGCAATTTATCTCCCCTTAATTATGAGTGCAGGAGGATAAATCTGCCCTGTTAAATATTTATCGCTCAAACCCAGGTGGGAAGAAGCAAAACCCTGGAACTGTAGCCTGGGAAATACATCCCCTGGTTTCCAGTGGAACAGTTTGCTCTGCTCTCCTGCTCGTCAGATCACTTCGATGTGCAGCCCTGAGTCACCAGGGATGAAATCAACTTGTCCTGCTGATGGCTTTGGGGCCATGAAAACCTGGAGTTTCAGGCTCTTGGCTTGGAGGCCACCACTGACACTGAAGTGCTGAACATCCCCATACAAGGCTAGAATTTATTTTCTGTGGTTGCCCATAAATCAGTGACAATACCATGTCCATTCTGCTCATGCCTGCCTGTAGTTTATGGTGAGGAGCCATCCAGAATTTGACTAATACGCAAAACTATTTCTGTCTGTCTGGTCCAACAGGCCAGGCAGGCATGTCAGAGAAGGGTAACTCTTCCAAGAGCTGCCTTTGTTCATCATAAATCACCAATTAAAACCAAACAGATGTGGAGGGTGGATGTTTCACTCAGACCTTCAGTCACGTCCTGCGTTGTCAGCCCAGGACTGAGACATTGAACTCGGCTCCATGGAGGATTCTCAGCATTCTTGGATAGATCCACGTCGAAGCCTACTGAGAAAACATCTCTAATTTTGGGCCACTGGGTCATAAAAAGAAACATTTGGAGAAAAGGCTTATTTCTGTTTAATTGATATTTACAAATCCAAGGGCTCGTGTGTTGCTCTCGCTCACCAGGTGAGAGGTGTCTGTGGGATGGTCCATCCTATGGCAGAGACGGGAATCTGGAGACAGGAGCACTTGTGGCTTTTTGGGAAATTGCTGTTCCTCAGCAAGAGGAGCTCCAGGGGTGAGAGATGGAGCCAGATCACCTCAGAGAGAACTTTAGGAGTGAGGAGAAGGAGGGAGTTGCAGAGGTGAAGCACTGGTTGCTGCTGCTGCAGGACCTCCCAGTGATGTGACCCTACAAAACCAACCATTTCTATGGGGTTGTTTGGGTTTACAGGCATAGATCCTGCTGGCAGGGACTGGAGAACTCTGGATGGCCACTCTGAGGGCATCCAGTTGCCCATCTGAGTGGTCTCTGCTTGGTGGTAAACCCCAAGTAGAAAGGGATATTCCTGAAGATCATTTCCAAATTCCCCTTACCCTCATTCCTCATCTCTGGCAGTGGCAGTTCATTGCCAATAAAGGTTAAGTGTCAGGAAACAATGTGGATCAAACACGGCTGATGGAGAAGGTGCTGGTCAAGGCTGTGGCCAGAGCTGCACTAAGGAAAAAACCAGCTTTTCCTCTGGATGCATAACATGGGATGGTCATGTCCAAAGAGGCTCTCTCTGGACACAACCTGCATGGCTGGTGCCTGGATCTCCATCCTCCGTGGCGTTCAGGGTTGGATGCCATGCATGGCACCACCCTGGAGGTGTGAACTTCAGGGCCAGAGACAGCCACCTCACCTGGCCTCAGCCAGGAAGGAGAAGTGATAAAATTCCACCCTGTTTGAGAGATCTGATCCGTCTGGAGAAGAAAATTATCCAGACTCAACCTGGAGACTGAGGAACAAGGACTCAGCTCCACGTGGCTCCAGCGTTGGGCAGCCTGGGTGTCAGAGGCAGGACCTCTGTGCCCAAGAGACCAAAGCCTGGCCCCAAGTCCTGCTCCTGGCTGGGGAGGGCTGGGCAGCCTTCGCAGGATGGGGATTCTCTGCTCCTTCATTGGTCCCAAGGAGCATCACACCATGGGCAGACACCACTCTGGGGCTTCCTTAGAGCTGCTTTAACCACAGGAGCATCTGGAGGCCCCAGAAAGGGTGGGATCTCTGTCCTGGTGCATCCTGTGTGCCCACAGTGAGAAACATTCCATCCTGATGCATTTACAGCTCTCTGGGTGAGGGACTCAGAGCATGGGAGAGGGACAGGAGCAAACCTTCTCCTTGAGGGTGACATGCCAGAGCAGAGCATAGGCTGAGGCTGAGGCCACCCATGGGCTGGAGGAGGCACAGGTGGGAATTTGGGAACTGCCAGAGGATGCTCTGAAGCACAGGAGTGTGGGGATCACTGGGAATCTGCTCTTTCCCTGGGCAACACGAGACAGGACAGCAGGACCTGCTTACAATCCCCCCATCCCCTGGAGCTCAGGATCCGGAGCATCCGAGCCTTGGCACAGTGCAAAGCTGTGCCTTCCCTTGGTCGCTGTTCCAGAATTCAGGAGCAGGGAGCCCTGCCTTGCACACATCTGGAATGAAAAGTCCCGTCCTTGCTCCATTTCCTCTGGCAGCGAGCGGACAACCCTCCCAAACCTGAAACGCTTTTCCATAAGCAAATGTGGGATGTTCTCCTGGGGTTGCCTTTGCTGCTTGGCAGGTGTGATGGATAGAAAAAGGGAAAGGAAACCACTTGTCTCTTGACAGTCTTGAGTTTAGTTTTTCCAAGATTTTCTTTCCAAATCTGCACTCTGCAAACAACACTCACATTTATTACATCAATCTCACAACACTTGAGCAAGCTGGGACCAGACATCCCAAGCTGGGGCATTTTGGGCCTCCACTGCTTCAGTTCCAGCAGAATCTGGAATTCCAGGTAAGATCAGCATCATGTGGCTTGTGGGACCCTGTTATGGGCAGGATCACTGTTCACTCATCCACACAGAGCCAGAGCATCGTTTATGTCACTGCAGCGCTGACGTGCCACAATCACAGGTGCCCTTTGCTCTGTCCTCCCCTACCCAATCCATGTTTCCTCATTCAGCTGAACACAGAAATTCAAACCTGCTCTTGGCTCTGTTGTCTGCCAGTGATCTGTGCACGTGGAAGTTTCCTTGTCAGCTCCTTTAACTGCTGCTCTGCAGTTCTTTGGCCAAGACTGAGGCTGAGAATCACTGGGGACGATGCTTGTTTCAAATTGCTCTAACAGCCTGGAAAAAGAGAAAAAGCAAGTTGGTCTTTCCGCATCCATTTTAAGAAAAAAAAAAGGTAAATTACTTTGTCGGGGTCTGTTGTGCCATTTCTCTTTGGACAGGCAGGAATTCAGCATGGCAGGGGTGAGGGTTTCACAGAATCACAGAGTGGCCTGGGTTGGAAAGGATCTCAAAGCTCATCTCGTCCCACCGCCTGCCATGGGCAGGGACACCTCCCACTAGCCCAGGTTGTTCCAAGCCCCATCCAACCTAGCCTTGGACACTCTCAGGGATGGAACAGCCACAGCTTCTCTGCCCAACCTGTGCCAGGGCCTCAACACCCTCACAGGGAAGGATTCCTTCCCAGTATCCCATCTATCCCTGCCCTCTGGCAGTGGGAAGCCATTCCCTGTGTCCTGTCCCTCCCTGCCTTGTCCCCAGTCCCTCTCCAGCTCTCCTGGAGCCCCTTTAGGCACTGCAAGGGGCTCTCAGGTGTCCCTGGACCCTTCTCTTCTCCAGGTGAGCCCCCCCAGCTCTCCCAGCCTGGCTCCAGAGCAGAGGGGCTCCAGCCCTGCAGCATCTCCGGGGCCTCCTCTGGACTCTCTCCAGCAGCTCCACGTCCTTGTGCTGTTGTTGCCCAGGGCTGGAGCAGCTCTGCAGGTGGGGTCTCACCTGGGTGGGCAGAGGGACACAATCCCCTCTCTCACTGGCTGCTCGCTCTGTGGGATGAGCCCAGGAAGATGCAGAATTCCCTGCTGTTCTCCAACCACCCCAAAGAAACCACATGGGGTTATTTTTTTGGCGTGTCTGGAGAGTTTCTTCCTGCACCCACCTGGTGTGACTGGGATGGGGGGCCAGCAGTGCCTGTCCAAGCACCGAGGCTGCCCCAGAGCCCCATTCCCTCTGCCTGGGCTGACTGATGAGATCCCAACACCCGAGCCAAGAGCAAGGGGTTAAAGGAAGGCACAAGTGGCCCTGGGAGTGTAGCTGTGAGCACATGCCTTGAAAACACACATCAAAGGCCTGGCAAGACCTCCTGAAACCTGCCCTTGCTTTCTGGTGTCTCCAGGGGCCTCTTCCTTCTCCCTGGCCAGGTGACAATTTCCCTCTGGGACCTGTTGCTGGGTGAAAGGAGATCTTATCAGCTCCTACATTGCCTTGGTTCAAGCTTTGCTTCCCAGGTGTTGCAGCTCCAGCTGGTTTGGTCCTGCACCTCCAGAGCACTTTCTAAGGAGGCTTCATTTAATTTTTCCGCAGTTGTTATCTCTCATCTCCCATCACCTCCAGTCTGACACATTATATCCCCTGGGTGCTGGTGAGCAGCAGTGAGATCAGCCCTGCAGAGGTGAAAGTTTCCTGCTAGACCTGCAAATAAAGCTGCGTCTGTAACCTGGGCTGCTGTCCTGGTGTGACTCCCACAGTCTGAATTCTTCTGCCAAGTTGTCGAGGCATCCAAAGCACAAAATGGCAAGAGATGTTCCTCCTCCAGGTGGCTGTTTCCAGCTGTGGGATCCAAGCCAGCCCCTGCCTCCAGGTTTTGCAGCTTTTCCCTGAGATGGGCAGCAGATCTCTGAGTTCTTTCACATCTTCATCTTCAACATCCCTGGAAGTGTCCAGGACCAGGTTGGATGGGGCTTGGAGCAACCTGGGAGAGTGGAAGGTATCCCTGTCCATGGCAGGGGGTGGGATGAGATGGGCTTTGAGGTCCTCCCAACACAAACCATTTGTGATTCTGTGATTCATGGGGGCTGTTCTCAGCTTACGCTACTGGAACATTCTCATTTGCTGTAATTTTTTAGCAGAGTTTTGCTCTGCTGACCCAGTCCAGCCCCCCTTCCAACTGGACCCTCCACGCTGCCTTCCTGCTGCACAGGCATTGCCTTGTCCACTGGTTTGACCCCTGAAGAGGGTCCTGACCAGACACCTTCACTCTGGTTTCACTGAGGCTTTTGGTCCAGGCGCTTGTGCCTCTGACTCTCCAGGAGCTTCTTCCAGGCTGGTCCCACTCATCTTTACACTCCCTGTGTCTCTTCCAAGGAAATCTCCTCCAAGAAACTGCTGTCCATGCCCTCCCAGCTGTCCCACATCTGTCCACAGCTGGTTGGACGCACTGGCACTGCTTTTGTGTAATCATCCAAAGATTCAAAAACCAGCTCAGCAGCTCTTCTTTAGAGCCACATTTTGCTCCCCAATATGGATGTTTCTCAGGATACTCTGGCAAGGATGGGGGAGGAACTGCCAGCTCCCTGCCCCTCCTTCCCATTCCTTTGGGTCAATGAGACAACAGAGGCTGGAAAATGCAGGATTATTGTGAAAAATCCTATAAACAGAGTCCTCTGACCTAAGTTTTGGCTTGAAGTGTCACCTTAAACTCCCGTGAGAGCCTGCAGAGCTGTTGGAGGGGGTCCCCTGCCCTGCCTCAGAAAGCCACCCAAGGCGATGGAGGAGACACAAGGAGCTCCCCTGCCTTCAGAGGAAGCCAAGGGCGTTGCTTTGGATTTGGACATCCAATTTTTAGTCCCTAAATTAGGGAAAATGAATGCCATGGGATGTGGGAATTCCTGTCCTGCCCTTAAAGACGGGAGATTGTTTCACCCCGAGGCCACCCCAGGGACCAGCCAGTGGTGGTGGGGAGGGCTGGGGAGAGCTGGGGACGAACGTGGGGCCTCCTGGCTTTGCTGCTGGGCTTTCCCTCGGCCCCAAAACGGGCACACGATGGGTGCCCCCTCGCAGGAGCTGTCACAGGGAAAGCTGTGAGACAGCCCGGGCTCTGCTGCCTTACATGGCACACGCTGTGCGAGACGGATCCTGACGGGGCTGAGCCTCGCACGTTCCCAAATCCGTCTCAAAAAGTTTTGATAGGAGATCCAAGTGAGATGACACTTTAACTGGAAATAACAGCAGCGGAGAAATCAACAAACTCCAGGCCTTGGAGGCTGTTCCTTCATTTCCATCAAACGCAGCGTATTCGCCTCAAAGTGTCTGCAGCAGACGTTCTGTGCATTATTCTTTTTTATCCCAGAAGATCCCACAAACAGCTCCTGTTTCGAATTATGAAGTAATAAAAGAAACCTCACCCCGCTGCTGTTTGTTACTAATTATGTTTTATACTCGTGTTTTCATATGAGCGACTCCCCGTTTAAATCCGCTTGCAATAATAATCAAAAAGCAATTCAGGTCAGATTTTACAACCCTTTTAAACATCTTATCTCTGTGCTTCCAATCACATCATCAGTATTATATTCCTATAAGACATGGCCAGCATGGTCTGCAGATGTTCCTGAGCATGAGCCCAGATGTCTCCTCTGCTAATGGATGGACTGCTGTGACCATATGATTGCTATAATCCCATGTCCAGGGCTGTAATTGGAGTTTTGGGATGCCAGGATGGCAGCAGAAGATGGACCCAGCAGGCTGTTTAGACGAGATGCAAGAAGTGGCTCCTCTCACACGAGGGGAGCTGTGACAATGGAGGGTTTTTAAGGGTAAATTGCATTACAGCCCTCAGGCACCTGAAGTGGCATTTGCAAGGGTTCACAGAGCTCAAGGCCCTGCTGGACCACAAGATCCAAAGGGGCAGGATCTGATGTGTTTGATAGAATCATAAGGGTTAGAAAAGCCTTCTGAGATCAAGGAGTCCAACTGTTAACCCAACACTGCCAAGCCCATCACTGAACCATGTCCCCAGGGACCACATCTGCAGAGCTTTTAAACACCTCCAGGGATGGGGACTCCACCTGCCCTGGGAAGCTGTGCCAGGGCTGGAAAGCCCTTCTGGTGAAGAAATTCCTCCTGATGTCCCACCTGCCCCTTCCCTGGCACAACCTGAGGCTGTTCCCTCTCCTCCTGTCCTTGTTCCCTGGGAGCAGAGCCCAACTCCCCCCTCCTGTCAGGGAGTTGCAGAGAGCCAGAAGGTCCCCCCTGAGCGTCCTTTTCTCCAGGCTGAGCCCCCCCCAGCTCCCTCAGTCCCTTCTGCTGCTCCAGCCCCTTCCCCAGCTCCATTCCCTTCCCTGGGGGGATTTTATTATTCTAACCAGAGATGCAAAGGTTTCTGCAGAAGCATTTGGGGTTCAGGGCTTTGAGGATCTCAGCAGGGAGTGTTGTCCCTGCTGTCACAGACCTCGTGCCAGCAGGATTTGGGTCTGCAGGACAAGGCATCTGAAACCCAGAAGCCTTGGCACTGCCCGTGCTGGGATGTGCCAGCCAAGCCAAAGGGAGTTTGGTGACAAAGGATTGGGCAAAATGTGTTAGAAATGGTCCTTGTCATTGCGCCACACTGGAAAGGTTTAATAATATGAATCTTCTTGAGGTATCCACAGAAAAACCCTGTGAATGCTGCCAGGGCTTGTGCTGTGGAAGCCACGGCCAGGTTTCCCACCTCAGCCATCCCTCTTGGACAGCCCCAGTTGCTGCACAAACCCCACCACGGCTCCTCCTCAGGGGATTTTCCTCTGGAATAGGAACAGTCCTCCTGGAAATCCTCCAGTCCTTGTGACTGGGGGCAAAAAATGAGGCAATGCAGGCAGGCCCTGGTGGAGCAGATTTCCACATGCCAGGAGACCCCCCCTGCCCCAAAGCACAAGCGGTGTCTGAAGGTGGGTATAGCAGGGGAAACACCTCTACAAGTTTCCCTCTCCAGGTTTACCTCCAGCATTGATGGTAGTGATGCAACGAGACACTGTCCTTCCCTTCATTTGGCCTGGGAGAGGCTCCTTTTCCACCAGCTTAGCACTGAATGCAGGGAATCAGGCTGGCATTTGCTGCCAAGCCTTGTGCAGGGACAGCTGGTCCTGCCTGCCAGGCAGAGCTGCCCTGGCAGAGGAGGGAGATGAAGCATCACTGCCCTCTGCCTCTGCCCTGGAAGGGGCAGGGAGGGGGACGAGGTGCCCACGTGTTCGCCCTGAAACAGCCCCAGCCTTTCCAAGGATGGATCCACCAAGCCCAGGGGAGCAGAGCTGCCAACAGCGTGGTCAGAAGCGTGTTCAGCGCTCAGCCACCTCTGGCAGCCAAGTCCTGCTGGCTGGGCTTTGGTTTTCCTGCTCGGTGCTGGTGGTTTGGAGCAGTCGAGCAGCTCTGCAGGAAGCTGATGCGCTTCTGGCTCCCAACCTTCATCCGGGGGGCTCAGAAACTCTGGGCATGGGCCCCTCAGGATGGATTATGGGGAAGTTTATTTGCAAAAAACTGTGATTTGCAAAAAAATTTTTGCTCAGCGAGCGGGATAAACCCCCTCTTTTCTGGAAGCTGAGAACTCAAGGGGTTTATTTGTTGAGTGAAAAGTCCTTTTCTATGGAAATAATGTTTTCTGCTGGAAAGATAAGAAGTGATTTTAGGTCAGAAAAGTGTTTAGGTGGAAAATTCCTGCCTGGCTGGAAAGGTTCCCCCGATCTCCCTGGAGACTGTGGGGAGTTGAGAAGGGAAAAGGAGAGGCAAAGATTTTAACTCAGCTACAGAAAAGGCTCTGAGCACAGTCCCAAAGTAGAGCAGCTCCCTCCCCATCGCCCCAGGGACTTCCTGGGAGCCCACATAGCTCCCGAGTGGCAGATTGCATGTGGGCAGCTCAGCATGGGGAGAGAAAGATATTTATGGACATGGGCTGTGGAGAGGCACATCAAGCTTTGGGTTCATCTTCTGGCAAAATAGCTGTGTGCTTTCTTCCTTGTCCTACCCCGGGGAAAATTTGGCCCAGGGTGACTGAAATGAGGGTGCCTGTGGCACGTGATGGAGTAAAATCATGTCTATAGGAACCCTGTGCATTGCCCTGGTTGTTTTCTGCCATGTGGAAAACCTGCTATTCCAGGGCTGCTTACAGGGAATGGGGAGGTCAGGCACGTCACTCAAATCCATGATTTTTCCCCATTTACTGGGCAGGAGAAGAGCTCGGAGCCAGGGCAGGGCAAGTCACTCAAATCCATGATTTCTCCCATTTACTGGGCAGGAGAAGAGCTCGGAGCCATGGCAGGGAGGAATCATTCCCACCCACCCACTCCTTCCTACTCATCTGGGGAGAAAGAGTCTTACTTAGAAAGATTTGCCCTGGTTTGGGGCATGAGGTGTTTGCAAAGGTGCTCCAGTCCCTCGTCCCACAGGAGCAGGACCGTCACCATCCTCAGAGCAGCTCATCCATGGCTGTGTCTGGTCAAACCTCTGAGGATGGAGACGCCCCAGGGATGCAGCACCCTCAGCAGGAAGGACCTCCTGCATCACCCAAGGCAGGACTGTGTCCATCGGTCCTTGTGTTGCCATCCAGCAGCACCAAGGAGAGTTGGGTCCATCATCCATCCCTTCCATCTGCCCTTCAGAGCATGGCAGGCTGCTCTTAGGTCCTGTCGTGGCCCTGTGACCTCTGGCTTGCTGCAGGGTGACAGGTCAGCTCGTGGCAGGGGACAAAGTCCCTGTGATTTCCTGGCACCACAAGTGGTTGGGAGAAGATGCCCCACAGGTCATCTGGATTTTGCAGGAGAGGAGAGAAGTGTCCCGTTTTTTCTCCCAAAATAACCTGATTTAGATAAATTTGAGAAGTATATTACTGGCAGAGGTGGCTTTTTCCATGTCTGGCCAGGGATTAAAGGGACTTGGGCTGTCCCCAGCTCTGCAGAGCCAAAGAGTCTCTGAAGGGCAGGAAAAGAAGGAAGAAGGACATTACGGGGCAAAAACATCTGCTTTTGAAACAACTTGTTAAAAACAGTGGGTTCTGCTTGATTTCCTCTCTGGCCATGGCGTGGTGTTGGCACAGCTGCCTCTGAGCTCTGGGCCCTCACTGACAGCCCAGAGGAGCCAAGAATAACCACGAATGGGAGCCATTAATGCCTTCAAAACATGTCAGTGACAAAGACCAGAGCAACTGCAGGGAAATTAGGATGTTGTTTGTAAGGACTAATTAGGCATTGCATGGGGCATGGGAACCTCCCAGGGAGAGTGGGGGGGGGAGGAAACCTGAGTCACACTGGGCAGAAGGACCAAGGAGGAGGAGGAGGAAGGAGGAAGGATGAGGAGCTGGTTTCAAGCCTGCAAAGCAAAGTGGTTTGTGTGCCCTCGGCAGGGGCCAGGGCAGGGTTTGCCCTGGCTGAGCCACCCACCAGCAGAAGGATCACCCTCACATGTCACCTTCCTCCTGCAGCCACCTGTCCACATGTCACCATCCTGTGGGACCAGCTGTCCTTCGAGTGGTGGCAGAGGCAAAGACACCACTGGGCTGAGCAAAGTCCTTACAAAGGGTACTGAGAGCTTTGGATGGTCCCAAATCCAAGCTGTTTCCCAAGCCATGAGCAGAGTGATGTCAGGCAGGGAGCAGGAAATCCTTCTGCTTGGTCTGGTAAAGCAGAAATAAATGTTCATGCATGTCCCCAGGATGTCAGACATCACAGCGGGCCCTGGACAGCCCCACCACCCCAGCACAGCCCTCCTCAGCCCCACTGGTGGCCCCTGCCATGCCATCCCTTGGCCATCCTGGGTCCAGGTGGCATTTGCTCTCTGGGCACAGCTCAGGCTGGGTGGTTCATCTCCTCACCCCTCAGCAAGGCACACCAGGGAGCTGTCCCTTCAGCATTGCCGCTGCTGCAGGTCCCTGGCTCGGGAGGGACTTCTCCAGTCCCTCCTCCCACAGGAGCAGGACTGTCACCATCCTCAGAGCGGGGTCATCCATGGCTGGCCAAGCCTCGAAAACCTCCAGGGATGGAGGTGACCCAGGGCTGCAGAACCTTGCTTGTTAAGGACCTTCTGTGCCACCAGGTCAGGACTGTGTCCACTGCTCCATTCAACAGCACCAAGGGCAGTTTGGCTCCATCATCCATCACTTCTATCTGCCCCTCAAGGTGTTGTAGGTCCTGTCTTGGCCTCTTCACCCAGCCAAACAAGCTGCAGAACCTTCCTCCAGCACTGGGAGTGGGGACGTGCCAAGCCCTCATTTGTTGTCACTCTCTTTCCTTTGGGGGAATCTCTGCTCTCTCCAGAGGGTCCCCACGACCTCTTCTTCCAAGGAACACACCACAGACTTGCTTAGAGCCTGTCTGCCACCCCCTTCCCTGGAGCACCCAGACATCACTCACTCCTCCAGATGTTTCCAGTCCACCACTGCGTCCCCTCCATCCACATTCCTCTGGGTTTGTTTTGAACTTCTCCCAAGGGACAGCCATGGAAAAGGGGTCTGGGACATGCAGCTGGCTCCAGCGTGCCATGAAGCACCTCCCAGGTGTCCATCTGAGATGTCAGGAGGCCTCCAGGCTGCTCCTCCCCAAAGGTGTCCATGGTGACTCCCTGCTCTGTTGGGCCCATTGGCCACCACGCTTACCTGGATATGTTGTTGTAAGTTCAGTTCATGTTCCAGTCAGTCCTCACAGACACCTCAGTCATTTCCTTGGCTCTGCTGAACAGCCCTGACCATGTGTCTTCCACGCTGGACTTGAGCTTCAAAACCGTGTGTGAGCTGTGCCACCAAAATCCTCCTTCTCTGCCTGGCTTCTTCCTCCTCCACTGCTCCAGGTAAGGAAGAGGGGCCAGGCACGGCCCCTGGGCACTGCCAGGCTGCTTCAAACTGGGGAGTTTGTCCTATAAAATGGGAGGGTGAGGGGAAAAAGCAGGTTGTGCCCATTGGAGCAGAAGGATCTCCAGCAGTTGTGATCCCCAACACCCACTCACCAGAGCAGCAGGGACCTGGTGATGCTGAGCCCTGAGTCCAACAGGCACCGCAGAAAGTTTTGTGTCTTACAAAGCCAGCTCTCCAAACTGCTTTTTACTGCCTAAAAAGGCCTGTGACATTTTGGAGTGGAGAAAAGGCCACCAAAGCCCACGGCGTGTGAGACACCCAGCTGGCCACTGCACTGACCACCCAGCGCTTCCCTGGGCTCATCCCGAGGAAACAGCAGGAAAACAACCAGAGAGAGGTGGGATGTGCAGCAGGGAAAGGTACCATCTACTTTTTCCCCTGTGTCTAGACCTGTTCCCAATATAATTTCACAGATTCCTCCACCTGGCAGATGAGAACATGACTTTCATTGTCCCGCTGTGACAGTGCTGTGACAGCTCAGCCTGCGGGAGGCTGCAAGGGGGGCAGGTCTGCAGGGCTGAGTCACAACCACCATTAGATTAAATGCACAGAGAGTTAAAAATGGACATATTTGCAACTGTCCGTGGCCAGACTGATTTGTGGTTAAAAGCCAGTCTTTCTTTTCCAGCTATATAATTTGATTTAATAAAAAACCTTATTACTTCCCACAAACATTGCCTCTCTCATTATCTCTGCCTCAATAAAGCACTCCTTGGTGGAATTTTAGGATAATTATTGGCTGCTTTATTCCTTCTAACCACTTCTCAATCACAGAAGTCACCCAACGGATGACAAACACATCCTTAAGTATGGAAGGGGTTTTATTTAAAGCAAAACTGTGATTCACCCTCAATTATTTTTTTTTCATTCAAAGTGCTTTGGAACATGGAAATATGTGGTAAGCAAAGATCTTGTAGTCATATTTCCTAAAGAGCACAAAAAGGCACAATACTGAAATGATTTTGATTGTAACCTGAGGCAGATCTTTGAGCTGCCCAGGAGGATGTTTGGCAGGTCCAGGGCTCATGGTGACCCCAGGGAGGTGGGTGCCCCTGGCAGAGGGCAGCGATGTGGGGCTGAGCCACCACCCTCTGCCTCTCTCCATGGCCCCTGCACACCGTAAAACCCTTCAATACCCCAGGAAGGTGTGATTTTTCTCTGACTTAGCTCATTTAACAACAATTTGCCCTTTACAAAGCTTTTCTGAGCTGTGCCTTCATGGTCTTTTCCACCTTGTTCTGTAACAAAGCCCTTCCTTTGATGAGCCCAGCTACTGACTGTGAATCCTTAAGGATTTCTTCCCACGTACCTCCCTGCATCTCATTTTCCACTCAACCTCCTTTGCTCTCCAGACCTTGCTTGTCTTCCTTCCCCCCGGAGATGGGCTGGGGGATGCAGGGTGTCCCTGGGGAGGGGAACAGTCCTTCTCTGACCACATCCCTGCTCCTTTCAGTGTCCCGGGGCATGGCACAGCTGCAAAGAAGCTCCAGCAGTCCCACCGGCCAGCTTGCATCATTTTTCAAAGTCGTATTAAGATCCACCTCATCCTCTCTTAAAAATGATGTCCACCAGGAATGTTGCGGGCTGAGAACTGACAGTCTGTTTAATGCCCTTTAATGGATGATGCTCACGGCCCCAGGAGGTTGTTTTGGGGGCCAGATCTCTGATGATGCTCTGGGGCACAGGGGGTGACTCTTGGGGCTGGTCCTGTGCCGGGCTGAGGGTTGGGCTGGATGGTCCTTGGGGGTCCCTCCCAGCTCAGCATATCCTGGGATTCTGTGTTTTACTTCACTGACACTTTGGCTCACACCTGCTTAGGACCATGGAAAGAATCATGGACTCACAGACTGGTTTGGATTGGAAAGGACATTAAAAACCATCCCATTCCATGGGCAAGGACACCTTCCACTAGCCCAGGTTGCTCCAATCCCCATCCAACCTGGCCTTGGACACTTCTAGGGATGGGGCAGCCACAGCTTCTCTACCCAACCTCAGCACCCTCCCAGGGAAGGATTTGTCCCCAATGTCCCATCTCCCCCTGCCTCTGCCAGAACTGCTGAGCAGGACAAACCCTGCACGGGACAAAGGGCTGGTGGGAGCTCAGGGAGAAGCAGCACCAGGGGTTGGAGCCAATGACACCCTGAGGTGACTCTGATGGCACACTGAGGTGACTCTGATGACACACCGAGGTGACTCTGATGACACGCTGAGGTGACTCTGATGACACGCTGAGGTGACTGATGGCACACTGAGGTGACTCTGATGGCACGCTGAGGTGACTCTGATGACATGCTGAGGTGACTCTGATGACACGATGAGGTGACTCTGATGGCACACTGAGGTGACTCTGATGGCACGCTGAGGTGACTCTGATGACACGCTGAGGTGACTCTGATGACACGCTGAGGTGACTCAGCCATGCTGAGATGTCACAGCCGATCCCCAGGGCTGTGGGATGTGGAAACAGCTCCACACAGCTGGAAGACACATGGAGGTGCCAGGCTGCTCCCTGATGGGTGCGAGGGGGCACAGTCGGGCACTGCCATCTGCCCACAGAGGGGCACGGGGAGCACAGGAAGGGTCCCTGCAGGGAGGGACCAGCAGGACACAGCTCCATGGGATTGCCTGCAGAGGATGCAGCAGCCCCAGGGCCAGAGGGATTCGACTTTTCTCTGCAGGATTTAATGGCCAGAGAGAGAAATATCTGCCAGGAAGGGCGTATTTAGTTCTCAGGAGCTCCCATGGGTTTACAGATACACCGCTGAGCTCCAGAGGGAAGCACCAGGTGATGTCCAGGAGAGCAGAGCACAAGAAGAAGGGACCTGCACAGCCGTGGGACTCCTGTGCCTGCTGCAGCAGCCCTGTTGTGACCCAGGGAGTGACCCAGACCCATCCCCAGGCCCAGGCTGTGCTCAGGGTGCTCCGTCACAAGCAGTTGGCTGCTCCACACTGGCCGTGCCAGCCCAGCCTCCCAGAGAGCCTCACTCAGATGGTTCGTGGTGGGTGGGGAGGCATCCCCAGCACCCTCCCCAGGGCTGGCAGAAGCAAAGGTGGGGGCTGAGGGGCTGCCAGTGCCCTGGGACACTGAGGGTGTCCCTCCAAGACCTCACCTCCTGCAGCAACTAGTGACCTCAGGCCCCAACTGGTCCTGGTGTCCACCCCATCCAAGACCTCACCTCCTGCAGCAACTTGTGACCTCAGGCATCAACTGGTCCTGGTGCCCACCCCATCCAAGACCTCACCTCCTGCAGCAACTTGTGACCTCAGGCATCAACTGGTCCTGGTGCCCACCCCATCCAAGACCTCACCTCCTGCAGCAACTGGTGACCTCGGGCATCAACTGGTCCCGGTGCCCACCCCATCCAAGACCTCACCTCCTGCAGCAACTGGTGACCTCGGGCACCAACTGGTCCCGGTGTCCACCCCATCCAAGACCTCACCTCCTGCAGCAACTTGTGACCTCAGGCATCAACTGGTCCTGGTGCCCACCCCATCCAAGACCTCATCTCCTGCAGCAACTGGTGACCTCGGGCACCAACTGGTCCCGGTGTCCACCCCATCCAAGACCTCACCTCCTGCAGCAACTGGTGACCTCGGGCATCAACTGGTCCTGATGCCCACCCCATCCAAGACCTCACCTCCTGCAGCAACTGGTGACCTCGGGCACCAACTGGTCCAGGTGCCCACCCAGCTGGGTGTCAGCAGCAGAGATCTGGGGGCTTTCCTGCTCTCTCACACACAAACGTGTGTTTGCAGGTTTTTAAGCCATTTGGCAAAAAGTCCTCCTCCCTCAAAATCCAGGAGGCAAAGCACGTGGCACCGAGGGGGAGACACGAAGCAGGCAGGACCCCAGGAGGGACCACGGGCACTGCTGCAGGGGCTGGGTGGGCAGAGGGCAGGAGCTCTGGGCCCTCCTCGCTCCCCCAGACATTTCCACTAGAAACAACAAAATGAAGCTGGTAAATCCTTCAGTCCTTTGGTGCCTGAGCCCTTAAATCCTGCAAATCCCAGCTGTGGGTGCTGCAGTGGCACCGAGAGGGCACAGCCCAGAGCTTTGTCCCCTCCAGATCCCTGTCAGTGCACAGAGACATTTCCTGCTACAAATGCACAGGGATCAAACTGCATTTCGGGAACACCCCTCCGAGTTTGTGCCCAAAACCTTCTGCATGTTCAGTGGCACTGGGATATGTCCATGCCACCAAGCTGATCCTGTGGCCGGAGCCCCTCTGCTCCAGAGCCAGGTTGGGAGAGCAGGGGGTGTTCAGCTGGAGAAGGGGAAGCTCTGGGGAAACCTTAGAGCCCCTTCCAGAGCCCAAGTGGGGCTTATAAAATAGAGGGAGAGCAACATTTTACGTGGTCACATAGGGATAGGACAAAGGGAATGGGTTTTAACTGAAAAAGATATTTAGATTAGATGCCAGGAAGGAATTGTTCCCTGTGAGGGTGGGGAGTGCCTGGCACAGGTTGGGCACAGAAGCTGTGGCTGCCCCATCCCTGGGAGTGTCCAAGGCCAGGTTGGGCGGGGCTTGGAGCAACCTGGGCTCATGGAAGGTGTCCCTGCCCATAGCAGGGGGTCTTTAAGGTCCCTTCCAACCCAAACCATTGTGTGGTTCCATGGTTCCATGATTCAGTGACTTGGAGGCCAGGATGGGACAGGAGCCCTGGGGAGCCCTGGTCCCACATGTTCAATGCAGAATTCAGTGCATTCCCACTGTTGTGGCTCCAGGCAGAGCTCTGCCACAGCAAGGGGTGTCCTCTGTGGGTTTGGGTGGCACAAACACCAGTTCATCACCCCAGCACTGAGCTGGCTCTCTCTGTGACACTGGCCACGACTCCAGGCTGTTTAATGCCCTTTAATGGGGTACAGAGTCCCCTTAATGGGGCTGGTGGGTCTGGACTCATGGGGTGGGTGGGCTGGGACTGGAAGGGTCAGCAGCTGGATTTGTGGATCACTGTATCTTTTTAGCCAAGGGGAAGTAAATGAAAGGGGCTGAGGGCAGGATGGGTTTTGTTCCCGTGTTTTCACTAAATAAAACCACTGCAGGAATGTTCGCTCCATGGCTTTGCAGGTCACTGGCAGGTGTGGGAAAGGATGGCACAGGTGGCTGCTCTGTGAGAGCACTGCCGGCGAGGTCAGGCTGCCGATTTGGGGACAAACACCAGGACTGATGGAACCACCCCCAACCCTGCAGGTACAGCAGCCAAACCCTCTCCCAGCCCAGCAGGGGCTGTGGCACCTGGGGAACCCACCTCATGCCCTCCCCAGGGACCAACAGGGATGGCACAGGGTGGTGCTGGAGCAGCTGGCTGGCTCGGGGACCAGACTGTGACCAGCCTGTCCTCATGCTGCCACATCTCCAGCTGCATCCATCATGGAATCACTTAGGTTGGAAAAGACCTCTCAGGTCATCGGGTCCAACCATTGTGCTCCATGAAACCCCCTTGGCAAGGGGCAGGGGATTTCTGCTTGGGAATCTCTTCAGGAAGAACAAGTTGTTTATTTCTTGCACTGAAATTCACTGTCAGAACTGGTACAAAAGGGAAGAAAAATGTTCACTGCGTTGCATTAAATCCCTTGTTGTCCCTTGCCCTGGGATTGCCCCTTCTGTGCTGCTGCTGTGGGACGTGGGGAGCTGCACATCCCGTCTGCAGGGGCAGAGGGAATGAGTCAGAGAGGAAAACAGAGGGGGAGAGGCAGCCCATGAACAGTCCTGGTTGTTACAGGGAGATGGGAGGGGGGGATAAAAAACAAAGAATGAAAAAAGGAACAAACAAACCAGGACTGTCCCAGCGCTGCAGAGAAGACCCCGTGGAGGGGGGTGACATAAGGGCAGCCTGTGCTTCCCGCACTGCTGCCTTCACCACTGGCACAGAGCCCGGCCCGAGGGTCCCCAGTGCCCCCCACGCGGGTGCTGTGACCATCTGGGTGTGCCCTACGTGCCAACTGGAGGACACTCCGGGCATGGGGGATCTCCAGCGCCTGGAGCGAGCGGAGTCCTCGCCAAGCTGGGACGTGACGTGTGGCCTCGCCAGCATTTTGGGAGGAGGGAAGCCAGAAATGACGGGAAAATGGGACACGGTGGGAAGAGCCAAAGGGGCAAGTTCTGTCAGAGCAAAGGTTTCCACACCTTGCTCAGCCCCCTGGGGATCTTCTGAGCTGGTGGGTTTGGCTCACCCTTCCTCGAGGCGATGCTTGGGGGCTGATGGTCCCAATCCAAGCGCAGGTAGTGCGGATGGTGACAGGAAAAAGCCACCACAGCATCACAGGGTGGTGTGTGTGGAAGAATACTGGGCCACAGACACCTTCAGCCTCAACAGAGTGTGACTGTAGCCCTGGGAAAGCAGCAGAAAACACCCCTGTGTCCTTGGGCCAGGCCTGGGGAAGCAGAAGGAATTGAAGAAAACAACCAAGAATAACAAGAGTGTGTTTTGAGATTTGCCAGCACGAGGAGGGGTGACGTCCACCTGTCAGAAGATGGACTAAGACTGATGGACAAGAACACCCAGCCAATGATGGGTAGCAGAGGCACTTATGGACAGCAGTAGAACAGTATAAAAGTTTTGCTGTGTGGGAATAAAGGGTCTTTGCCTTTTGCTTTTGCTTTTCCTGACAAAGTCTGTCTGTGTGTGGGGTTTTTTGACCGTTGCAACAATCACAACAGTGTAGAGGAAAGGCCACCTGAGACCAGCCTGGCAAAGGCACCCCCAGAGAGTCAGAGGGAGCTGGACAGCCACGCAGCAGGATTTGGCTGGAAGAGGGGAATTTTGCTGGAGATGGGAAAGGAGACACCCTGAAACCACCTGGAGCACATGTGTGTGCTGGCTCCTACTGTCCCAGAGGGATAAGGATGGGATTTCCACTGTGGGATGACCCTGTGGCTGTTGCCTGGAGGATCTCTGGGGTGTCCCATGTCCCCACTCCCCCAGGCAGCCCCATGGTTAGTGGGGAGGACAGTGGAGTCCACACAACTTCATCTCCTCCTTTGCTGACTCCGTGTGGCCTGAGCAAGGATTTTGGAGCGTTCAGAGCTGGCTCCATGTGCCTGAGCCCAGTGATAATCCCAGTTTAGCATCTGGAAAACCTCAGGGTGGGGTGTTCCTCACCAGTGGAAACCCATCAGGTTCCACAGCACCAGCAAGATCTTGCAGGGGCCTCTCTGCAGGTGAGGCTTGAGCAGCTCCCACACCAGGGAAAGGTCCCTGTCCATCCCCTTCCATACCCTTGGGCATCACGAGTTCATGTGCATGTCTGGAAAGGGCTCCGACCCCTGGGAGATGTGTGGGGTGTGGGAAGACCCTCTGATGGGAAATCCCCACCAATGTAGGTGGCATCAGTGGTGGTCTCCAACAATCCCCTCCTGTCCCTGGCTGGACAGTGAGGGACATCATCCCAGTGGGAACAACCTGGAATGGTGATGGGCTGCACTTTCAGAGCAAAACCCTGCTGAGAAAGTCCTTTGGGGTCATTGTCCTCCTGGCCACCGTCCCACCCTGCCCACCCTGGGGCTGGTGCTGGGCTCCAGGGCAGGATGGATCCATGCAGGAGCTCAGTGGTTTCCATCAAGGGGAGCATCGCCCTGTCCCAGGTCCATCCAGGCTGCAGGAGGGTTTGTGTGTGGTGAAGCAGAGAGTCTGCACATGATATGGGATTGGGATATGAGATTGTGATTTGGGGCTGTGGTACAGGATTGTGATTGTGATATGGGATTATGATGTGAGATTGTAATTTGGGACTGTGGTAAGGGATTGTGATATGGGATTGCAATCCAGGATTCTGATATGGAATTGTGATCTGGGATTATGGTCTGAGATTGTGATTCAGGATCATGATCTGGAATGGTAATATGAGATTGTGATACAGGTTTGTGGTGTGGGATTGTGGTATGAGGACTGTTATATGGGATTGTGATTTCATATTGTGATTTGGGATTGCAATTGGGATTGTGATATGGGGTTACAGGCCAGGATTCTGATATGGGATTGTGATACAGGATTGTGCTGTGGGATTGTGATATGGGACTGTGATGCAGGAGTCTGATAAGGGATTGTGATCTGGGTTTCTCTGAGCCCACGTGAGCCAGGCTGGAGGGATGGAGGAGGTCACTGATGGGGTGACGGCAGGGTGGGGACCAGCAGCAGGACATGGTGTCCCAGCCAGGACCAGAGGGACAGCCCTGCTCACCCCAGAGAGCCAGTCACATCCCCAGGGCCACGACTCCCAGTCCCTGGGACCAAGCTGCAAACAAGTAAACAATGCTCCTGGTTTTTTAAAGGCCAGTTTGGTGGGGGCTTATCCCCAAAAAGCTCCTGCAAAGCTGCAGGGACTGGTGTGTGCTCCGGGAGCACGTGTTGGAATGGGGTTAGCCAGGGCAAGGCTGCTCCGCTGCCTCAGGGAGCTGCTGCAGATACAGCCTGTTCCCACTCACATCCAGGGTATTTATAGATACAGATGTTTCTCGAGCAGCAGGGTTCAAGCTGGATTTTTAAATTTTTGATTTTTTTTTTTT
>VWZG01005718.1:11058-21513 GCA_013396735.1 Grallaria varia | reverse complement strand
ACCTTGTGCTCCCCACCTTGTGCTCCCCACCTTGTGCCCCCCAACTTGCACTCCCCACTTTGCACAACCACCTGCCCTGCCAGCAACGTGCCCTCCTCCAGCAGCAGCTCTGAGGGTGCCACAGGCTGGCAATGGGGTGCAGGGCTCCAGGTTTCTGTGCCCCAAAGTGGTGCCACCCCTACGTGCTGTGCCCAGTTGTGTTCCCCCAGTTGTGTCCCCAGTTGTGCCCCCAGTTGTGCCCCCAGCTGTGCCCCCACCCCAGCATTAGGTCTGTTCCACACACCTCCTCCTCCTCCGTCTCCCGCACACTCCACACACACACCAAGAAAGATTCAAGGACAAATCCACCAGGTTTATTCCAAACAAGACTTTATTGACAAGGTGAGGTGCTGGGGCTTGGTCAGCACAGGCTTCAGGAAACCCAACCTGTGCTCCAGCAAGGACCAGCAGGGCTTGTCCTCCCATGGGGACAACAAGGCAGGAAAGCCCCCCAGGAGCTGGGGACACCGCCGTGGCTGGGGGATGCAGTGGGATATCTGCCTCCAGCCACAGATCCCAGCCATTCGTTTTCCTCCAGGCAGTTTGGGGACACAAACCCTGGCCAGGTCCTGGTTCCTGGTTCCCAGAGTCTTTCAACAGCCACCACGGTCCCAGGACACCAAGGAAGACAACGGCAGCTGGTGAGAACCAAACCCTCCCCAGGCAAGGCACTGATCTCTGCTGGGAGAAGAGGGTTTGGAGGCACCACCAAAGGCACTAGACAAACAACGGGATGATGAGAGCTTTAAAAACACCCTCAGGTCTCACTCAGCCCTTGATTTTCTCTGCTTGGCACTTCATCCTTTTCATATTAAAACAAAAGACCTGCAAGAAGGCACAACCCAGCACAGCAGCTCTCGCAGGCAGAACTGAGGCTGAGGCAGAGTTGGGGCTGTCCCCAGCCTCCACGGACAAGGCCACCATGGCTGTGACCCAACAGCTGGGTGCCCGGGGCCACCTTAGCTGAAGTCCCGGTCCAGCAGCACCAGCGGAGCCACCAATGTCCAGAGGTAGAGCAGGAGCCCAGCCCAGCTGGAGCAGATCTTCACCCACACGGCGGTCCAGGGGCTCCTCAGCACCTGCAAGCTCTCATCAGGCCTGGAACAGCAAACAGGAGGGTGGCACCCAGAACTGTGGCATCCTGGAGCAGCCACACTGGGGAGGGATGGGAAGGTGAGCACCCATGGGTGTCATGTGAGGAACACAGGGGAGCCCCAAGGCTGCAGCCACCCAGGAGATGTTGACCCCACCACTGCAGCCCACAGCCCCCCAAGGGATCCTGGGCTGCATGCACCAGGGGATGCTGGCAAGCCCAGGCACAGCCCTATGCTACTTAAAAATAATTAACACTGATTAGGGAGCGCATACAAATACACCTCAGCAAACAGCTCTGCCCAAGAGCAGGGAGGACCCCAGGAGGAGGGGACGCAGAGGACAACAGCTATGCCCCGTCCCCTTGGGAGCTGTGCCCACCTGTACCAGTTGGTGAGGGTCATCATGATGTAGAGGGCAGCGAGGAGGAGGCAGAGGTGGAAGAAGGTGTAGTTGTAGGAGACGCCGTCCTGCTCGTTGTCGTAGGCGCGGTGCACCCCCTGCTCCACCTCACCTGCCCCGGCCCCGGCCCCGGCCCCAGCCCCGGCCCCGCTCTCCTCCGTCAGCATCAGCTTGTTCACCTGCGGGTGGTCCGAGGAGCGCAGGCTGCGGGCAGAGGGATGATGGGGGGCTCAGCACCGCCTGCCCACTGCCCCACAGCAGAGGGATGGGGGTCTCAGCATCCCCTCCCACTGCACCACGGCAAAGGGATAGGGGGCTCGGCACCGCCTGCCCAATGCCCCATAGCAGAGGGATGGGGGGCTCAGCATCCCCTCCCACTGCCCTACGGCAGAGGGATGGGGGGCTCAGCACCGCCTGCCCACTGCCCCACGGCAGAGGGATGGGGGGCTCAGCATCCCCTGCCCACTGCCCCACGGCAGAGGGATGGGGGGCTCAGCATCCCCTGCCCACTGCCCCACGGCAGAGGGATGGGGGGCTCAGCATCCCCTGCCCACTGCCCCACGGCAGAGGGATGGGGGGCTCAGCATCCCCTCCCACTGCCCCACGGCAGAGGGATGGGGAGCTCAGCATCCCCTTCCCACTGCCCCACGGCAGAGGGATGGGGGGCTCAGCATCCCCTCCCACTGCCCCACGGCAGAGGGATGGGGAGCTCAGCATCCCCTGCCCACTGCCCCACGGCAGAGGGATGGGGGGCTCAGCATCCCCTGCCCAATGCTCCACGGCAAAGGGATGGGGGCTCAGCACCGCCTGCCCACTGCCCCATAGCAGAGGGACGGTGCCGTCCCCAGGGACACCAGCCCAGTCCTCACCTGATGAAGAGGGTGCAGAGGATGAAGATCACCAGCCCCACGATGCTCGGAGCGTCCCACCAGGCTGTCAGTGGCTCCGTGGCCGTCGCTGAGCCGGTGCTGTTCCTCACCAGCAGCGTGGGGTTACAGCTCTGGGCTGGGGGGACACGCGGGGTCAGCACCAAGGAGGGGGACAAACCCACCCCAGCATGTCCTGCCCCCTCCACGCCCCCTCCCCAACCCGAGGCTTACTTGGCACGTTGGCCAGGGCGGACCAGGTGATGTAGATGGTGTAGAGGGTGATGAGGGACGCCTGCAGCAGCCCCGAGTGTGGCTGCGCCTCCTGCAAACCCAACCGTGGGTGCTCAGCGCCGTCCCGTGGGCCATGGGGACACGGCCACCGGGGTGCCCCTCAGCTCCTCACCTGGATCTTGGGCAGGATGGACACGACAGAGACGATGAGGCAGAGGAGGAGGTTGATGCTGATGAGGGCCTTGCCCTCGGTGCAGCCCTGGGGTTTGGTGTAGTAGACGTAGAGCAGCGCAACGGCAGCGATGGAGGCGGCGTAGAAGACAAAGGTGACAGTGCAGAGGGCTGGGTGACACAAGAAATAGAAACCTTACTCACAGTGTCCCAGGGTGCCCACACAGGGGACAACATAATCTTAAGGAAGTCCTCGAGAATGGGATGAGGGACGTAACTCAAATAAAGGGGATGCAAACTGAGCTCTGTACACCCAAACAAGATAAAGAACAAGCATCACACTTTTTTGGTGGTGAAACATGACTTCTCATGAACTGATGTCAAGACAATGAAGAAGGACCCCCAATAGGGGTGTGACTATGTGGAGCAAATTAATGAATATTTATTAAGTACGAGAGAATATCTAATGAAGGAGCTGTCCTCTGAACAACGCATGTGCTTAACAGGGAATGCCCTTTCAAAAACCTACAAATGGGCATCAAGAAGTTTCTTCCTTCCACTTTTCCGTATCATGAGGGAGGAAACAAAAAGGAAAGAGGCTGGAGCATAGTCCCCAGCCCTGGCCAGATCGGTGTCATCCCAGCCCTGGGATGAGCCCCCCAATCCCCCTGGGGTGCCACCATACCCACCTGCATACCAGCCCTTGGTGCTGCTCTCGCTCGCGTTGCGCAGCCACAGCTGGCTCCAGGAGTGGGCGAAGTCAATGAGGAGCACGAGCTGGATGAGGATGAAGAGGAAGGAGCCCACCACGCCGAAGTAAAACCAGACTTGAGAGGAGGAGAAGAAAAACCAATTAGGATCAGGAAGAGTGAGACCTGGGGGCACCAGCCCGTGGTTTAACCCTGTGCAGAGGTGCTGAGGTGGGCACAACTCCTCACCTGAGGTGAAGGTACCATCGGGGATGTAGAAGGCCCCCACTGTGAGCCCCACCAGCAGCAGGAACTTGAAGAACCAGAAGCTGCAGGGGCAGAGAGGAGGCAGGGTCTGCACCCAGTGGGGGTGGGCATGGGGGGTCCCCTGGGGATGAGCACCCACCCGTTCTGCACGGCGGCTCGGGGGTCCTTGCTGCTGCGCACGCACACCATGAGCACGGCGAAGAGGAAGAAGAAGGCGGCCATGGCGAAGCCCATGCGATACACGGCCTTGTGGCCCAGGAAGCTGCTGCAGTCAACGTGGGTCTGGACACCCAGCACGGACCCGCTGCCTTCACAGAAACCAGGGAGCTGCAGCAGCAATGGGAAGGTGAGCATTGCCTCAACATGGTACATCCTACTGGTGACTGAAGGTTGTGGGAAGGTCTGGATTGAAGAGCTACTGATTGTATTGAAGATCAGCTCCCACATTGCGAAGCCCCCAGACTGCCCAGAGAAGCTGTGGCTGCCCCATCCCTGGAAGTGTCCAAAGCCAGGGTGGATGGGGCTTGGAACAACCTGGGCTAGGGGAAGGTGTCCCTGCCCATGGCAAGGGGCTGGAACTGGATGATCCTTGAGATCCCTTCCAACCCAAACCCTTCTGTGACTCTGTGATTCCACAGTTCTGGGATTCTGGCACTGCACACCCACCACAAGCCCTGGTGCCACCAAAGATGAGTCAGACCATGACTGCTCCAAAGTCACTTGCTTCTGGTGGGGTGACACAGCTAAAGCCACCCTGGAGGTCAGTAGAAAGCTGGGATGAATCCAACCTTTCCCAAAAGCCCAGCCCAGCAGCGGCATCTCAGCTGTCAGACCTCCACTCCCTCCACCTGAAGTCCCACCTCTGTGACTTGCAAGTCATGAGTTGAACCCCAAAAACTGGATGTAGGAAACTTTCACAGGAGACATCTAGGAAAACTGGATTGTGCATGAAATTATATCCCCCTGCATTTCCTCCCCTGTGGAAAACCAGGATTAATAACACCTTCTCCCAGCGAGATGCTCAGACAAAAAGGAACAGAAGCACATCATGCCCTGAAAAATCACTCTCTGATTCAGCTTCATGTACCCACCAGAAGCTGAATTTCTTCCCAGTGACCTCCAGGAGTTACTTACCTTGTGTAGCTCCTTCTCCACGCCGGGGATTATCATAATGATGGACACGAGGGTGCCAAGGAAGAGGAAGAAGGTGAAGAGGAGGCGGGAGATGGTGGAGTTCTTGGCCGAGGGGCAGCAGCCGCAGAGCAGACACGGAGCAGAGCCACAGAGACAGGACACCTGCAACAAGAGCAGCTCCGTGTCAGAGAGGGAGAAACTGGTCCCAGAATATATGCCCAGGTCAATCCATAAGGACATCTCCCAGGAATCCACATCACTGTGCCAGGGCTTTTGCTTCGAGCTTCTCACCAACCCACGAGATGTCACGGAAATGGCCCCAAATCCCCCCCAAAGTTGCTGAAAACCAAAAAAGCCGCAGGAACAGGCTCAGTGCAACAACCAGTCAAGGTGAGAAATGACACCACCAGTCCTGGGGTCACCCTCATGTTTTTTGCTCCAGTCAAACCAAGCCCTGCCGCACAGGAGCCTCCTTTCGGTGCAAAAACATGTTTGCAAAATAATTTCAGCCTAATAAAGGACAGGGTAAACACTGATTTCAGCATCATGGGGAGATCAACTCATTCTGCCATCCTTCCCCCTCCCCAGAGGCCACTTTGGAGGCAGGGAAACTGAGGAACAGCATCCCCAGGAGCCCATGGTGTGTCCTGACTTTCCAAATCCAGGTGCACCCTGCTCCGAGGGATCCCACTGCTGTGCCAGAGCTGGGGAACTGAGGAAACCCTGGCTTAACAAAACCCAGCCTAACTACCTTGCAAAAGATCAGCAGGGGGTTCCTGCACAAGGATTGTGCAGAATAAGACCTGAAGGGGAAAAAACCCAATATTTTATTAAACTGTATTTTTAAATTTCCCTGGTTCCTGCAATCCACCTTGAGAGGAGCAGCAGTGAGAGGTTGTTGGCATCCCCGCAGTTGGGCTGGGCTGAGTTGGGTTAGGCTATGAGAGGCCTTCAATTAGAGATGGCTTCCTTTCAGACTCATTAAATGCACCACTTGCACAAGAGTGCATTTAAAATGCACCAGCATTACTGTATTTCCCTTTCAAATTGAAAAAACAAATGGAGAACAACAACAAAAATCCCTTTTAATGCAGAATTACTGCATCATTTCACTTGATGGAGCACAGCACCTCAGTGCCCCATTCATCCATCCAGCTCCTCCGCCTTCAGTGCCAACTGAAACAAAAAACACCAATCCCAAAATCACCAGTTCTGGATGGGAAAATCATGAGTTTTAGTGTTGTTTAGGAAGTTGTGGATTTGGGGGTTCAGCCCCACGTGTAAGCACCACTGAAGACTTGCATGAGGCACAGCCTCAGGTGCCAAGTTTTCCTTGGGGTTGGTGCAGGTGGAGGGAGGGCACAGGAGTGTCCACAGGGCCACCATGGAGCTGAAGGGAAACCCCTGCTCCATGTGCAGCCTCCAAACCCTCTGGGCGACCTCTGGGACACCTGCAGGGGGATGAGCTGGTTTGGGCTGGAAGGGATCTTAAAGCCCATCTCACTCCACCCACTGCCATGGGCAGGGACACCTTCCATTAGCCCAGGTTGTTCCAACCTGGCCTTGGACACTTCCAGGGATGGAACAGCCACAGCTTCTCTGCCCAACCTGTGCCAGGGCCTGCCCACCCTCCCAGCCAACAATTCCTTCCCAATATTCCATCTATCCCTGCCCTCAGGCAGTGGGAAGCCATTCCCTGTGTCCTGTCCCTCCATGCCTTGTCCCCAGTCCCTCTCCAGCTCTCCTGGAGCCCCTTTAGGCTCTGCAAGGGGCTCTCAGCTCTCCCTGGACCCTTCTCTTCTCCAGGTGAGCTCCCCTAGCTCTCCCAGCCTGGCTCCAGAGTCCTTGGGGCATCTCTGGGGCCTCCTCTGGACTCACTCCAAGAAGCAGCAGGTTTTTTGGAGCCCACAGCATCCCTGGAGCCTGCTGGGGGTTTATTTTCAAGGATGACCCTTGCACAGCTGAACTCCAGGGCTGTCTATCAGATTTCACAGACTGTTGCAGCCACTGAGGTAATGAGGTACAACATCCCCATCCCACTGACCTGCTCCGTGCAGCACTAACATGAGAGTCCAGTGTCACCAGGATCCTTTTCCACAGCTCCTGGTGCCCTTTCTGGTTACTCCCCTCAAAGATCCTTTGCAATGGAGCAAAGGAACCCTCCGTACCACACATTAACCCGACCTGCTGCCCGGGCACCTCGTGATTTCAGCCTTCTTCTTTGAAAAGCCAGTGGGTTAAGAGCGAGAAAACCCTCCCAGTTCTCCTTCCAAAGACTTTTAGAGATGCCCATAGGTGTGAACATGGCCAAGGGCCAGCATGGAAAAAGTCAAGGAGGGAAGTGGCTGCAGCAGGAGACCGGTGGGTTAATGAGGAAGGGTTGGCTTTCAGCAGCTGCAGATGAATGATTAATCTCTCCAGTTTCACTATCAGCTTCCTCATGGAATCCAGCTCACCTCCAGCACAACCCACACGGAAGGGCTGCTCTGCTCCCTCCTCTGCCTGGAGGCTGGGGGAGAGTGGCTAGAGCCAGGCAAGGCAGGGAAACACAACAGGAACCCAACTACACCAAAACAGCAGCCACAACAGTGGGCTCAACAGCAACAGTCCAACTACACCAGCCCAAGACACCAAATCAGCTCAACCAATCCACCCGTAACAGCCCAACTACACCAACACCAGCCCAACAACACTAATCCAATTACACCCACCCAACAACACCAATCCAATTACACCCACCCAACACCACCCCAACAACACATCTGTGAGTTTCTGCCACCCTGGCAATCCCAGGAATACAGAAACTGAGTCAACCAAAAGCAATGCCGAGCAACTGGTGTTTATCTCCTGCCAACGTCATGACCAGGCAGGTTAATCAGTACCCAATCCACAGGGTCAGGCCCAGCCTTGGGAGGCTCGTGGCTCTCCTGCCTGGCAGGAGGCTTTGGATTGGTATTTCAAGGTTTGTTGTGCCCACGAGGTGCCCAGACCATGCCAGAGGGCAGCCCAAACCCCAGGTTCTATGTTGGCTTGGGCAGCATCCCGCTGGCAACCTCAATCCTGTCCCCCAAGGAAGGCAGCTCAGAACAACCCCAGCAGTGCTGGGCAGAGTCTGGAAAAACACTGGAGAAGGGGAAATCACAGGAAAAGGGAAATCTTCCGTGTGTGCTGCGAAGTTTCGCTCAGGAATGGCTTGTAGAGTTTTAATGGGAAAGTACGGAAGAAATGACTTGGCAACCTGATGCTGCTGTGACTCAAATGGTGCAAGCAGAGCAGAGGGAGTTATTTCAGATGTTCTTGTTAAAAATAAAATTTTTAAAAAATTAGACAGATTGGTGGGGGTTATTTCGTTTTGGTTTGCATTTCTTCCGTTGCATGGTTCTTCAGCTCAGAACTAAAACAGCCCCTGAATCAACCAGCTCCACCAGAAGGAACTAGAGAATTAAACCTACACAGTGACTCTACTCTGTTGCCACAGTCTGGGCCAGAACAGTTGTTTGGGGGGAAAAAATCCAGAATTAGGCCAGAAACTTGCAGCCCCCTGCTCCGGAGTATCTCCTGGCTTTCCCAATACCTGCCCATAAGGAAAGTGTGTTACAGAGAGAGGCCTTGCAGACCACCCTACAACTGATCCCATGTCTCAAAAACCTCGCGCTCATTAAACCTCCAACACTCTGAGGTCACGTTGCCAAACAGGTCTCATTCCCAGGTTTCCAGGCCAGCAGCTCCCAGGCTGGTTCCACAGCCCTGCCCTGGCCCCGTGCCCGCAGGTGAGGCACCAACAGGGAAGGCAATGCCAGTCGTGGGCAGGTGCCCACGTCACAGGGCACAGCACCTGGAGCCACACCCAGTGTCCCCAGGCATGGCACCCCAAATCACATACCCCGAGCCTGCCATGGCACCCCACACCCCCCATCCCACTCCTTCTCTTAGCCCATCCCCAGTCCCCCACTTTGGGGCTCGGCAGTGAGAACCAGGCAGGACCCCCAGCCCCTCATTGCACCCCACAGTGTGACAGGGCAGGGGGGCCAGGACCCCCCCATTCCTCCAGGGGCAGCAGGGCATCACTCCTGTGGCTCCCCACATCCCCCAAGTACACAGGAGGGTCCTGGCACCACCCTTCCCATTGCCCTCCTCATTCCTCTCATGGGCCCCAGAGCTCTGTGGGCTGAACCCTCTGCATCTCCCTGGGTGCAGTGGGATGCCCTGCTTCGGGCATCCCCCACATCCCCCAGGCACTGAGGGATGCACCCCCCGGGGGTCCCCTGCATGTCCCCTGCACACACAGGGCATCCCAGGGGTCCCCTGCATCCCCCCATGGAGAGGGATGCATCCCCCACAGACAGGGGTGCATCCCCCCAGTGGTGCCCTGCAACCCCCACAGGTGCAGGGCACATCCTCTTGGGGGTCCCCTGCATCCCCCCATGGAGAGGGATGCATACCCCATAGACAGGGGTGCCCTGAATCCCCCACGGGTACAGGGCACATCCTCTTGGGGGTCCCCTGCATCCCCCCATAGACAGGGGTGCATCACCCCAGTGGTGCCCTGCAACCCCACAGGCACAGGGCACATCCTCTTGGGGGTCCCCTGCATCCCCCCATACACAGGGGTGCATGCCCCCATATACAGGGGTGCAATCCCCTGGGGGTGCCCTGAATCCCCCACGGACACAGGGCCCATCCTCTTGGGGTCCCCTGCATCCCCCCATAGCCAGGGCTGTGCCCCCCCGGGTCCCCTGCATCCCCCCATAGCCAGGGCTGTGCCCACCCGGGGGTCCCCTGCATCCCCCCATAGCCAGGGGTGTGCCCTCCCGGTGGTCCCCTGCATCCCCCCAAAGCCACGGGTGTGCCCTCCCGGGGTCGCCCGTACCCCCCGTGCCTCCCCCGGGCGTCCCCCGCATCCCCCGGACGCAGCGCGGGTCGCGCTCCTGGCATCCTTTGGACCCCTCCCCGTCCCCTTCGCCTCCCACGGGTGTACCGGGGCACATCCCTGGGATGTCCCTCGCCCCTCCCCGAGCCTCCCCCGGACCCTCCTCCGCCATTCGCCCTCCCCGGGCCGCGCCCGCCGCCGCGGCACCGCAACCCGCCGGTGCCCGGGTGCCCCCGCGGCCCCGCTCCGGGCGGCCACTCACGCAGCTGAGCAGGGAGCAGACCCCGAGACAGGCCCCCATGGTGGTGCTGACTCTGCTCCCGGCTCCGGTTCCCCGCTCCCGGCTCCGGTTCCCCGCTCCCGGCTCCGGTTCCCCGCTCCCCTCTCGCCTCCGCAGGCTCCGCCCGCACCGCCCGCACCGCCCGCGGGGCGCAGCGCTCGGGGCGGCCGCTCCCGCCGCGCCTCCCCCGGGGCGGCCCTTACGGCGGCGGGCAGGGCAAGAGGGGCGAGTGCGAGCCCCTCCCGGACTCAGGGGGCCCCTTCCATTGCTTCTCCATCCCGCCTCCGTTCTCGCTCCATCCCCCCGCCAACCCTCTGCATCCCCTTCCATCCTCCTCCGTCACCTTCCATCCCCCTTCATCCCCTTCCATCCTCCTCCATCCCCTTCCATCCCCCTCCATACCCCTCCATC
>VWZG01005717.1:12573-34845 GCA_013396735.1 Grallaria varia | reverse complement strand
AGAATTTTTATGGTTTTACAAATTATATTATGTATAAGAAGAAAATTTTTTGCTACTTGAAGAATGTACCTAAGGCCTATAAAAATCTGTTAAAGAACCATGGGTTTTTCATATAGAAGGGGAACTGCTTTTAAATGTCAGCAATTAATATTCTCCAACTAGCAGAATCTCACATAGGAAATGAATTAAAACCCCCTCTTATAATATGAAGATGTGTAGTCATCTTGGAGCGGGTAGATTTCCTGTGGTCTTTTAGATACTAACAGCAATAAAATAAGCACTTAGATCTTCTGTTTATGAAATTAAAGCTCATGAAATTGTATTTCTATGAGTAAGATTTATGGTCAAATATAATAAAAAGTGCAGACCAAACTGAGTCATAGCATTCCCTACAGTGAACCATAGTGCAATTGGTGGACAGTACTATCGTCGTCAGTGGACTATTGAGTCTCTGGAAGGGTTGTAAAGATGGGCTTTGGAGATAGGTTGGAGTTTTTTCAGAGGGAATATGTCAATGTTAATTTCTGGTGAAATTAAACTGCCCCACGCTAAGGCTTATATTAAAGAGAAGATAAAATTTATTCAGTGCAGGTTGGTATTGTACTCACCTGTCCACGTCAGGGATTCTGTATGTATATATCGGCAATTTCGTCAGAGTTCATTCAGTAGCTGTATGTTCACGCAGAGCCTTTACGTGCATAACACAACATTCATTCCAACAGCCTCAAAGCTGAAACAGGTTTCTGCATGATCTTTCTTTTTTTTCCTAGATGAGCTCAGCCCTCCTTGCTTGTGTAATGGATTAAAATGATCTATTGTTGCATTGGAATATTTTAAATGGTGCATGTCGCTCCTGACTATCAATATTAATCATTCACCAACATGAATCCATACAGAAGTGCAAATTGAACAATCCCTCTTGTATGTGATGTGATTTTCGTATAGTTATAGGACTGATCTTTTTAAATCCTTTAGACTACCAATGTTGTAATTTATGAATTAACAATACTTGCTATTTTCTTTCTAAGAAGGCATTACAATGTCACTTGTAATCTAGGGTTGAATCTCATTAAAACTGAAGTCCATGGTTTGCACTGATGTTTGCATTGATGTCTGTGGAGCAGGATCAGGCCCTGAACCATCAGAAGGTGGTTGCCATTGCACTGAGCAGATTTTTCACCTGTGGTGTAAATGTTGAGCTCATGTAACACAGATTCCCAGGATGTGAGCTGACTCACATTGCTTATTCTTCACCATGTCCACTTCACAGGAGACCCACTCACACAAAGTTCGAAGAAGGATTGGAACTAGGAGTGAAATGTTCTCCTAGACAGGAGCTGTGCCCCTTAAATAGCTACCCATCTTTTTGAATATGATAGTAGCTGGGCAGTTTAATATTTTTCAGCCTTTTTTACACCAAATAATACAAAAAACTGAGGAAAGCAACATGGAGGGGTGAAATAAGTCATATGTATTAAAATATGTAAGAAGTATAAATTTTTGAATTAGAGGAATATAAACACTTGCAGAATCCTGAACAAGTAAATATAGGGCCTACCAAATTTTGTGGCAAATTTCCTGTTGATTCATTACGGTCAGGAATTTACCTTGAAACAGAAATGGTGGTGGAGAGAGAAATTAATTGTTGGTAGCTGTACTTGTCAGCAGTGAAAGTGTAAATGGCTTTTCTACTGCACACTATTATCTTGAGTATATGGTATGCTGTGGTAGCACACTGTGTGCCATATGCCTCACCCTTTCATGTTACTCCCCCTCATTTTTAATGACTCGTTCCGTATATTAAGTGGGGAAACTATTCCAACAGTGAGACTGGCACATTCTTTACACAGCTGAATTGACACGTCTGAAGCTGCCTCTGCCTACTGCCTATAGGCTATCTTGCCTTTCTTTCATGGAGAATTTGTTTTGCCTAATTTTAGTCATGCAAACTCTGAAGTATGATGTTGTCATAAGTCCTTGCGCAGTAGAAGGCAGCAGTCAGCCTCCTTGGCCATATATGGCTCTTATGTAGTTGCCATATGCCCACTCTGATATTACCTGCATATCACATGCATTTCATTTTGTGTGAAGTGTGTTAGAGGGGATGAAAAAGGTTTTATGCAAGAAAAAACTATTCATGTACTTGGAACTTATATAAAAATAGTAATGAAAAATAACAGTAATTAATTCTATTTTATTTGATGTTTCCTCTGTAGTAAAGAAAAAAAAAATACCACAAAAATTTTAAAATAGCATAGTAAAAATCCCATAGTTCGGATGCTTTTTGCCAGAAAACTGTACTAGGGCATCTCTCTGGCATGAGAACTGGGTCTTCCCTGCTGCTGCAGTGCCGGAACAGACAGTGCTGTGCTCTGGCCCAGACCAGCTCCCCCTCTCCCAGGCAGTTCCTGGGCAGGATTTGGGAGTGGCCACTAACATCCACTTCTAGGTTGTGTTGTCTCTCTTTTGCAGGCATGGGCACTTCGATAGTAGAGACCTGTTCAGTCCTTTGCCAGGTGTCCTCAAGTGCCAAAAAATGGTCCGGGCCATGTTTACTTTGCACATTAGTGTGGGAGATAGATGCAGCAATGAAACATGAAAAGAGCATCTACAGAAAACAGATCACCACAACAGCAACCCCTCTGGGACCAGAGAAGCAAGAGACTGTTTACAACTTGTGTTTTTTATGGTACGGTTTTCCCCCTGAGCTCTGTTATCCGCCGCCATGTGGCACCCAGCGGTCGGACTGGGCAGAGCTATGTTGTCCTACCCCCATAGCCAGCCCCGCCTCTGTCCTATTCCCATTGGTTGCCTTACCCATCATTCACCAATCCCTGGGTTCCTATTGGGTGTCGATCGTTCCGCTGTCCCATTGGCTAGCCAAGTCCCCACACCGCTGCCTTCCACCTGAGCCCTTGTCCCCTCACATCCCTGCTGCCTGGGCCCTCCCCCGGCGCCGTAAAACCTGCGGGCATTTTCAATGAACTGCTTTTGGTCCAGAAAACCTCGGCTATACGCTTGTGGTTTAGTGCCACAGCAGCGGGGCTCAGCTATCTGGCCCCGTCCCCGAGGGGCAGTGGAGTGAGGAGCCATCGGTCAGCTCTGTCATATTAGCAATTTATTTTGAATATCAGTGGACCCTCAAAGTAAAACTCCTGTTAATGTCCCTGAAAGTTGTGCCTAAAATTATCAGTCACTCAGACACACACTTTGACATATAAGTTAATTTAATAAGTGCCTTTGTGGAGCCTCATACAGCCACTCTTTAAGTTACTTTCTGGACTGAGTTCCTCTTTTCCTATCTGTTTATAGCACATTAACTCAGCTTTAAAACTTACAAGTATGCTTTTTCTGAGGCCTATGCCAGCACAGCTTTGCTTTCATGCAGATGTGCTCCATTTCAAAGAAAGCATAATTTGTTAAATTTTGGTCTTTAAATATATAAGTTAATCCTATGAGAGGCCTAGAATGATCTTCCTTACCAAAGCTTGACCTCTGCTAGTTGTATATTCACATCTTTGCCTTAGTACAGACACTTTTTCTTCTGTTTGTCTAGATTTTATAGCTGTGTTCAGAGCATCCTTGTATCTTCATTTAACTTAACATTCATTCCTGTCATTCTAAAATTCAGCTTTGATGATGAGTTTTGACAGCCTCTTATAAACTGCTTTTCACTTTTTCTTTCCAGTGGTGGGGTCCTGTTTCCTAACAGCTTCTGTCTTAATTGCCTCCGTTGCTGTTATACAATGCCCATCACTGCTTTGTCTCTCACGAATGTAGCAAAGAGACCAGAGTAAGACTATTTTTGTTGTTGGTTTAGTTCAGCAAGCTGCAGTCAACTCTCTCCATTCGCAGTAAGCTGAGGAAGTACAAGAAATTGCTTGTAAAACAGAGAGTAACCTGCCTTCTAGGCTTAGCTTTCTCCTTATGCCTAAATGGTTTACTGTTCCATCCAAATTTTGTTTGCACTCTGTAGTTCTTCTTTCTTTTTTTTTTTTTTAATTGCTTCCTAATGTATAGGAAAAAAAAAGATTGAATGTAAGTACTTGACATTACTCACATTTCTGCTTTATACAGATTAATTATGTGTTAGATGTGAAGCATTTCCTATTTGTGTTTAAATTTGTAATGTTTTTATGCCAGTTAATGGTCTTGTACTTGTGTCATGAGTCAGGGATAAGGAAAACCTTCATTTGTCTTCTCCATATTTCATCATTCTGCACATTTGTTACTGATGGCCTGCTCCTTGCAGAAGCTAAGTAATTTTTTTTTTTCATCTTTTCTGATTATTGTGTATGAGGTTTCGAGCCCTTTCATCATTTGCGTTGCTTTTCTCTGAACCTTGCCTACTTCTGCAGTATCCTTTTCAAGACTGGGTAATCAGTAGCACGTACAGCATTCCAGATGAGACTCCACCAACTGATTTATATCATGGTATTACAATACTTTCTGCATTATTCACCATCCTATGTCTTATCCTTCAAAACATCATGTCTGCTTTTTTTACCACAACTCAGCAGTGAGCTGAGGTCTTTAATGAGTTTTCTACAGTGATACCAGACTATTTTCAAAAGTTCACACAGTTAATTTAGGATGATGAAAGTACGCTCTTTCTTTTTTCTTCTGTCCAATGTGGGTTATTTTGTATGTACTAACATCAAGTTTCATTTGCCATTTTGGTGATTACTTTGGTTTCTCTTGTAAACTTCTCACAGTCCTGTCTGGACTTGACCCTAAATAACTTTGAGGCACCTGCAGTTTTCCTTGCTTACTACTCAGCCTTTGTTCCAGTTATACTTGAAAAGAAGCAAACAGCTTGATCTTAGAGTGACCAACTTACTTTTTCAGTAAAGAAACCTGACCATTTATTGAGTATTCCTTTATTTTTGTGTCTTAGCCGGTTTTGATTATGGTAATACAGCCCAGCAGACATATTTAATATACTGTTCCCCCCACTGACATTTTAAAAGGGACTTTGTTGAAATCAGATTTTTTAAATGTTTTATTAAGGTACCAACCAGCTCATGCATTCTGTGCATGTTGATTTGTAAGACATGAACTCCTGGCTTCTCAGACTGTTACTGCATAAATCTATTTCTCTAATTGTCACCCCTCTGTCATAATTTTCAATGGGGAAAATAAAAAATGTCTAGAGTTCTTGCAGTTTACTAGCAGGGTAAGTGACAATCATAGGAGACAGGGCAAAGCATGGTTCATAACGTGTCATTCACATTGTTTAACCTATTTGTTAAGTTCTCTGATGATGCCACCCAAACCATTTGTCTCAGACCTTAGCCTGTCCTTACACTTACAAAGTTTTCCTGAACATTTGCAGACTTTCCTATTACTTGCCTAAGCACTATTCCAGAAACTTAAAATACTGGCTCGTTTGTCTGTCCATTCAAGACATAGAGGAGAGATTATTCCCTCATTTTTTTCATTACCTTAGTATCTGTAGTTTGGTTTTAGATTTCATTTTCACTCTTTTCTTACTCAGGATAATCATTCTCAGTATTTTTTTCAGAGATCAGGTTTCTAATTATTATTGTTCCATGCTGTATCATTTCCATATCATACACAACTTCTGTGAAAGGCAGTTCCACAGACTGGACAGAGCCAAAAGGAAATCACATAAAGCTTGTCACAGGAAGGCAGTTTCAAGCATCAGAAAGCAAACCATTGAAAGACGGAGAGCCAAGAGACGGAAAACCCCAAATCTGCTGTTTGTTCCAGTGATATTTCCAGTATTGATGTCCCAGATACCTGTCATCAACTGGCATCTTTGAAACTCAGTTAGTGTCAGGATTGAGAGGTGTGTTTGCTGGGAGAGGTCAAATACCCTGCGCAAGTTTGACTTTCTTTACTTTTTTATCCCAGCTGATATTTCGTTGTAGAAATATTACTGCAACATCGTGCTACACAAAACTCTGTGAGACATCTTTGCTAACTATGTTGGGTTTTTTAACAGCTTTCAAGGATGAAATTGTTGGAAAAAGAGACCGTTTTTATTTTCTCAGTGGGACAATTTTGTGTCTTCTTTGGGATGCAGTGAGGGTGGAGAAGAAAAATCTTGGCCTTGTACTTTCACTGGTGCAAATTATTTGCTTAAATTTTTTCGACTTATTCAGCAATAACTAGACTACAGTTTTGACACACCTGCTGTATTTCTGTATAGTAATGCAGGAAATATTTGAAAAATATAATAATTACTTTACAGATCCCATGTAATTAAGTTTGTCTTTGAAGAGAAGTTGACAAATTGTGGTGGAGAAAGCTGTTTTTATGTAGTACAGATTGGAAAGAAGAGGATTAGATTGCAATGTGATTTAGGCTTTGTAGTTTTAAATAGAAATCAGAATTTGAGGAGCCCTTTAAAATTCACTGTTTGTGAGTCAAACAAGCTAGAGCAGTCCTATAGTTCAGGTGGGCAGTCTGCAGGTATGAATATTCTTCTGTCTGTGGAGTACATTGTGTTTTGACAAAATAGCAGAGGGAGAGTTTGTAGAGTGGTGTCACAGGAGTGGAGCCCACAGGAAAGAAGTAAATGAATGAAACAAAGAAAACAAAGAAAGAACATTGCTGTGATCCTGAATGATGGGCCACTGTGTGCATTATTTAGCTATCTAGAGGTCTTCAGAGTTCTACAGATGAAGTCTGGCTGTTCCCCAGACAAAACTGTCAGTTGGCTGGCACGGTAAGGATAAAACTAAATGAAGATTTGCTGAACTTTATATTTTTCTTCTACTTTTTTTTTTCCTTTTTGAAACAAGGTAAATGAAGTGAACATTTTCTTGAATGTGCAAATGAAGTTCTGCTTTCTGCAAGGAGTTTTTAATATTTCTTTGCACATTCTTCCTGATTTTTTGCCTTTTGGGGCACTGCAACACACTGACGAGCGTTTGTAACTAAATGATCATTGGTGTTTGGTAGTTAATTGAAAAGTAAAAAATATTCAGATTAACCCAGCTTTGCTTTCAATGGCACTTTTATTTGTTGTTCTCCATTTGCCTAGCTTTCCAAAGATCCTCTGATAGTCTTGTAGCATTTAATCTTGATTATCTATAACACTATTGTGTCATCTGCAGATTTTGCTATTGCATTGCTTGTTACTTTTTTCAAATGACTCATAAGATTGGATGTTCCACCTTCAATTTACTAATGTAATGTTTTGCTCCTTTCTTTCAGATTTTGTCTGTACCATGCCAGTGTTTTATCAAATGCTCAACCTGTGTGAAAGCTGCTTCTAATGACTTGTAAAATGTTTTTCTTTAGTTCTTACTTACAGAATTAGTGTCTTGCTGCCATTCAGATATTGACAAGGATTTTAGGATTGCTAGAGGTTAATTAGCCGGGCTCTAAAGTTTACCAATTGTTTTTCAAGCTTTGTTGTGAGGAGGGGAGGAGGAAGTATCTTTCTTGAAGTCTTAGGTATGACGGCAATTCACACCAACATGCCCAACCTGAATTAAGTAGTTCTGATGATGATAACCACATAACTGTGGTAGTGTGGAGCTGAGGGTGCAATGCAATGTGTGTCTGGAAAACTATATAAACCTCAAATGGTGAGCCAGCACGTTGCAGTGCCCTACCCCAGTCGGTGTTTTAGCTATTTCCAGGCTGTAATCAGTCTTAAATACTTGAAGTTTTTGACAGTACCCGTACAGGATCTGTATTTTTTAAAAAAAACTATGTAGATGTTTTGGGGAAGTCTGTACTGTGCTTCTCCCCTCTCTTCCATGGGCTTGTGGAATATGCGTAAACTTGGCTCGATAGCTACTGATTTTCTGCATTTCAGCTGCAACTGACATGCACGTATCCCTGCTCACACCTCTTGGATATGAAAAGTCTAAGAACTATATTACATCCAAAGTATTCCTATTATAGCATGCACAATATAGGTTAGATGTCCTTTGCACATGCTGCACAGTACATATTTGTTCCTTATGATATGCTGTTTATAAGCCTATTTGTATTAACATTTACCATCTGTTATGCTTCTTGCATAGTCAGGTGATGTGGCTGTCCAAGATTCAGTAAATTATTTTACCTGGCAGATTTATCATCCTTGGTGTTCTTAGCATAAATCTCCCCTCCTATTTCTGAACATATCCTGCTTGTCTTGTTAACTGTATAATTGATTTTTATCACCTATCAGCTCCTACGAAATATGCATAGATGTATTTTCAAAGATAAAATTCCCCTATTTTTCTCCAGTCTGAACATCTGTGAATTTGGGCTTTTATTTTTCACCCTTAGGACAATGTTTTCTGAAAGGGGACTTTAATGCCTAAGGAACATACTTATACAACACAACTTGGCAGGTACAAAGGTGATTATTGTACTTAGGAACAGAAAGCCCAGCGCACAATGCACAGGTGAACACATTCAGATGTAACTTCTCAGCTCTGGATATAATTTTGTGGCCATGTCCCAGTCTCAGACATGTTTCACAGCTTTGAGATTTCAGTGGATCTGTGCTGGTGTACAAGTAGAAATGTCCCAAGGCATTCAACACTTAGTTTTCATGAAGTGGCTCTCACTTGTGGAGTCTACTGGTGTCTCTCTTTTTTCCTTTCTTACAACTATCAGCACCTGGCCTTGTCAGACTGGTCTCAAAACTCAGCCCTGTGTGCTAAGAGCCTTCTGTAATTATGGCACAAGACAGTGCTGGGCAGAGGTAGTTTAAGACAAATCTGAGATATTAGCTAGGATTTCGTTAGCATAGTAATGCCCATGATTACCAGCTCGGTATGAAGTAGACCACTTCCCTGAAGAGTTCTGTGCCAGCACTGAATGCTGCCTCCAGCACTGGAACTGGCTCATGTGGAGGTATTTCAGTTCTTCCTGCAAAGCACTGCTTTGTCTGTATTAAAACACTTTTTTACCTCTCTGCTAACTTTGCTTTTAATTCCTGGCTCAGCTTGTGCTTCCTTAATTGCTATCTGTTTCACTGCCTCTCCTGGGAATGATCATTCTTTCAAGTCTGTGAATATATGGAAGAGGGTTTATGATGTCATATGTAACAAATATTTCTTTCTGTTGGGCAAAATCCATTCAGCTCTTTAGCTCTTAGTATTTTTTAACCAGAGTATTCCAAGATAGACCTTACTGCAAATGGACAAGGATGCTATGAAGTTGAGACGCAAGACACAAGAGCAAACTCAAATACAAAATCCATGTTCTTACAAAACTACTCAATAATAAAAAATGTCCATTCCAAAAATGTTTGTTTGAGCAATTACTCTTTCAGCTCCACGCCTTTTGCCAAGATGTGTTCCATGAAGATGCCAAATGTAAGTACACTTGCTCTTTTTGGTTTATGATGAGTATAACTCGCACGACATCAATTCAACCCTGGGGCCTATTCCTTTTCTAGTGCACTATTATGCTCATTGTGTCATCAGTCTAACTGGATGCTTTTTCTTTTATTTTATTCCCATTAAGCCAGATGTCCATGTTTATAAGACTGATTTGAAAATTTGAGGCAGAATTTTTCTCTTAAACAAATGGGGCCATCTGGTCAGTATTGGAATGGCAGGGTCTGGGACTGAGGATGAAAAAAAAAGTTTGTTCTCAGACAGAAAGATTAATCCTTTCTCCTTAGGGAAAAAAAAATAAAAAAAAATCTTAGTCTATTCATTGTTATCTGTGCTGGCCTCTGCTGTGATGCTAAACTAATGGTCATGGCATGATGACCAATAAGTCCAGGTAGCTGAAACTGCCAGGTTCATATCTCCTCCTCGTCCCTGATATGTAAGCTAGACATATGGGACATATGGCTAGTTGCAGCTTACATATTCAGTAATAATACTTCCGTAAAACTGATTTTAAAAGGATGAAAGAAAAATGACTGGAGCTGGCTGTCACATGCTTCGTGTAAATGATCTTTCTCCTGGAAAGCTGATAGACTTCTGAGGCATCCATTAACTCTTCCTAAACTCTAGTGATTTTCTTCTGCATGGCAAATAACAATAAGCCTATTGAGGAATTTAACTTCTCAGCTCATTCCTGAAGCAGGCATCACTCATATTTAAATACATACATAATGAGTATCTGTTTGGATTCTGTAGTTAGGTTTTATTTTGCCAGTGTCATTCCTGTTTCATTCTAGCTGTACTGAAACAAGGAAAACCAGTGAGTTGATGCCATTAAAGTGAGTCAAGCCTAATGTACAGTCCAGCTATATAAATATGTCTGATTTCCTCTATATTTAATATGAGGAAATATAAGTATTTTGATCGCATTCCAAAAATATAAGACAAACTTGTCTAACTAATATCAAGATAAAAAGATGAATAATGAGGTATAAAACTCATAAGTACATACATCCACATAGTACCAGTATCCACCTACAGTGGAGTGTGTAGGAGGCCTCACACTCACAGATGTTTATTCTCTTTACCAGAATCAGATAGTTTTCCACACTGAAAGCAAAGAGATCTGAAAGGAATGTAGATGGTTGAAATCCGAGAAGTGGAGTGAATCTCCTTTTATATCTACCAACTACTACGTGAATTTAATTCTAATTATTTCAGTTCCTGTGTTTCTACCCAGGCAACAGTAAAATTCTAAATTTTAAAATTTTTACAGTGGTGTGGATTTCCACTTGAGCCCAGTGATGAGGGTAACTAACTTGTTTGAACAGCACTTGGCAATAACAGCTTTCTGGATAAAGCAAAAAAGGAATATATATTTGGAATCATCTTTCAGGTTTTTAACCTCCTAGTATTGCATGACACAGTAGTGTGAACTGACTGGTTTTTCACTCACCATAATTTCTCTGAATTTTGTAAAGTTTCATTGCTTCTGTCATATCTAAAATTAGACTGTATTTATTCTTAGAATGAAATGCAATTTCTCTGCTTGTAGTGTGCTGTTTAGGGCTATGTGTGCTCTAAAATACATATCATAATATTAGTTGTCTGTAGAGATAAACATAGAAAAGTATTGTAATTTCTTTTTTTCTTTAAATATATTGAATCTATCCATTTATATACTCTCATTTGCTGTGATTAGAAATTAATTTTAAATTTTTTTCCCCACAGCAGCCTGCTTACATAGAAGAACTGGGTTTTTTTCCTAGCGAGTAGGAATGCTCCTCTGTCTTATGGTGACAGTTATAGTACAGTATGTGGGAAGGACTCATCATTCAGGCTAAGCCCACTTGTTAAACAAGTGGAAAGCTGAATATATAAGTAAACTTTGTTCTGATTCTGCAAACATGGGTTGCTTGAGTACAGCTTATACTGAATCTTTATTACAAGGACAGTATAACAGGACATGGATTCCTGAATTAAGTAGGAGTGATTTCCAGGTTTGCATAGGAAGCACACAGGCCAAGCTGTCTGCTGTTGTGAAATTTTGCAACCTACATACATTGACTGCCGCAGCTGATCAATACAGGAGCTCTTTGTTTAGGTAGATGTTTTCTCAGAGATATGTAATACCACTGTTTCTATTTTGGGGCAAATTCTGGATGAACAGAATTATGAAGTCAGACCAGATCTCCTAAATGAAAGACTGATGATGAATTAGGCAATAAAGTTATTTATATAAATTCTGGCAAATACCTAGTCTCATTTTTAAGAATGCAATTTGGTGTTGTTCCAGTGAAGTCAGCAGCAGACCTCCCTCTGACTTTAACAGAGGAAATGTTCTGTCTTTATGAAATGTATTTTATTTAAAATCCTTGAAAAGTCAAAAAGAGCCATCTGAGTTTTTATTTGAGGTTTTGAGAACAGGCCAGAATTAAAATATGACTGGTAACAGCTCCAGCAATTGAGATACTTCCTGCAGCATGAATTCATGGCTCCCCTGGGTTCTGTCACCAGAGTCTGCAGAGGTATTAACCTGGCAGGAAAAAGTCCTGCAGTGGTGTTTGTGAACATTGTTTCTTGGGTGGGAAGGGGGTCAGAAGTATATCCATTAAGAGTGCCAAACTATAAGTATGTAAGAAAAGGTGTGGAGTTTTAAAAATAGTTTTTGTGACTTTTTAAAGCATTTTCTGTTAGTCATTTTGGCCAGAATTTTTTTGTGGTGACCCACAGCAGGCCAGTGTCATTATGGCTGCTCTTATATTAGTGTTTTAGAAAATCCAGTTCCTAGGTAGTGCTACTGCAGAGGCTTAACTGCTCAAGGGAATCCTTTGTCCATATGTGTGTGATCAACTTATTGTGTATTTGCTGGTGAACCAACAAATACACACAAATATTCTGCACTAACAGCTCTAATCACACTTAACAGGGATCAGAGCTCAGTCTTATTAGACACACTTGGTTATTAGCCCATGAAAGTAGGGAGGACTGAAGTGGATTGTGTAGTAAAATGAATCACAAATCTGGAGGAAATAGAACACATCAATTCCACTACTTAAGGAACTACTAGTGTTTTCATATTTCAGTGTTTTCAAGCTTTATTTCTACTGCAGTTTTTCAGTTGGACAGGAAGTTTTTTTCATCTTTTTTTTTTACAGATTGTTTTTACTATAGTTCTTAAAATTATCAGGAAAATAATCATAAGAACTGTTAGAATCATAGAATCACAGAATGGTTTGGATTGAAAGGGACCTTAATGATCGTCTAGTTCCAAATAGCTGTGCCATGGGCAGGGAACCTTCCACTAGACCAGGTTGCTCAGAGGTCCATCCAACCTGACCTAGTTACCTAATTAGGAATTGTTAGGTTGACTTTTTTTTTTTTTTTCTTTTCCCTGTGGAAGTAACAACTGGTTCTGGTTTTTTGGTTTTGCTTTCTTTGGGTTTTTGTTGTTGTTTTTGTTTTGTTTTGGTTTTGTTTTGTTTTTTCTTTTTACTGCTATTCCAAATACTCTGTTTATTCTGTAATCAAAATACGTATCTCACATATGGTGTTGCTTTATAGCAGATTTTACCCCAAATTTCGGTATATATTTTGCTGCATAGTAGTTCAAGTGTATAACAATGTAAATCCTCTTAGTCAAAGACGAAACTAATGATAGTTACTACCTTGGAGATGCTGGGAATTGAAATGGTCTTAATCAACTGGCTTGTATGATTTATTCTTTAAAAGGTGATATAAGCATTCTAAACTTAGAGAAGATAAAAAATAATATCATCTGCAATAATATCAATTCCTGTAATGTGGCAGCAATTTTTTCCCAACAGTGGATATTGATAAGAAAATCACTGTTCTGTAATATTAATCAAGAATATTATTCTAGTGTTTGTGAAGAACTGTTCTAAATCTTTTTGACAGGGTGCTGCAAAATATACTTTGGAAATTTCCTGCTCATGACATCAACAAATTGTACAGTAGGTGTATCCAGATACTAGTTTATTATGATAGAAGAACAAGTGCACCTAGAAGCTAAAAAATTTGGAGTATCTGTTCATGGCCACATGCATTCACAGGGTGTAAGTGCTATCTGAAGAGATGTATGATTTAATATTTCTTAAGCAAAATATAGATAAACACCTTGTTTTAAACAAATGGAGTGTCAGTAAACTTGTTTAGCATACTGTGAAAAAAATGGCACTAACAGAGAATGCTTATAATAAACTTTGTCAGATATTTATTCAACAAAACTTTAAAAAGGTGTAATGAAGTGCTATTTTGAATACTACTTAAGAGTACTGTTAAGGGAAGGGTCTTATTTCAGTACTTACTCAGAGTTTCTGTTGTTAGCTCTGGTGTGAGTCAGTTCAAGCAGATGTCTAAGTGCCTACTTGCATAGGCCTAACTGAGACTGCTCAGATGCTTCAAGTTATTCCTATGTTATTAAAATGATCTAGATGAAAATCTAAGCCCTGAGCTCTACGCTGCTAGCTGGAGCCTTGGGGCTCTAAGGCTAAGATGAGGCTTAGAAGCTTATGATTGTTAGTGAACATCATTCCATTAACCTTATTTGGAATGCATTATAGCCTTGCCACCCAGGCAAGCCTCATGCATTGGCCAAACAATTAATTGCTGTAGTTTCTAGGTACTTGCACAGGACTCCATGCAGCCTGCAAAAGAGACTGCTTCAGGAAATCACCTGAACACTCAGAACACTTCAATAGCACTTACTTTCCTGTCTCATGACCATAATCTGCCCTTTCATTTTAAATTAGAAATATTCTAATTCTTCCTCAGTTACAGGTGAAAACAATCTGCTCCAATGGCATATTCTGTAAGTGTCATTAATATCTTATAGCAGGTCTGCCTTCTTGCATGCAGTTCTATCAGTGACCCAGTATTTTTGTTGTCTTCATGTGTTCCTCTTACTTCCCAGCATGTGGTCTGAGATGCTTATGAAATTAGATGGCATCCTGTATATCCACGTACCAAGCGTTCCTTATGCAGTCTGGGTCATCATTTCCCCACTGAAGCTGCATTCTGCAAAGCTTCTTTCAATGCTGTGTGTAGTGTCCTTTTTCCTAAAGCTCACTTTTAGAGATGGGCTTCCCCAAGGAGGAAGTTATCTAGTAACCAGGCATACGGGAAAAAGCTAAAAACAGGTTACCTAGAATGTGAGGCCAAGAAAGATACTAATTTCCTGCCCTCCAGCCCTCCAGGTATGAGGGAAAAATCTATGTAATTTGAAATAATCTCAGTTTTGCATGGTTAGCTTCATAAAGGACTTTCCCATTTGCTACCTAGGGAGTACTTTGGATACCTACATTGAAAAGATGGAGTAGATTTGAGAGGTAAACACCAAGACTGTCTGTCTACACAGGCAGTGAGAGAGTCCTATTTAACTGAGTACTTACCAGCTTTATTTCATTACCTTAAATTTCAGGCCATGGAAATATGTTTATACCTCTCAAGGTTTCTAGTCGAACTTTGTGCACCAAGGAAGACTATGGTTAACATTAACAATGCTTTGTGTTGGCAAGTCTGAAAATCCTGCAGGGATGGAAATTCCACAGTTTCTCTGTTTGCCTACTCCAGTGCTGCTCTCCTGTCATACATACAGAGTCTCTTTAGAGCAAGTACAGTTGCAGTTGTAGCTTAATCAGTATCAAGACCGAAAGTATTTCTCAGAAGAGAAAACAGGTACTATAAATTCACAGACATTTCAGTCTGGCATAACCCAGCGATGTTACTTAAGAAGGTGAAACCATGTGGTACCACATGGCGGTGGGAAGCCTTGCTGGTTGATGATTAAGGCTTTCCCATTATCCATGTCAGATCTAAATTTTGACAAAATATTAGGAAACTTTAAATCCCATGAAATATTCTTTGCTTTGTAACTGTCAATATCAAAGTGACATTTCTTAAATAAGTTGAGTGTTGGTAGGAAATGTGCATTTCAAAGGTATAAAAGATTTTGAGCACTGGAAGGAAAGGCATTTTATTTCCCTGTGCCAGTGTGTACTGCAAGTATGAGAAAATCAAAATAGTAACAAAAAATGCCAGATTTGTCTTGCCTTTTTTTAAAACAGCAGTTACAGAACAGAAATCATTAATTCTGGAACTTTTTGTGCATCCAATACAACTTTCTGAAAAGACCACATGAAATTTACTGTGTAGGTCTCTGGAAAATTTTTGTATCCTATAGGAAAGTGTCTTTCTCTGACCTTGACCAAGTGATTACAAACAAAGAATAAAATTTGTAACATGAAAAACATTGTTCCTTTATGTGTATTCATTTATAATAGGTCTTCTTTTCTTTTGTTCTTAGATGTGTTATAATTCACAGCTTATGTGAATTCAGGAAATAATATTTGGACTGAAAAAATTGTTGAACTTTTTCTAGGCATCATTTCATGCCTCAGAAAGAAAATGGAGTAAAATGATCTGAAGTGCATTTTAAAGACTGCAAGAATTACAAGCAAAAAACTAGAAGCTTTGTTGATGAAATAATCACTATTTTCATATTTACTTGTGGTGTAGCAGTTATTGTGCCCTCTGCATTTTGCTCCTGTGAGAAATGTCAGTAATGTCCCACAATTCATCAAGGAGATATGTGTTTGCTTTTCCTCCCCATGAGGGAACCAGACCTTTCTGACTGGCTGAGTAGCTGCATTTGTAGGACTATACTGATGCACTCGTTGTTATTCAAGGTTATAGACTACAGTTTCTGTAACTGATTATCTTGAAGGATATGATCCAATCTTCATTGAAGCCAAGGGAGAAACATGACTGGTTGAAAGGGGTTTATTGCTGTCAATGAACTATGTGCTTCCAAGAATAAAGCCTAGTTGAGAGTCCATTGCGATGGTGGCATCCTAAAGGCCTTAATTTAAATTCTTTATTGTGCATCTGAGCAGACTGCGTGCTTCAGATAAATGTGGAGAACATTTGTGTTGTTAAAACAGGACTATAATCCACCACAAAATGCACAATTTTTAATATTTAAGAATAACAAATTGAGCGTATCCTTCACCCTAAAGTATGTGGCTGTGTTCCCACAGTAGATTGTGTTAATAGTTGAAGAAAGTAAAATTACATCAGAATGCTAGAGAAACTCATGGAGTTTGCAGTAGTCATAATGAACTCAAGATTTATGCTACATACAGTATAGATAGAGGGTTTCCTGACATAGTGATTGCCTGTGCATTAGTAGTTGGTGAATGTCTTTAAACAGGCTCTTGTAAAAATGTTGAAATATAGAAGTGTAATCCATATTTAATAGGAATAGTATGTAAAGGTTAATACATTAAAAAAAAATCAGTACTTAAATTTACCTCCCTACTATCTTCTTTCATGGGGAATGTCCTATACAGATGGTGCAGTTGACAAAAGTCAAAATTCAGTGAGCAGAACAAATGTCACTAAGTAAAGCTTGGTGCATCAGCAGCCTTAATGCAGAAGATGGGACAAGGTAGAAAGGGCCATGGCCTTCTCATTTATTTTTTTTGTGCTTATGGATAACTAAGGTAATTAGTATATAGTGACATCTCTCTAATTGCCGGATGGAAAAGTGACACTTATGATAGATTTAGACGAGAACAGAAAGTAGTAGAAAGAAAATATTTTTCTTTTTTTTTTTTTTTTTTCCCTTGGCTCCATAACTTGAGAGAATTAAGTACCTTAGAAGTTTGAACTGGTGGGAGAGCAGCATTGTAAAATGAGAGAAATAGAGAGTGAAAGCCAAGCCACAAATAACTGCAATATGGTGATCCCTTAAGCCCCACAGTTAAGAAAGAAAAAAAAAAAAAAAAGCTCCTTGTTGAGAATTCAGAGCGGGCAGAAGAAATTAAATGGGTGAACCGCAAGATGGAAAACTGGTTCCAGACTATGACGTTCTAGTGACGCAAGCTGAAAAAGGTGCTGCGGCACAACGTGCTCTCCTGAGACCCTGCAACAGTCATTTCTATAGGAGAAAAACCACATGAAGACAGTGAGTAAGGGAAATTTTAATACTAAAGTAGACTGGAAGAGACTGAAAATCCAAACTGTTTGTGGAAAGCAGTTCTGTGTCTGAGTGGAAAACAATGAGCCCTTATCCACAAGTGAAATGACGATAAAGCACATACTGAGTGTTCTGCTTAACAGCTGAGAAAGTAAAGGAAAAGAAGTGGAGGGGAAAAGATAAGTAATCCAGTAAAAGGTGAAAAAAAGCAGAATGCTAGGGCGAAAGCAGTATGGTATTAAGGGAAATTTAATGAATATATTTACAATGGTCATGGGTCAATGGAAAATAAGGAGTGTTTCTCATAATGAAGAATGGTTCAGTCCTGGACCTATAGCTCAGTTAGCTATAGATTTATCAAAACTGGTGTGAACCCAGAGGTACCAAATTCTCTGTCAGCCATTATGAAGGAGTAACCTCTACTGAGTGATTTCTAGTTAATCCAAAGAATTTTGTTTTGTTTTGTTTTCTTGATCAAGAGATTTTCTTGTTTAAGTTAGACAATATGAACCACAGATACTGATAAGAGATGCCGGAGCCATCCTTCCTGCATTTGTCTTATAGAAAGACATTTTCCACAAATGTCAGTACAATTATTGAACAGGATGATTTTAGAAGGCTAGATGATAAGTCATCCCCATCTTCAGATGCCAGCATTAGCTCAGTTGGTTAGAGTGTGATGCTAGTAATGCCAGGGTTGTGGGTTTGATACCCATATGGGCCATTCACTTAGGCATTGGACTTGATGATCCCTGTAGGTCCCTTCCAACTCAGAATATTCTCTAATATGAATGTGGCTACTCAATGGTTTTTACCTGATAACAGTGGTGGAGAATTCAAGTGTCTGGACTAGTTTCCCAAGCTATCAGTTTGTTCTGAGGTTGTAACCTTTGTTCTGAGATTGTAACCTCAAATCCATATAAATAAAGCATTTGCTAATACCTGTATGTCTCCCTCATTTTAAAGGTACTGCCCTGTAACTTTTATTTGTTCTTTTGGTTTTGTTCCTTTCTTGGTTATCTGAGGCTTTCTTTTTAGTTCTGAAGACTAACACTCACAAAAAAAAAGAAATGAAATTGCTACATTCTTTGTGCAGATTTACCTTCTTCTCTGAGATGGCAAATTTACACATACTAGGTATAACTTAATTGAGTATTTCCATACTTACATCCTATAATATTTAAGCACTACTATGAGTTTGCGGGATTTTCCATATTAAGGAAATGAACAATTAGTGCATGGCACCAAGGAATATTTCTGTGCTTAATACTTAAAATTTGTGTAAGTTCTTGGAACAAATTCAGGGTGCGTATGAGGAACAAACTGAAACTGAAATGAAACAAAGTGTTAAGAAGACTTGGTTCTAAAATTTGCTACAGTGTTAATGAAAAGTAAATTTTAATAAACATAGTTCATATTGATGATAAGTTGTCCAAAAATAAGTATAAATTCCAGTAAAAAGCCTTTAATCCCAGTACTTTTCTATGTTTGAAAGCTGTTAGGTACTTTTGCCTAAACCAACAGACAGTTTTTCACTGACTGTCTTCTTTACAGGGGCATGAAGGACATAATACTTTCAGATTGTTCCTCCATCATCATCCTGGCTAGGCTTTGTGAACGAAGATTTGGGAAGGGCTCTACCCACGCTTGCTGCAAGCGCGCTGATGGCTAAAGAGGCCGATGCGAGATAGGCAAGTCCGGGTGCAAAAGGCACAGCAGAAAGTCTCCATAGGTGGTGTTGGCCTGAACCGCCTGCATGCAGGGTTGGGTCTGCGGCTTCCAGTGCACCTTCTCACCTGCCGTTTCGTCCCTCACCTGTCGCTGCAGGGCTTTGCAAATGTGGGTGAATCCTTCGAGCCTGTGCAGTGTATTTTTTAGGTGAGGGGCAGCGTGCGCGGAACTGGCCCCCCCGTTTAGTCCTAAGGTTCATCTGCCAGGGCCCAGCAAGCTTGGACGGTGGCAGCAAAGTCCTCAGGATGTAGGTTTAGTTCGAGTATCCTTCTCTTAGATGGATGGCCTTACAGGGCTAAGCGAGCTCCATCTGCCTGGGTTTGGAGTTAGAGTTGTCCTTCTCCTAGGATGGTTGCCGGGAGGCTGGTGAGCCCATCCTGCCCATGGACACACTTTGTGTGACCCTTCAGTTGAGACTTGACTAGCATGAGAGACCCTCCCGGAGGCACAACCACTGCCAGCACAGCTCACAACCTCATAAGGGCACGCAAGCTTCTCCCCCACGACGAGGGGGTGTCCGTGGAGAAGCAGATTGTTCCTAATGCAGTGATATATTCAAAAATTTTTTACCTTTACAATTCTTCCATATGAGTAAGGGATTTCCTCTTATCCTCCCAAATAAGCTGGAGTTATTGTAAAAAATAGGTCTTTCCCCAATTCTGCAATTTTTATGCCCTTCAGCCTGTTGCCACAGTGGAGGGGCTGTATGGTCTGTCCTCTTATGAGGAAAAACTGTGAAGACAACACACACTGGAGACTGGGGACTGGCATCTGAGGGTCACAGGCATCTTTGTCTTGAAAAAAACCCCACCTTATGATTCCTTCTTGACTAACCTCAGGCAGATTAAATAGAATTGCAGCCTATTTCTTCAGCTGCGTATGGATGTAGTACAATTATTTCTGTTTTTTCTTTGAATTAAGGGAAGACTTAGAAGACCATAGGTCTATCAACATATGTATAAGTGTCCGACTTAGCCCTTTCCTTGGTACCAGATAGACCAAGGTCAAAATCTTTGCCCATGACTCTCTCAAAGGTGTGGAGTTATATTTACCTTCAAGGGGTACTCATGTTAATGTGCCTGTAACTCTGCAGAGGACCTCTCTTAAACTTCCTTCCTGATTTTTGTTCATTTCATAGCCTGTACTCTTTCTCCATGCGATCCCAGGCTCTGCATGAAAGAGATTGGAGTCTCCTGTTAGGAAGTCTACCCATTTCAAGAAGAAAAAGCCAATCATGACAGGTGAAAGAATAATGTATCTTACTGAGAGGAGTTCATATAGCAATACATGGTTAACAAATTGGAATGATCAAAAGCCATAATAAAAGCTGGTGCTCATTCCCACATCATTCATGCCCTTTTAAAGTAGATACACTTATTACAGGTTTGATCCTAAAGTCTGATCCTCAGAAGACTGGACACACTTGAGTCTCAGTGGGCCTAAGTGTGCACTCAATTTGAAGAGTGAAACTGTAAATAAAGATATTTTATGTGATACCCAGTAGGTGATGATGCCTTAGGATTCTATATATTTGTAGATTTTTATATAGCTGTCTAGTTTCTCACATTTGAGGTGGCAGCTGACAGTTTCTATCTCTATGTACATTCCTGAATTTCTGTCTCAAAGATGAGATAGGGGCTAGTACATCATGCTTGGGACACATGTACTTGAACGACATAACAAGATACAATTTTACCCAAAGCAATAGAAGGCCCAGAGATCTTGGAGGGGCTCTAAAGAAGGGATGATATGAAGATGATGATGGTGAAGAAGTAAGGGGTCTTGAGATGCCTGAGTCAGTTCCAGTGGGGTGTCACAAGGGGCAGACCTGAGGGAGGTTCTGAGGATGGCACCAGGGTGGATGGTCTTTGGGCTTGATTTAACCTTTAGTTATGGTAATTAGGTAGTATTACAAAATTGGTAAGACCCCCTATACTGGCACGCATGTCTATCTACTTTGTGAACCTGAAAAGCTTTTCAGTAAAGAACTACTCTCCACTTTACCCAGATTAATATTGCCTCAAAAGTTTTTTTCCTTGATTTTAAACAACAGTGATACTAGGACTAATGAGAGGATTAAACCTGTTTACATTTGTAACTGCTTTGCTGGATTTGAATACTCTAGGCTTTCTAGAGTTAGAATTCAAAATGCTTGATTAATCATATTGAAAACAGAAGTCTGCGTTGCAAATACATAATAATCATGTAAATCTATCTTGATAAAGAGCAAGAAAGGGAGGAATTAATTATAGGGGATTACTGGGAAGTTTATGTATATCCGTTCATTCAGCTTATACACATAATTTTCACTCAGCCCTGGTGAGGCCTCATCTGGAGTGCTGTGTCCTGTTCTGGGCTCTTCAGTACAAGAGGGACATGGAGCTCCTGGAGCAGGTCCAGCAGAGGGCAACGAAGATGATTAAGGGACTGGAGCATCTCTTACAAGGAAAGGCTGAGGGAGGCTGTTCAGCCTGGAGAAGACACTACTGAGAGGGAACCTTATCAATGTCTGAAGTATCTGAAGGGGGGGTGTGTCCAAAGAATGGAGCCAGGCTCTTCTCAGTAGTACCAAACAACAGGACAAGAGGCAAGGGGCAGAAACTGATGCACAGGAAATCTCATCTGAATATGAGGAAGAACTTCTTTACTGTGCAAGTGACTGTGCACTGGAACAGGCTGCCCAGAGAGCTTGTGGAGTCTTCCACAGTGGAGACATTCAAGAAAGGACCAGATGCAATCCTGTGCAATTCAATCTAGGATGGCCCTAGTTCATCAGGGAGGTTGGACCTGGTGACCCACCGTGGTGCCTGACTCATTCTGTGATTCTGTGACTTGTTCCTTGTTTGGTTACAAGTTATATTTCATAGTAAGTTATTGCTAGCTTTATCAACAGTGAGTTTTGTATTATGAACACACCTTAGGAATTAGACTGAGTACATATGACAGATTATTGGTGTAATGCCAAGTGAGATAAACTTTTTTCCCTGTAAATATATGGATTATTCATTATAAAATTAAAGTGCTTAAAGCTAAATGAAGTTCATCTCACATTTGTTCAGTATGTGATACAAAAATGTTTTCTTGGTTTTTTCAACTCTTAGTAAACTAATTTATTTAAATCAATAATTAACACACTATGCAAAGAAATAGACTCAATAATATTTTCATAATTTTAACTGTAATTAAGTTTTTATGTCAATATTTTTACTCTGACTCATTTAATCTTGG
>VWZG01005716.1:73709-86623 GCA_013396735.1 Grallaria varia | reverse complement strand
GATTTTTTTTAATTTTAATTTTTGCTTAATTGGAAAAAAACATTAAATAGAAATAATGAGAAAGTTATTCCAACTTTTGACCTATTATATACCTTGTAATTCTTATTCTGTGATTCTAATATTGACATATAAAGAACAAAATTTTAATTTTCCTGGGAGAGTGTTGCCCAGTTCCATCCTTATACAGTCAAGAATCACATGAATATTCACCCTTTGGAGGTTATCTAATACCACTTCATCCGCAACAAAGCCCCAAAATTAGTTGAGGTTGCTGACAATTGTGTACCTACTTCTATTTCTTGTTTCAGAATAATAAACACCTCAGAGCTTTCAAAATAGTGTGAAAAATATGCTACATTATTCACAAACACTTCTTTCAGCCTCCAGCTCAAGTTGCACCAATTTGTATTATATTGCTATTTCAGAACTGTGCAAGTCTCCCCCAGTGACACTCAAGTCCCAGAAGGGAAAAAGGGTTGAAGTGTAAGCATTTAAAGCTTTACTGACTTTGTGCATCACAGGAGCGCAGGGTTTAGAGAACAATATTAAACTTATACAAAATATCTTTGCCTGTGAAAACATGACTGAATTGTTGGAATTACTGAATAACAACAACACAGCAAATCAGCTGCTGCAGGCAGTAACTTTATTAACCTGTGGAGCAAGAGACAGTGTGGCATGTGCTGTGCACCATTACATTAGGCTGTGATGGGTGAATGCTCCAGTGAAATTACTGAGGGTGATGGTTTGGTGCCTGTCCACTGGGTGCTGAGATGAGCACTTCACAATAACTTTCACATTAGCTGAGGAGGATGCAATAGTTCTCAACACTGCACTCAGTGATGCTTTTCACCAGAAACTTTAATTTTATCCCATGAACTACTTTGGCTTCTAATGAAATAATTTATTTTTTCATCAAATCACATAGTACAAAGTGTTCTTGTAAGTCATATTGTTTATAGGAACTGTTCCACACCAAAGGCAATGTCTGAGAATGCCTGTGAAAGCCTCAGGCACAATGAGGTATTCTATTTCACAGGAAGTCCCTTTAAACTTCAGTTTTGATATAAAGAAAAAGTGTAATAATAGAGGTTGATAACTGAGCAACAAGTAGAGTAGAAAGACAGGTAAATGTAGTAACAGACTAACATGGATCACTAGAGTAAATCATGATGTTATATTCATGCCACAGCTAGTACTATTACAGCTCTTTTATCCTCAAAAGCTCAGGTGAACCCTACAAAAAAGTACTGTTAAAATTCGGAGATAATCCTGCTCTGTGATGTATGATCACTGAGATGGCTGAGTATTCAGGATGTCCATGAAGATAACAATTAACTGTTCCAGCTTAAAAACAGCAGCTCTAAAGTTTATTGACAGGTTATACGTATGAGGCCTCCCAATACCAGGTTGACTTCAAGTCCTACCAAGCCAGCCAGACTTACTGACTCTACCTGGAGTTTCCATGAGTTAAGACAACTGCTTGCAGAAAATCCAGTCAGCCAGCCTTTTCTAGTCCCTTATGAGTACCAGGATACTTCTTTCACCCAGCTACAGACATAATGCTCCTCAGACAAATACTTAGGCAATTGATCTGCTGAAGCTGAAGGAAAAATTCAGCATTCCTGCTGGCATACACCTGTTATTGGTCTTCTCACAGGGCTCAGAGCAATTCTTCAGTGTCAAGTTCAGTTTCTTGATTAAAGAAAGAAACGCATTTCCATTATTCTAAAGCTCTGGCATTTAGTATAATAAATATTCTTTCTGGACAAGTACTTTTCATTTTTAATCATGTAACAAAACAGTACTTTGTTTCAACAATAAGAAGGTTGGCCCTGACAAGCTGTTGTTCTAAAAATGAGTCACTGTTTTATTATTCTGATTCTGAGATCTGAGGATGAAAACATGCCATTCATTCATTGTAGACACCCCAATACTCTTCCCATCCTATCAGATAAAAGACTTCTTTTCTTTGTCAACATACTTTGGGGAAAAATTTTCTAGTGACTTTATTATGACCTACATGTTACAGGTTTTTTATTTCCCTCTGCGGCCATGAAGAGGGAAAGGAAGAATGAGTACACTGCTTAAAGTGTCAGCCAAGCAGCCTGAAGTGTATTCCAGCAGCACTTGAATGCCAAGCCAATGCAGCAGGGTGCAGGTAAGGGTGTGGAAGATAAAACTCCTCCAGCAACCTGACCCTGGGTGCTGCTGTTTGACTCTGGACATATTGCATGTCTGGAAAAGAGCAAACCACACTGCAGTGTTAACACTTTGCACAAAGGTCTCTTGGCTTTAGTCACATCACAGCAAAATAGCCTGAAAGGAAAAGACAACTTTCATTTTTATCCATAGAACAGTTTGTGTCACTGGCTTTCAAATTCCTTTCTATTCTCCAGGTTTCCATTTCAAATATTTACTATCTGCTGTTTATTGCTGAGCAATTGCCCTCTGAGGTGTGTGGTATGTTAGAAGGGTTTAGTTTACCACGTGGCTCCAAAATGATATTGATGACTTACAGACGGTGGAACAGCTACGGGCATTACAAAGACCATTCAAGTAAAGATTTGCTTTCTTCACTTTTCAAATACTTTGATTAAAATCCAGCTGTAAGTAATGTCAGGAAACACAACTAATGTCAAATAATATTTTTGAAAATAATTTGTCATGATACCACTTTGAAAGAAAAAAGTTGAAAGTCAAGAACCACTGTTACCCATCGCCAGCTTCACATCTTCTCCATGAAAAGTTATTTGAGAGCTATTGTCAGAAAATAAGAATATCTGCAAAATACTTTGCTGTATAGCAAATGAAAAGTTTCAGAGAACCATTCAGTTGCTGCATAGATAGAACATGCAAGTAAATTACTTGTAATCAAAAAGAGACTAAAGTGTCCTATAACAAAAGGCTGGAAAAAAATGTAATGTCAGACAGAGAGATCCTATGCTAAAAGACTGGTGTCTGGATTTCTACTTATATTTACCTTTTTGTCTTGGTTTTGGAGATAGAAAAACATTCATTGGATTTGAAAAGTGATGTGAAAGGGCTATTTACCAATATAACCTGCTAGAAAACTATGTCTATGTGTGGTGACCAGTTTTGCCAAGTTCTAATACCCATCTAAAAGCAGGCATGGAATTCGGAGTCACAAGCCAGACAGTGCAGACTTAATAATCTTCGCTTGCCAGTGATCTAGCTTTTGTACTTAGAAGGCTGATTAAATTGAAGTGGTCAGACTGCAAGACTAATAGGACTCAAACACACAGTCTTATTTCTAAGCTCCATCAATTCCTCACTTTCTTCATTTTCAGTTTACAGAAGAGTTTCCTTAAATTCTGGATTAGTAAGTCAAATAAAAGGACACTCTAATTGTTATTGAAAGCTGTTCTATTTCACTGCAACATCTTCTGTAATGTTGGAAGAATAAAATAGCAAAAGATATAGCCCATATCTTTATTTTCCCTACACCCACTGACACAAAAGTGACAATTTCTCATTAACTGGTATCAACACTTAACAGACTTGGGCGGAGCGGCTCCCCACCCCGCACTCCCTCTGGGACATGTGAAGCCCCTCACTGAGGCAAGGAACCACACCTGAGTCCCAGAGGTGTGCTGGAGCAAAAAGCAGTTTATTCAAAATGCCCGCCATTTATATATCCCCTGGGGAGGGCCCAGGGAACAGGGCTGTGATTGGGTAAGGGTTCAGGTGGAAGGGAGTGGTTTGGGGAACCGGCCAGCCAATGGGAGAGGGGAAGGATTGATACCCGATAGGAACCCGGGGATTGGGGAAGGACGGGTGAGGCAACCAATGGGGTTAGGACAAAGGTGGGGCTGGTTATGGGGCTGGGACAACCTGGTGGCGCCCATGCAGACCACATGGTCATGGTGTGGTGGGCGGTAACANTGTATCTTATTCTTGTTTGTATAAAAATGAGTGAAAAAATGTAAAATATATGTTTTCTTTTCCTGGAAACTACATAGACTTAACAACTACCATCATCTTTTTTAGATCTTGATGCTCTGAACCCATAGTTAAAAATTAGTCTATGATTAATGAGTAAGATATTAATATGGTTATGTAACTATGCAGAATACCTCATTTCCACTCCAGCGTTGCTGAAACTATGTCCGTTTACTTAGCTGGATGTTTAAGGATTAAAGGGTGTAAGAGAAGGTGGATTTAAGTCGGGCCAGAGATCCATTCAGCCTGGTAACCTCTCTTCTACTATGGCCATTAACCACTGGGAAGTGGCTAACTAGAAAATAGTGATAGAGATCTGTAGTTTCTAGCTAAGAAACTAGAGGACGAGCCTCTTTGTGAGGAGAGGAGGCAACTGCACAACTCATACAAGTCCACTTTGTATATCCTGTTGAGATTATGCTCTCCTCACAGTTCAGCACACAGAGTACCTCCTGAATCCTGAATCTACTTCAATTTAACCATGTAATTCAGTACACTTCAGTGTTTGTGCCAAGGTTTAAGTGACAAGTTCTTTCAGCCCTATGCAATTTATTCCAGCAAAAAGGGTTTTCCATATTTCTCCCTTTATTTCACTAACCATACCTAAGGAGTTCTCTGTACATTTTAGTACAACATGGGGGAAAGCCATCAAAATTTCATCTGCTGAACATTTTGTCCATCTTTTAAAACTGTGTATGAGAGTTAAGAATATAAATAAAAATTATAGTAAAAAAATGAGATCTTATGGGTCTCACACAGAGAAAATCAAAAGTTTAAAATAATCTTTGCATGAATATAATTCCAACAGGATGACAACATTAATGGAGATTTGAAAGAAGAACTGAGCTCTGTCATCTTCAGAATTTTCAACCACCTCTGCAAGAAAAAAGAAACTGCAGATATTCATGTAGATATTACTTAATCCTGTGCCTGACTGTAAGATTCAGTCTTGACTGATTTCTTAATTTTTAATTTTTAATTTCTAATTTCTTAATTTAAGCAAAATGAAACAAAAAGAAAAATAATAATGTGTGTGATTCATGTATCTCTATATAATGCCTTACAATATTTTTTCATTTAGCATTAAATTATGTTATCAATAACATGATTCCATTGAAGATGTTTTGCCAGAGATGAGCTTAGCTACTACTTCCAGCAAGTAAATTATAACTCTCTTCTGACATTTTGCAGTTCATCTTGTCTTGTGAAGAAATTAGCCATTGGGCAAAATAATGAGTCATTATTTTACTTTCTTTGAAGTGAGAACTGAGAATGAAAGATGATAAATTGCTGCTCACCATGGATACCTGCTCTTTTCATAATACAGGTATTTTTACACTTATTTTGAGGAAAAAGTGTAAATTTTCTGGTAAGATATTGTTCTTGGGGAAAAAAACCCAAAACCCTTACCTATCCTTTAGCCTCAAGAAACCGAGAATAAGTTATTTTTCACAATGTGGTCATGGAAAAACTTACAGGTGTAGGGAGAGGGTGTTTGTAATTTGACAGATCATTTTAGATTAAAAATTCCCAATTACCAGAATTACCATCACTATTAGTTTGCAAGTGGTTACTAAAAATACACATTAGTGCAATGGCATTTGCAAAATCTCAAGGTAAACCAGATGACTTCCTAATAAAAGCCTATAACATTAATAGGGAATCTGATTATATCCCAGTGATACCTCTGTGCTTCAGAGGAAACTGCAGCAATGTGTTACAAGCTGCTGTACCTACATGTAAGTGAACAGTTTCTGCTGCTTACAGATGACAGATAGAGCAATGGAAGCATCATTTCTGTTTGTCACCAGCAAGGCTCTAAGATGGAAAGGTAGAGATCTTCCAGATCACTTTGATATGACTGCTCTTGGCCATGCAGACCAAATCTCAGAGCAGTTTGGAATTACACAGTGTAGCATATTATTCGTCCTTGGCCAAAAATCTCTTTTGGTATTGTGTCTTTTCAGGTTGTTTCACACCTCGGTACAATTTAGGCAGACAGATTGCCTTCACCAAGCAGACTTGCCTTTGTGAGCACAAACCAATGGAGAAATTCAAAGACATTTTCTTTCTCAGGAAACTATGGTTTAGAGGGGCAAGTCTATCCATTTGACACTCATGGACCTGATTCTCTGAGCCAGATCTTCAGTTCTTTGAAGGTGAGGTCAATTTGAGGTCAATACAGTTTTATAGCTTTAATATAAACTATGAACTACACTTCCAGTGAGAAACCCAGTCTGAAACATTGATATCAGCAGAACCTTAGACTGTGTTCAATAATGTTTCTTTTTCTGATGTCTGAACAACTTGACAGTTGAGGTTTTGTTTTTGTTTTCTGTCGATGCCAGCTGCAATTTTTCTTTTTTTTTCTTTTTTTTTTTTTGAGGATCTTAATCCAAGGATCTAAAGTATCATAAGTTTTAATTCATTAATTGCTTTTTTATTAGCCACTCCATACACTCACAAGCTGATCCCTCTGTAAAGTTTATTCTATACTTGTCAAAAGTTAATTTGACAGTGTAAATCCATTTTTTAATCACTTTACTCATTGCCAACTCTGTTATCATGCTAACAGGGCTAAGTGTTGCTCTGTTTGGGTGAAGTCAATCTGCATGTTCTAGAAAGAGAAGCACTTCCCATGAAGACAGCTTTATTTAGAAATGTGTAAACAGAAGAGAGTTCTAGAGTTTCATAAACTGTAAGATTTTATATTCAAAAAAGGCGATTGTGTGTGAAATAGTTGGACATGGGAAATGGCAAATTTTTCAACAGGAAAAAATTTCCAAAAGCGACAAGAACTCATCAATGTCCCGTCCAACAGTAAGCACTTACAGATGTGGTTCTTGCTAAAGAATGATGTTGGTTTTAGCATCTGACAGTTTCCTTTGTAATCATTTCAGGACAAGAAGATTTTTTATTTCTAGTATAAATTATCCAACTGAAAAAAGGAGAACCTGTTAGTGATGAGTAAACAGCACTGTTTGGGCATGAGTAATGCCATGTATCCTTTCTTATTTTATACAAAAAAAAGGGAAAAATAGGTATGTTAAGGGAAAGAGAGGATACAAGAACTGTAAAGTAATTTTTTAATACGTATGTCTCATTCATAATTGGGCCAAGGACAAGTTTTGCAGTATGTTGCTACCCAGACCTACGGGGTCATCTGCTGTGTCTAACACTGGAAATACCAATTCCAGCATGTGTGGCATGGATAACTGCTTAATTCAACCAGACTTACACAGGCCACTTTATCTGCTTTACTAGTTGTATACAGTCTTTTACACCACAGCGCGTTCCAAGGCAGGCAAACTTCATTTCCATCACATTGGTATAGAAAAAGACTGCACTTGGGCAGCATCTGTGTAAGATGAATGAGACATAAATGGGGTAAAGTCTGAAAATCCCCAGAGTAAGCACTTCTCTGGTATTCTGTATCTAAGACTAACCCTCCTCGAAGCTCACTGAAACCCTTGAAGTGTCCATTACTTTTTATTTCTTTCTGCAGAAGACAAACCTCAAGGACTGTAAAGAAAAGTATTAATTAATAAATCAGAGTGGAGGGCAATAAAAAACCTACAGAAAATCAAATTGCAGAATATTAAATAGGGCCTGGTAATATGGTAAACAAATGTCACTATCAGTCACTTGACATGGGAGACAGCATTTGATTGTTCTCATCCTGGATTAATGGTATACTGGGAGGCAACTGTAGAAATACTCCATCAATCCACAAGCAAGGTGGCATGAATGGACAATGACAGAGTGCACACAGTCATTGGTTGGAGGGAAAATGGATAAGAAATAAAGCCAGTTAAAGAATGGATTCCATTGATTTTCCTTTGTCTCAATCCAACACTGAGATTCCATGGGCATATGAAGCCTGATGACATTCACTGGAGATTTTTACAGGTATATAGAATATCTGTCCCCATAATAGAGCTATTTAGCTTTGTTTTTTAAGGATTTGTTTCGTTAATTAGTCAATGGAATAGCTAGATTCAGAAGAGATGTAGTTTTGCTAATGAAGATAAGGGGGTCTGATGTCTTCCATCACAATTTTACTGACCCAGCATGGTGCAATGCACTTTAGTTTCCTGAAGTAGAAGTGCAGTTTTCCTCATGCGTAGTGTCCTCCAGAGTTCTGCAGGACTCCCAGACTCCCTGAAATCTGATGGATTTTCTAGTCCAAAGATGTGCTCACCATCTGGTGTCCATCTAGCTTAGAGTATTCTACAGGCAGAAGAGATCGAACTGCAGATCTTCAAGTTGATGGTCAGTTTTGGAAATCAATAAAGCTATGTTTTTAACTCAGAACAGTTCAGTGAAAAAAAAACACATCCAAATGAGAAAGTCTGGAAAACTGGACTGCACAATGCTGAAGAAACAGTTCTGTTAAGATTAGCAAAAAAAACACACACACAAAAAAAAAGATTGACAAGATTGACATGCCACCAGCCTCCTAAGAGGTAAAGTAATAATATAAAGAGAGTTGCAAAAAAAAAAAAAAAAAGGCCCAAAATTTCCTACATATCTAATGAACTAAGTGATTAATAGTCCTACATGGCAAGTTTTAGCAACTTGTGAAGTACTGTCTCTTTTTCTGCCACTGACATCACATAAGAAAATTTGGTGCATGTAAGTGCATCTCTAAGCATTTGCAGAGATCACAGCTGAGTTTTTCTCCTTTGCCCACAGACCCCAAGAGATCTCTAAATCTGTAGTGAAAATCTACATCCAGTCATTTTTTCTCCATGTATATTGTCCTGTTATATGTTGCATTTGTGTCTGTGGTTGTGATCAAGGTTTACAGTGATTATTCTGGGATGACAGAACCCCCAGTCAGGCTCAGTCTGGCCTAGTTTTACACATGCACATATATGTTAGATGAAACTCAACCAGATTTTCCAACAAATCACCCTTTAATTGAAAGGTTCCCATATTACATTAGTTAACAGTGCCCATGTTTATATTCTAAGCCGTATTTATAAAATTAAAATCACATTCTTCTGTACTTTAGAACAATTCACAGTAGAAGACACACATGCAGGTTCTTAAGATAACAATAGTTCCCTGGTAGTTGCACAGGATATTCTTACATCTTACAAACAAGGTCATTAAATTCTGTAAGTACTGTGATGACATGTCTATAAAAAAATTTAACTTCATCTGAGGAGAATGTAAATGTTCCACACTGACTATAGCAATAAATATTGGAGTAGTATTATCATAGACTGTACCTCACACTACAATTTTGAGACTCTTCATACATGCAGTGTCAGTTATCACTCTGAGGATTTTCTACTATAATACTCAAGCCGTGGAATAAGACATCTGAATTCCTACAATATAGGCAAACAGACAGAACTCTAAATCATACGAAAATTCATTACTGAATCAGAAACTGAATTTTTTTTTACCAGAAGGGATGATAAAGTGCTAGGTAAATGCGTTATTGCTGAAGGGTCTTTCCTGAGCCAGTTCCTCAGTTCTGGAGAGATGATCTCCACTGGGGTTTTTTGTTTGGTTGGGCTTTTGGGGGATTGGTTTGGTTTTGGTGGTTTTGTCTGGAGGGGAAGTTTTTTGGGGTTTTTGTGGGGGTTCCTGCAGGAATGAAACATCAAAAATTATCAAAAATGGTAAAAAGACATTAAGCCTTATTTTTTTTTCTTTTATTTGAAATAACAGAATTGTTTACTTCTGTCTGTCATCTGCACAGTTTTGCACAGTCTTTTGTGCACAAGAAGGGCTGTTCAAATCTGTGCCATTTACAGTTTATTTTTGCAGCTCTTCCATCAAAATGAATTAGTCCTCAGCTCCTTCAATACAGAAACTTCTTTTATAGAAAATGAAAAGAATGAAGCCAGGTCATTCATCTACGGAGAAATTGTGGCATTAACAGTTCCATCTCAAATGACATGTTATTGTATTATAAGCAAAGATTGACATATCTTTGTGGATTTGTTTCTCAGACAATGTCTTGTTGCATTTCATATATTCTTGTTGCATTATTTATTCAAAATCATAAGACGAGAGAATGTCTAGGTTTAACCATCAGCCAAGAATCCCACAAGTATTAAAGGCTATGTCCTATTTCCCTTGCCTGAGGATTTTACAAATCAATTCTAGCACTTAGTTCAAAAGACTGGCAAGTATAAAGATGGGTTCTTCAGAAAGATAAGAATAGGGTAAGCTTGTTAAAGACCTTTGAGTTACTGCAGTTTATTAGGACTAAGCTTCAAAAGGTATGTTACTAATCATTTTCTGTGCGGACATACTGTCCAGTTCTCATTAGTATTTTCTCAGCTGTTTGTGGCTTTCTGTTTCTCATATGTTTTCTAATTTATTATCAAGAAGTCCTCTGGCAGAGTCTATCTTGGCCTTAAAGTCACAACCAGCCTATGTTGGAAACTCTGATTTAGGTAATAGATTAAACAAATCATGTATTTGCCCAGCTGGTGAAGCTTAGGGGAAATATTTTTACCTGCTCATCTATGGCTCACTGAAGTCACAGACATTACTCAGTTGAGGTTTTTTAATGAAGCTCAACTAAAGCAAAATTTTTGTCTCCCTACCTTCACACACTCCCAAAAGGATCTATAATTTAAGAAGCAATGGACACACTCTGACAACAGAAATGATTATTCTCTGGTATTCTCATCCTGCAGCTGGCAAATGTGAACATATGAAATGTGTAGGAGCAGATAATGCTACCAGTGGAATAGATGTCTTTTTATAGTGAATCTGGCTAAAAGAAAAAGAAAATGGATTTTTTTTCAATTTTTTCATCTGCCTCTGTGTGATACATTCAATGCTCCAGTGGCCATGTTAAGTAGCAATGCATTTTGAAGATTCCTTGAGAAATGGCATTCTGACCATGGAAAAAAGACACAACCTTTAAATGAAGAAAACTCTTGGCATTTACCACCCTACCTTAATTTCCCACTTCTAAGAGCTAATTTATTCTAAAAATAAATCCCCAGCTCCAGCCAAAGTGAACACGTTTGCCATTTTCCCTTCATGAATCAACCAAAGTCCCTCTCTATCTTCCATCACCTCAAATTCACAAAGTTACCATTTAATGTTTAAAATTAAAGGTAACATGAAAAGTTTAGAAAAAATTATTTTAATTCTCCATGTAAAGTGCCAGTCAGTCTTTATATTCCAGCTTACATGCAAAAATCTTTCATTAGCCATAATTTAAGCAGTAAGCTAGGGAGGAAATGGGGACTACATCTATATAAAAGTCCCCTTATATATGTATAAAAGCAGCATGGTTTTCTTTTTGGTTCATCTTCCAGTTGTACATTTGTGGAAGATACAGCAACTTTTTCTTCATTTATTTTGCTCTTTAAAAGATTTTCAGTACATGTCTTTTACGAGGTCTACCTTCTCACTTTCCCACCCCACAGTAACCAGACTGTATGTGATAACTTCGTAGACCTCTTTTATTCCAGTCTTTTCCAATCCTCTCTGCCTATGAATTGGTTGTGCTTGCTTTTTGGTTTTTGTTTGGGTGGTTTGTTTTTTTTTTTTTTTCACAAAATAAATCTCTGCACTGCTCTCTAGCATCTCTGAGGTTGGTTTTCTTCATAAAAGAAGGAAAGGAGGGTAAGAGAGCTTTTTCACTTCTGTCCCCACAGTGTATTGCCAGTATACTGTCTTAAAAGTATACTGACTTGTTCTTCGTGCTTCATGATGACTCAAATATCAGGTGCTTTCTTGACTGCTCCTCATTCTAGGGAAGTTTTTAGTAGTCTGAATGTGCTGATAAACACATCATGACTAAGGGAGATGAAGGGTAAGTAGCAACCCCAAGACTAAAGTTGGCTTTGCTCCAACACAGATGACTGGCTTTGCCTCTGCAAAGGGAACAAAACAACTCACAGAGTGCCAGATGTTGGTGGCTTGCAGACTGAAAAAAGCTTGGAAGTATTTGAACACAACTGAAGAGAGAGCAGGAGAGCAGTGGGGTGAAAAGGTATGAAGGAAAACCTGACTCTCTGACACTGATAATTTGGGCCTGACAAATACTGCGAAGAAAAGAACCCACATCCTGTGGTTTCACCATGATATCTAGTAATCAGTATTTGTTACTCTGCTCAGTTCCCTGATTTTTATTTCAGTAAGCTTTTCTGCAGCAAGGTGCTTTTCTTCATCTTCAGCCCCAAGCAGTCCCATTGACTTTTTTCCTCTTTAGATCTCCTCGTTAAGTATATATTTAAAAGATATCCATATTTTGCACTATTTCTTGAAGAAATATCTCCAAGACCAGAATTATTTTTCTGCAAGATTATTCATTCAGGTATGAAGTATTAGTGTCTTCCTACACCCGTGCCATGCTAAATGCAGCAAGGCAATCTTTAAGAATAAAGGTTCATCAGTAGTTCTGCTTAGTGTGCAGTTGCACACCATAGCTGCCAAAGGCCTAAGTTAACTGTTTTGCCTCTACGGATGATGTAGCTCGGTCAAACCCAGAAGGTGTAAGCTGGTACCTACTGGGCAACTTGTGGAGTCATCAAGAAAACACACATTGAATGTGGCAAGTAGAGAAACATGGGGTTTACATAGATGATAAACATAATAACAGAACTGTTTCCAAAGTTGACCTGGATTTCTGTAGCTGAATTTTTTTTTTGGTAGTGTGGGTGGAGGGGGGGAGTGGAACTGCAGAGGTGGCTTCTGTTAGAAGTTGCTAGAAGCTTCCCCTGTCCCATGGGAGCCAATAACTCTTGACCCCAGGAGGGACATCCGACTCCTGGCCAGGGCTGAGCCAATTAGAGATCACAGTAACGCCTCTGTGATAACATATTTAAGAATTGGAGGTTATTGAGCAGAAGAAATTCCAGAGAACAAGAACATGGGATAACAAGGCAGACATCAAGGTCTCTGCAGAGCTGGGGGAGGAGGCACCTCATGGAGCAGGGAAAGGACTCAGAGCTAAAACCCCTGCA
>VWZG01005716.1:48991-69686 GCA_013396735.1 Grallaria varia | reverse complement strand
CTCTCTCGACTTCCAAACCACAAAATATGTGTGAGGGACCTTCACATTAATGTCACTGAAGCCCTTTGATACACTAACAGGAAAAGTTAAATACAAGTGCTTATTATGACACCCTGAGATCTCAGAGCAAATAAGAATTTGTAGGGGTAAGAGGCAGATTACCAGATTTCCAGAAAAACTATATAATCAGAACATGAAAAAGTTATATGAGATTCTTATTAACTTTTCACTTTCCCTGTTGTTAAGGGCTGACCTGCATGGCTACGTTAGAGACGTACATCTATGTCCTTAGACAGAGAAAAAGTTCATCTTTAACAGGCTGCAGGAATGAAGCAAAAGAAGCAATGGTGAAGCTGCTCTGCCTGTATCTTATTTCATCCAAGAATCCAACTATTTTACCGAAATAAGTGTATGATTCTTTCCACATAATGAATTGTATTTCGTGGCTGATGTGAAACTTAATGGGTTTTGTGACAGTGGGGATTATCACTGGCAGATGTTTTGCATCACAGAGCAGGAGAGGAAAATATTAATTTCATTTTCTCTTTGTTTGATTGTTAATGTCCGTCATCATTGGAAGTAGTAAAATAAGTATTCCAAAATATTCAAAAACACCCTTTGTAAGATTAACCATCATCATCACATCAAAATCCTCCTTTAGAGGTCTTCCAGTGTGTGATATATCTTTTGCCAGATCACTAGAATATGTGTTAAGTATCTAAAATTTCTTTAATGGAAGGAATGTTAGTTAATCCAGCCCAATAGACAACAGGAAATATTCAAGTCAGCTATTCTTCCACATCTTTATCAGCTCTGTGTACAATTTCCATTAAAGTTGGTAAGAACTCCATCTCAATATTTGCATTTGACACACTTGTATCCTTTTGACATATCAAAATTCTATTTATCCTTTTTAGCAAGTTTTACATATTTCTATGGATTTTTTTCCCATTCTAGTCCAAACAGCTTTGTTTCTTACTTGGCAATATTTATTATAATTGTGAAGGTTACACTGAGTATATTCTTCGATGCCCTGGCTTTGAAAGGGTGTCCTTGAACCTGAGGTTGCTCTCATATATTTTCTTAGACCTTTTTTTTGACTTACTGACTTAGAACAACTTTTGTAGCAGTAATGCCCATGTACAGAAGGATGTCTCCCCTTCTGTGTCTGTTCTTCATCCCAAGATGAATACATGGAGGCTTTTTTACTTTTGACCCTCATTTTTACAGATTGCTTTTAAAAATATGAATCCAAAACCCACTGATTTCATTAATATAGTATACTGACTTTGTTGGTCCTCATGCTTTATTATGCTCTCAGTTAATATAAACATCCTTGGAATAAAAACAAAAGTAAAAGTCAAGAAGACGTATGTGAAATTCTAGACTGAAGACACCAGCTATGAATATCAGAGAAATCAAATTGCATGCTATGGAAATTTAAATAGTATGATGAAAAAAGGAGATCTGATATACTATCAATTATTGAACGGTGCTTCAGCAATTGCTGATGAATCTTTAACAAGTTTATGATTTTTTTGTGCAATATTACCAGATAGCTTCCACATTTCAGTCATAAAATTCCCCTTATGAGAATTATGAAGTTAAGTGACGGCTACATACCAATTCAGTCCTATAATCAAATAACTGACAGCTTTTATAGTGAGCTAACAAAATGAGCAGCAGATAACAAACATCTTAAGAATGTAAGTTTGCATGCAATGACAAGTCTGACAGAGGAAAAGGTAAAATAATTCGACTATGTTCCCATCAGGTAGGAGGAGGAGGGCTGTGTCTTGATAGATAGGGGATATAAGACAAAAAACCTCAAATTGCCAAACCGTGTTCTCTATACTTTAGAGAGCTTGCCCAGGGAGCCTTCATTGTGTGTTGAAAACAGTTAGAATGAAAATTGGCTATTGATGTCTTACTGTGGTGAAGCTAAAAATTTGAACAAGTTATCTGGAGCTTGCACAGAAGATTTTAAATATCTCAGTTTTGCTGGGTTTTCATTGAAGATCCATCTTAGAGAAAAATAACTCCTGAAATTAACCACTGCAATAAGAAAGATAAGAAGCACAGGCATTTGTATTTCAGCTTTTGTAGGCAGAAAAGCACTCAAGTCTTTCAAAAGTTTTGATCAAGTTTGGACAGGTGCACTTTGTATTGCAGATACTGCTGTTCTGTTGCTTATTTTCGGTCCTGCAAATGGATTCTTTTCCCCTAATAACTTAAATGTCCTTGAATTTCTCATTTTAGAATAACAAAACCATTGAGGGATTTATGGAATTAATCTCCAGTGCAGCAAGAAGTACACAGTCTAGTTTAAGTCCATAAATAAGTTTGTGCTGAAATTGATGAAATTATGTTAAAATTAATGAATTTAAAAGCAATTTTAAGTGCATCAGAGTGATGAAGTAGGACATTCTCATTCACAAATAGTAAGTGAAGGTGAGGAAATGGGAGGAATACCTTGAAGTTCAGTGAACTTTTAATTACCAAAAACCCCAAACCCCAAAGACAAGAAAAACACACACATAGGGTTCGTGGATGGATAATTTTTTATTATTCAGCAAGTGCTTTTTTTTCTCTTCAATTACCTTTTTGTTATACTTTACTCATATTGTACTCATTAATTTTATATTGCATATACATACCAGGTTTTTGGACAAGTTGTTGGGTTTTCTTTTGTTTTAAAAATGCTCACTCACACCAGTCATGTTTTGAACAAGTTTAGAGCCAATTTCTAGGGCCTATATGGTTCAGCTGCTGACCACCTGGGTGCCCCTCCATCACACTGAGGTCTAACACTTATTCACACTATTGCAGTGCCAGAACTCAGCTGCTCCCACACACTGAAGCTGTGGGGGACACAGGGCAGAGAGATTAGTTCACTCTGTGGGACACAGGACTGCCTTACTGGGGTGATGTTAAATTGAAACCAATAAGATATGACAGACACAGGTTGATTTCTAGCTGAGTAATGCAGTGCTAAAGACACCATGCACATGTCCTCCCATAACAGCTTCCCAAGCCTCCGGACCTACTCCACGGGGCTCTTTATTTCTCCAAACACTGAGTATGTAGAAGCCTGTCAACCATGGCTAAATGAGAACAATCCAAAGTTTTGCCACAGGCCTTCTTTACTGATATGCACCTTTGCTTTGATAATGCCACAAAGACATGATGCATAATAAATACAGCAAAACCTAATTGAAGACACCACCCAAAAAAAGACATGGACAGAATGGAAATAACTCTGATTATTGCTCCTCTCTGGTCTCAAACAGATGATCCAGAAGAAAAGACTGTAAAAACGGTGTTTATGAAGTCTAGAGAAAAGACTAAGAGGATGGCATTACAGTGTTCACACATGGAACAGAGCATTGCAGGGAACAGAAAATATTCAGTTCTCAGCTTCCATTTGGGGCAGGAAAATAGCCAAAGGATTTAAAATCATAGCAAAAAGTCAGAGTTTGAAGAAGAGATTTCATAGAGCAAATTGCCTGGGAAGGCTGTGGCTTTGCCATCACTGGATGTCTTTTGAAAGAATTCATGCAAGATTGAAAAGATTGAAAGAATTTGTGAATATTGGCATGGGACAGGCTTATGTTGATGCCACCTGGTATGTTGGAAAGTTTTTTCCTTTGCACCTAATAAATAGATCTATTAATCCAACATCTTTCCTCCCTAGTGGGCAGGAGTCACCCAAGGAACCTCTCACAAATATTTTTGCATTCCTCCACATCTGCACCTTGTATTGTCAAATAAGCCAGTCCCAAAGATAGCAAATGAGTGTGGTTTTACTTCAGAAGCTCTACCCTGGCTTCACTGCTGAGCTATCTTCTGTACTAATTGATGAGGAACTCCTTCAAAGACAAGTTTATGTGGCTTTTTTTGTCCCCACTTGAGATGACTGAAGTTCCTCAAGACTGACACAGTTAACCAGGGAAAGGGATCTCATTCACATGAGTTTTACCCACAGAAGGAAGGAATACATTCTAAAAGTCAGGCATCGATCATTTGACTGGAAAATGTTCAAGACTCGTAGGCTCATTATGAATATATCTCAGCTCTTAGTGGCAATTCATTAAGTCATTTATTTCTTTGTGCTCATCTACGTCACCAGATAATGACACTGAAGAATCACAAAGAACTAATCATGATTTACACTGCCCAAAGGAAATATCTGATTTCTTTTCTTAACTTAGCATAAATTACTCAAAGTATTCAGAAGGAAATGCAGAGATATTCTGTATGCACAGATAATGATTACAAATCAGTGTCTCCTCAGGGCACCAGCATATGCTGTGAGTGTGCCTAATGACCATCTGGAACAACTGTTTTTCAGCAGGCGCAGCTCCACCAGTCATAATGAGGTCATACATCGTTGACCAAGAGCTGAATTTGGTCTACAGGTTTTAATGGTTCCTTGAGGAGCTGCTGCAGTTGTCAGACTAGACTTTCAAATACAGAAAGTCTCGCCTTGTAGAAATTATAAGGTTATTCCTAACAACTCTCATTTCTTTTTGCTTTCAGCTGGAAGGAAGATGATCTGTGCACCTGCTGAGGCACTGAGATATGCGTTGTGGCCTGGACACAACAAGAACAGAAATACAGAATTTCTATGGTTATAACAGTCAGCTATAAACTTATAAAGCCCTTCATATCTTTGATTGCCTTTCACTGAAGCTGATGTTATAAAAGGGAAAAAAAATTACTTTGATGTCTGTCTGTGAGACCTGAGATCTTCTGATGCCTTCAAACACTATGACAATACCAGCAATGAACACCTGATAGTAGAGGCAAGTTGTTTATTGGTGTGCAGTACAGACAGCTAAAATTCCCTGAGTAAAGATAGCAGTTCACATAAAAATAAGAGATTTATTAGGCAAAAGCCCCCTATTTCTTCAATTACCAGAAGAGAGAAAAAATAAATAAATAAATAGATTCTTCCTGCTAGTCAGATTGCTATTAGAATTGCATTTTTAACCCTGCACATTCAAAAACCCGACATTAATTCAATTAAATAAAGATATTGCTAAAGTTAGGGGTTTTTTCTGCGGAGAAAAAGGTTCCCAGTTCAGTCAATGACACAGCTGAAAGCAAGATGGTAGAGATAGACACCATGGAACAAGCACTATGACAAAATTTTTGCACACATTTAGGTGAGGTCACCTCCAGCACTTGCATGTAAGCAAGAAAATGCCTACAAGGTACCAGTATTCCCCAAGTCCCTTGTATGGAATTTGGCATACAGAGAAGCCTCTTTATACTGCTGCATGACATTCAGGGAACAAGCACATTGAGTTTCCAAAGCTGTATTCACTTTGGGGCAACTAATAAACTCCATAGCAAAGGTGATCTTTTCATTATTTGGCTTGTAAAACTATAGGCAAAAAAGGGAGCAAGACTCCATGCTAAGCCTGCAGCACAGCACTTGTTCTTATCGGAGACACAGGCGTGTGAATATCTTTTTTTCTCACTCTTTCTGTAAAGGAAGTCAAGAATCACAGAGCAGTGTACCATGTATGGTGAAGTATCATTTGCTATATCATGTAGCTAATAGTATGAAATCAAATAAGAGAGGGCACAGCAAAAAAAGCAGAACCATAATGAAGCAAAGCTACTTTTCTTTTGCTTATCCCTTTTTATCTATTTACTTAATCATTTATTTACTTAGATTTTCATATTTGTGATCTCCTGCTAATCTAGGCAATTACACATCAGAATATGTGCCAATCAGAGCCAGACCGTCCTTATCTCTCTCCATCATGTCAGCTTCAGGTATTAAACAGTTTTACTAACTTGTCAAAAGATGCAATAGTTATTAGTAATTTATTACTCATTAGAGTTACTGTTTGCGGTCAGTAATGCTTGTGGCACCAAAAAAAAAAAAAAAGAATTAAAAACAAAACAAAACAAAACTCCAATGTTGTTTGCATTTCCTGCATTTCAGATTGTAGACGTGTAAAATTTTATTAAAGGTACTTTATCAAAAGTCCATATAATTCTTTCATTGAAAAGGAAAAAAAAATGAAATTGAAATGGGATTGATTTTACACCACGTACTTTTTGAAAAAAATTATGATCAGAAACTCTGACTTGTCCTCTACAAAACATTGCCTCCCCAGGGTTGTATTCAATTTTATCACCATCGCGGCATGAAGGAGTGCAAGTGTCAGGCAGAGGCATAGGGACTCTTGTGCATCTGTCCTGCCTCAGTTTGAAACCCACACCCTGTGAAAAATGCCTTTTCGTGGCAAGATCGTAGAATCAGATTAGTTTGTGTTGGAAGGGAACTTTAAAGGCCACCTAGTCCAACCCCCCTGTAATGGGCAGGAACATCTTCAACTCGACCTGGTAGCTCAAAGCCCGATGTACAGCATCACGCGGCCCACGCCCCTCGCTGGGATAAGCTCGGGGCCAGCCAGCCGAGCAGCGAATACTGAGCTCTCAGAGCCAGCGCGACCAGCAGATGCCACCTACAGCTGAGATTTTTCTCTCCGCTGCTGCACTGCGATACCTCAGGAGGAGATGTGATTTCAGGTAGTTGCACAAATCTCTTTCCAGTGCTACAGCTTCTGACTTTTAAAACCTACTCTCTGCGGTTCGCGTTATCTGTCGCTTGCTGTCTAGATCGAGACGGACACGCGTGTAACTCTCAGGACCAAAAGAGCGGCACCGGCACGCCCCTCCTGCACGGACCAGGACCCGCAACCCCTCGCTCCGGCAGCCGCACCATCGTAGCAGGGCTGGCAGAGGTCAGTGCATCCTTCCTCCCCGTCCAAAGCGCTCTGTCCCGTCGGGAAAGGGGACGTGTGTGCGGTGTGTGTGTTGTGTTTTGCTTTTTGGGGAGCACACCAAAGACCCTGGCTGCTCCCAGGGCAGGATTCCCGCGGTCGGCGCCCTCGCGGAGGCGCCGCCGAGGAGCGGCAGGGGTGGGACCGGGTCGGACCGCTGGGTTCCCAGGTGAGCGCTGTCGGCTCCTGCACGGCACTCACCTGTGTGGGAGGAGGGAAGGGGCAGCCATTGGGACACTACTGCTGGCTGAACCCTAGGCGATCTCCCTTTGCTCTCATCACAGTGGCAGCGGGCAGCGGGCAGCACCTGTGACTTTTTTGGTTGGATACACCAGAAGAGACAGTCTTGAGAAGCGCAGAGGTCTTGCCTTTTCCCCCTGCCCTTCCAAGTCATAATTATCATCAGTGAGCCTGGCCACCCTCTCCTGCAGCCATGGAGAACTCCTCCTTCCCTGAGGCCAATTCCTCATGTGCAGACTGCACTTGGATAGTGCATGGGGGTCTAAATATATCCACTCCTCCACTTAGCCCCAGGTTCTACATCACAGTGCCTGTCATCTACTCAGTTATCTGTGCTGTTGGGCTGACAGGCAACACTGCTGTCATCTATGTAATCCTGAAAGCGCCAAAGATGAAAACAGTAACCAACATCTTCATCCTCAACCTGGCCATTGCTGATGAGCTCTTTACCTTGGTGCTACCCATCAATATTGCTGACTACCTGCTCCTGCAGTGGCCCTTCGGAGAGTTCATGTGCAAGCTCATCATCTCTATAGACCAATACAACACTTTCTCCAGCATCTACTTCCTCACTGTTATGAGCATTGACCGCTACCTTGTTGTGTTGGCCACCACCAAGTCCAGGAAGATGTCCTACCGCACCTACCGAGCAGCCAAAATTGTGAGCCTCTGCGTCTGGTCCTTTGTCACAGTCATCATCCTGCCCTTCACTGTCTTTGCCAAGATACACAATGAGCAGGGCCGCTCCCAGTGTGTCTTTGTGTTCCCCGATCCTGAGAGTGTGTGGTGGAAAGGCAGTCGGATCTACACCCTTATTTTAGGCTTTGTCATCCCAGTGTCCACTATCTGCACCCTCTACACTACCATGTTGTGCAGACTGAGACATGTGCAACTCCACTGCAATGCAAAAGCCCTGGACAAAGCCAAAAAAAAGGTGACACTGATGGTGGTTGTCATCCTGGCTGTGTGCCTGTTCTGCTGGACACCCTATCACCTTAGCACAGTGGTGGCCCTGGTCACAGACATCCCACAAACTCCACTCATCATTGGGATTTCCTACTTCATCACTAGCCTAAGTTATGCCAATAGCTGCTTCAACCCTTTCCTGTATGCCTTTCTGGATGACAATTTCCGGAAGAGCTTTCACAAACTGATAAATCGCAGAACCGCCTCATAAAGCCAACCCTCTGTCACCTCCTGCGTCCTTCTCGCAGTCACCTGCTTTTCCTGGGTGAATCCAGCCCAGAGAGTGCTTTCCTCCAACCTCCTTTTGATGGCCCACAGGGCTTCAGGTTATCTCACTACTCCAGACATGAACTGGGGATAGTTGGATCTTTCTCAACTATACTGCACTCATTTCTGTAGTACTACTTTCCTTGCCCTTTTTCTTTTTTCTTTTTTCCTTTTTCTTTTCTTTTTTATTTTTTTCTTTTCATTTTTTCTTTTCCTTTTGTTTTTTCATTCCTTCTCTCTAATGTGCTTTCTGTCCTAGGTTTGTAGCTCACATTGCTGCAGGAGTTTCCTTTTCCCTTTTTAAAGGTATCGCTTTGTGAACGCAAGCCACACAACTGTCTCAGGTGCTGGTGATTCGTAAAGCTCAATAAAGGTGTGTTACCAAGTGTCTTGCTCAGTGATTACTCAAGCTCTTTCCTACCCACAGGACCTGCTTACCCAATGTCTTGCAAACTTATCAATAACTGAAAAAGGCACAACTCCAAAGGATAAGGAATAAACCAAGGTATAGAGCTCATTTTGTTTTCCAGGGGACTAAGATAAGGTAGTCAAAATCCATGATATCAGGTAAGAGAGACCTCAGTTTGGCTTTAAGGAAGAAAGAGCCAGCCCTTGGTATTGAATAAAACACTCAAATGTGGGTTTGGAGCCACATACTGTGGAAAATATCTTAAGAATGTACTTGGTAAGTGTAGTTTCTAATACCTGCAGCTTCTGTTTGTATCAGGACTGATTATTGATATTTGTCGTGTGTTTATGGGTCATCTCCTTGTTGGGTATACAGATATATATTTTTTTTATATTTCTTTTGTCCCAGGAAACAGAATCAGAAAGTATTTTCAGAACAAGATAACTTTTAAGGGTTCATAGAGGTCTTTCCAAAACATGAGGACTATTATGACTTCTTTCCTTAGAAATCATAAATAACATATGCAGAGGTTAGGTTACTTTTAAACTATCTCTCACATACATGTACTCTGGGGTTTTTTTTGTAAGATTTAGTAATATTTCTCTCAAGGAAGAGAAGTGAAATGAAAAATAAAATTCAAAAAGAAAATAGCTAAAAGATTAGGTCAATTTTATCTGAAGGAGGGAGAGGGTAAAAGAAAGTTTCATTAGAATTCACATATCCCAACACTGCATGAAGAGGTTTTTCCCTCCTGCCTCCTCTTTTAGCGCTCCAAGATAAACTAAAAAATGTGGAAGACTGAGAAAATATTTTCAGTCATTTAACATTTCTTGTCTTAGTCATCTTCCCTGCTCTTCCCTGTAGCAGATGCTAAATCAGTGTTACACAAATTTTGTTAGATATTTCTACCTCTGTTGAATACAGAGAGATAAGGAAGTGTGGCTAAGGAATTGCATTTCCGCTTACACAGGAGGGGATGATGAGTTTCAGGAGGTGCATAAGGATTCATATGGCACATCCTTAGGTTTGCAAGTGCCTCCTGAAAGCCCTTGTACTGCAGCAGCTCACTGCTGCGGGCTAAAGTTCTTCCAGAGGCATGTGCAAAGTTTCTTCTGCTAAATCCTTCTGATGAAACCCCAAATGAAAATTTTACTTGCAGATTTTAGCAATTATGTACACCCTACTACATTATAATGCCATACACTGAGTTGAGGACTAAATCATTTCTCCTTATAAGGCGTTAATATTCTCTGAGACAGTCAGTGCTAAATTCAACATCCAGCCTGGCTGTTATGGAAATGGAAGGATTCCAACAGTTCTGCATCATTGGAGATTGACTTCCATCAGACACAGAAGCCGGTCTTTGAAAGACCAAGCCTAAAAGGTGTTAGTTGGCCATTTCCACACAACATACAAAAATATGCTTCAGCAACCAGTGTCCCACACTACATCCTTCTGTCTGAAACAGAAGGTAATTAACTTCTTCCACCAGCTGCCTGGTGGTCAGTCACTTGCCATGGAGAAAAATGTTTGTCTGTATTGCCCAAGTAGCAAAGGCTCTCTTTGTTTAGGCTGCTGGTATACACCCCACCTCTCTTGTATTTTTAAGGTCATCATGTTCACAACAACATTACTTGTGTAAAGACGGCATACAGTTTAAAAAATAAACAGTATTATTCTCAGAAAATGGTTGTTGTTCCCTTGTTGGTTGTGATCCTTCCCTGAAGACTGGAGTATCCCCATGTTCATCTCCTTTTGCCCTTAGGGGAAAATGTAAGAGGTATTATCCAGTAACAAATTTCACTTCAAAGTGTCTTGGACTGCTTGTCTTTTTTGTATCAGAAACGTAAAGATGCAAACAGAATATCATCTGTGGCAAACACAATCTTTCCCTAAATTCCTTCTCATTATGGAACCACAACTTACCTGTTCCTCATAGTAGGATGAACATCTGAGAAGATTTCCATGTTTCTCAATATTTCTGGAGTTTTCACGGGGTTGTTAGTCACAGAACAGGCTGAAGTTTGAGCAACACTGGTGCACAGCAGAACTTCATGCACTGGGCAGGATCTCCATGCACAGCTGTGCTGTCTGTGGTGTCCATGGCGTATCTGGGAGATGGAACTGGAGCCCATCCCACTGTAGGCATTGAAGAATGGTATCCACTTGAATGAGGAAATTGAGCCTGGAGAGCCTGGGGAGGGTGCTGAATTATAATTAAGGGCTCCTCTCATTCTGAAGAGCTTCAGCATTAAAATAGGCAATACATCTCTTTTTTGTTTGGGAGACAGAACATTCTATGCCTGAATGTGACCAAATAACAGCATTCAGCAGGAGAGGGAGAGGTTTAATCTTCAACAATGCTAGTGATAAATGACAACCTGATGTTGTATAGAAGCTAAACTACAGCTCCCAGAGCAGTAATAGAGGATAAAATAACAAGAAATTTCTCCTCTTACACATTTATCTTTTCCTATATTTTTTTTTTTTTTCACAGAGGAGTAATTTATACTCATGTTCAGACCGTATGTAACCAGCTATAATGAAATTTATCAGTGTCCCATTGTGAGACAGTATAGTTGTAAAGCAGTATTTTATAAATAGGAAAATGATTAAAATAAAAATAAACCCATTTTACCCACAGCATAACTCCAACCTGCAAGTGATATTGCAGATATTTGATACAGACTTCCAGAGGGAAAGTAGAGAAACTAGAAATCTGATTATATAACTAGACATAACAGAATTAATTTTTTTTAAAGGTGGACTTTTTTCATGGTATTGAAGCAGAAATGAGAGAAGTTGTCATCAGGCCATTGCTATTCTGCCTGATGGAAGTTGCTTTAAATGTACTTTAACCTAACAGCAACTACTTTGTATGTTCCCTGGTAGGTCAGACAGATAGGAACTAAAGACTAAATCTTCTCAGGGCTGAGACATCCTGACAGCAAGTAACCGACCTTGGTGCTGATGCTCACAGCCATGCACACAGCCACCCAAGCCATTTTCCCCACAGGCCACATCACATCTGCAGCTTGTAGGTTTGGTTTGCCTCCAGGCGCTGCCGAGCAGATCATCTTCTTTGAGTCCACTTTTCCTGTGCAGTGAGGGCACAGGGTATCCATGCATAAGTAGAGCCAGACACACAGGAACATCCTCTGCCTACTCATCCTCACCCTCTGTACCACCCTGACTGGTGTTAAATCCAGCAGTTTGAACAGTTGACCACTCCCTAAAAGCATACAGCAAATTTTGAGTGTATCTGTGTGTCTATGTGTGGGGTGTGTGTCTATGTGTATTGGGGGGGGGTGGGGAGTGGTTTTGGGGGGAACAAGATGGAAGGAGCAGGAGTGTATTCTCATGACTGTGGTTAGTTGAAGTACCAGGGGCACACACCTGTATAATACCAGATGCCTTGCACTGCAAAAAGTAGGGATGGGCAAAGTTCTGGGACCCAGAACGGTCTGAGCCTCTGATGCAGAAGAAGTATAAGAAGCTGACACGATTGCAACAAAGCCTCATAAGTCAAGGCAGGAGAGAACAGTGTAACCTTTTCTGTTTAAGTGAGTATTCAGCTTCCCACATGCCAGAATAACGTGATGGAACAGAACCAGGCCTCCAGCTTGTTGTAGACTGTCAGCCCCAAATCTCCTCAATACGTCGGCATCTAACAGACATGCACTGTTTCCATGATCATTCCCTACAGTCTATATAGCAAGCTATGAAGACCCAGAGAGTAACACTGTGTGTGATGATCAAGCACCCCTTTAGCTGTCCATCCACGTTAGGACACAGAGCTCTGATTCAAGATATCTGAAGAAACAGATATTTCTTCAGGACCCTGAGTTCTCTATAAATAGTGTTTAAAAATCCCACTTCCCAGCAACAGCACAGTTGCCTGGCTATTCCTGAGCCAGCTACCCCAAACCTGTAGGTGATGTTGATCACCACTGATCCCTTTCTTTTTTGGGCTCTCTAGGCAGACTGTTCTGACACCAGAGGATTTAGGTATGTTTCTCACTCAGCTGGAATAATTGAAGGGACACATCATGCCATGCAATTCTTCACATTCCAAGTAATTTGCAGCACTTCTTGGCCAAAGCAGCTTTCAAAACATACATCTCCTCTATCATCTCTATGTCACTTACCTGTTAAGTTTTGCACCTCGATCAGTTGTCTTTTAGAGACTTTCAAGCATGTCTCCAAGTATTTTTTCCATGACATAAAGCTGCCTTGAAGTCAGGAGCAGCATATCAGGAGGAAGCAGGCAGGTATAAGGAGGAATGCACAGTTCCAAAGGAGAATGGATCAAAGGGTGGTAAGAGGGAAAGATCAAGTTTACGACAAAAGCACACTCCTGGACTGAGGTACTGACATGTACACGTCTCCCTACATCACGAAACTCCAAAATTCAGGTACAAGAAGTTCTCACAGTGAGTGCCACTAGGAAATCCAGGGCCTGCTCCCTAATTCCTTATTTGGAATAGTTGATTCTTATAGAGTATATTTTGATTATAATATATAAGTATACAGAACTTAATGGGACATGAAAAATTAAGCAATTCTTTCCTGGCTTACTATTCAGGCTGCCTGCCACTAGGTGCAAAAAACTGAAGTCTTAAAAACACTCTCCATGAGCACAGCTGTAACATAGGTAGATTTCTGAAACCTGTATTACATCAAGATCTTTCCCTGCAGCTGTCTCTGGTTGGGTACATCTGTCAAAGGAAAGTTCATCCTCAAAAAGGAACAATTTTTTCATGAATATAGTATTTTGTTTAGATTTATTCTGCAAGCTAAGCTAAACCTATTTAAAATATTTTTCACATTCTTGGATGTCTCTAAGAATCATTTTCTTTTACTTGTCTCCTAAAAATATTTCCGGTTTCTGTTTTCTTTGGTCAACTGAAAGACGATTTTTTTTTCTAATAAAACTTTGAGAGCAAAATCTTCCACAGTTTTCTTGTGCTTACTCAAAATAGGTACTCCCATTGATAAAGAAAATTAATGTTCTAAGTCTAGTACTTGTAGAAATATTTATGCCATAAGGAGTTTCTCTTAAATGAAAAATGCACCAGTTTTGCCTAGTTATATTAGAGCAGATGGAGTTTTTCTCTATGAGTTCAGAAGTTCTGGAATTTCCAGAGCCTGAAAATACAGTAAACATTCCTTTCCAGAGACTATTCCTACGGGGCCCCAGCAATTTCAAGTGTATAACTAATTCAATGGCATGACATCCAAACGCCTAGAAACAAAACATAATTAAATTAATTGTTAATTAATCAAAGAGGGAAAAAAAAGGATATGGTACTCACACGGCGCAGACAGCAGATGAAGAAGCAGTTTACTGCCTTGAGTTTAACAGACCAACATTTAGTCTAACAGTGATGTTTTTGTCTGACATACACAACACAACATGCAGCTGGCAAACTCCCAGTATGTTCAAACGTGCAATGTAGACAAGTTTTCATTAAATAAGATTTTTATTCTTTTGCTCATTCTGTTAAGCAGCTGCTTATAAGAGTAGCCCAGCCATGACAAAGAAATGATTCTGTTGTTAACCCTGTGTGAGGGTTCATTGCTTACCACTGTGAGTAAGGATCTTGCAGACAAACCCATCCTAGTTATATTGATCCCCAGCCCCCTCAGGCTGTTTGGCCTCTTTCTGCTTTTCCAGAGTTCCACTTTGGAAATAGAAAAAGTTCTTTACTTTGCTTCACCATTTTAAAGCATGTTTGCAACACAAGGTAACTCTGTGCATTTGTAGCTCAAGTGAGAGAACACCACTAATTTCTTTTTCTGCACTACAAAGTTAAAAAAATAAAATTAAATTCTGCATAAGTTTGATGTATTTCCCATTTCCCCGTCTTCTTTCATACCATCTTTCAGAAGTGCGGAGAAGAAGCACAAGCTATCAGTTTATTGCTAAGACTGTTATTTGAAGCTCCACAAAATATTCTTCTACTTACAAAACCTTTATACCACCAGAGGGAGTTCAAAGACAACTTATTCAGTGAATGGACTGAGTGGAAACAAATTTCTGCATGCCCGACATGGAGCATGCATTTTCTGTGTGAGGCATCTTTTCCTCAAATGTTATTCAAAAGCATGATAAACAGAAGAATATTAAAATAGCTTTAATGAAGGACAGAAATTGTCTTTAATAAGAGTCAGAATTTTCTAGAGGTGTGGTCCTAAATCTCTTTGCCATTTTTCTGTTTCTTTATAAACATTCTCTTCAAGTGTATAGTACTTTTACGTACCAATAGGCATGATTTCTCCCTAAGATCATGCTCTATGGTGAACTCACCACCGGCTGCCGTAAGAGAGGAGCCCTGAAGTGGAGATACAAGGACTCCCTGAAACAATACCTCAGCCTTGGCCATATTGACTACCATCAGTGGTCCACTCCGGCCTCCAGTCAGGATGCATGGAGACACACCATCCATAACGCTGCTGATTCCTTTGAGAATGCACACAGAATCAGTCTGGAGGAGAAAAGACAACGCAGAAAGAACCATGCCTCGCCAACACTGCCTATGGAGACTTTCTGCTGTGCCTTTTGCAACCGGACTTGCCTATCTCGCATTGGCCTCTTTAGCCATCAGCGTGCTTGCAGCAAGCGTGGGTAGAGCCCTTCCCAAATCTTTGTTCGCGAAGCCTGGCCATGATAGGCATGACATCTGATCAAGCAGCTGAGGACCTAAATGCTCCTGAACGCTCCCCCTCCCAATCAATCAGCCCCTAGAGGGACTGTTTTGGGGGGGCACTGGGCAAGTGTCACTGACATAAAGCAGAGGCTGTGTCGGCAGGCAGAGCCCAACACTCCTCCACACCGTTCCTCAGACCAGGGGAAGCCATGGAGCACAGCTGCCTCTGGACAAGCATTTGGGTGTCTCTGTACTCTACTTCCTATTATTTTCATTAGCTGGATTTTCCCCCATTATTTCCCTGTTTCCGCTCCCTCCATTATGCCCAGAGTGTATTTAGTGTTTTGAACTTTGCCTACTTTCAGCTTTCAGTCCCTAGATGGCACTGCTTCTTCATTGACAAACCATTACTGGTTTCATAAACTGGTGTTAAAGACTAAAAAAATGTTCCCGATAGCTAGTTTGGATGCTGTGTTATAGGATATGACAAAATTAATACAAATTAGCCAGGGGAAACACAAAAATACTGTTTTGTTTTTTGCAAATGATATATAAATTGGTATGAAACCATACGCATTTAAAAAATTTGAACTATTAGTATTTTTTAACTGGTGTTGGTTGAAGCCATAGGAGTAGTTTAGGTTAAAACTAGATTAAAACCCCTTTTTGCTCCCAGATTTGAATTTTTAGTCCAGACAGTAGGCAGGTCAGTAAGGCAAGAGATTCTCACCTAAAACTCTCAAGTCCATAGAGAAAATCTAAGATTTTCTTTAAAGAAAATATATACAAAATATTCTATTTTTTAAGGTGTATATTAAGGAAAAAAGTCTTTATGCCTCAAACAAGGAAAAAGGAGTTTAATAATTTAAATATCTGGCAGAATTCTGGGAAACTGTAAGTAGTACAATGTGTTTGAATACAGTTAGTGTGATTTTAATAGAGGAATAGCCAACAGTGTAATATGACCATATAAACTGTTACAGGTTCAGGTGTTGCTACAGTTCTCTTAAATACTGAAGTGTATATTTATGTTTCTTATTGGATGGAGGTCCTACAACATGCCTGCGTGGTGGCAGATTCCTTTTCTGCAGGAGGAAATCAAGGTAACACTCCATGACACCTGATTGTAGGGCACTCCTCAGCTCTAGCTCGGAGGTGCATCACTTCTGCATTACATCCTTGCCTACTGAGGTCAAATCAAATCAGTAGAAATTTGCTAGAATAGTGCAACTGTTGGTTGATTATTGTTATTTAGTGTTGGTACTATGGTAGCATTAAAATGCTAACCAGTCTGGGTTATTGGGATAGACATTTACCCTCCTACAGAAAATTAAGAGCTGCAAGAGAGAGCTTGCAGTCTAAAACAGATAGACACACTCTTATTTTTCCTGGTACCCTGGTCTCCTGGAAACCTGAGAGGACCATGAGCCTGCTCCCTTCCATGTCTTAGAAGAGACATGTATTTTTCCAAGGTGTACATTTCACTTCTGCATTAGATTCATGTTAAAACTGAACCTGAAAAATTGCATGTGGTCTTTTATGCCTCATCACTGAGTCTACGTTATGAAATAGATCTTCAGCTAAAGAAGTAACAAGGCTAATTTCTGGTTGGCATAGTGACATAGCAGCAGTATGCTATATAAAACCTTCATCTGATTTATATTAGGTACCTATAGAAACCATTGTCTTCATATTTGATGGGCCTTAGAGTTTGGTGTTTGTTCTCTGTGATGAGCTAAAGCTAATCAAATATCACTAAGAGCTAGTGTGATAGATCATTTTTGGTTTCTGGTGCTGCAACATGTGGTGGCAAATTTGGACAACTAAATATGTAAATTTATTATAAAGGAAGAAAGCACCTAGCTTTCATTTTTTGGCAATACATCAATCAGTTTGGAAAAAAACCCCTAAAACAAAAATAACCAAAACAAATAAAGCCCAGACCTAACTTCTCATGAGCGCTGCAGCATCAAAAGGAAAAGATTCAGAAGAGTACAGTCACCTTTCCCTTCTTCTAAGGTTTTGATACTTTTCTGAATACTTGTCATTTACACAGGCAATATATCATAAATAGAATACCAAAATGTTATAAATCTTGTCAAAAGCTGCTGTTCTTTAAAAACTCAGAACAAACTTCAACCCTATTGACAAGGTTTATTTGGTGTGATAAAGAGTTCTGTTGACTCTTACTTGAACTCCTTTAAAATCAAAACATCAACAAATGTTATCTAGATAAATTAATCCTGGGATAAATAACTTAGAACACAGTTAAATAAACCAAGCCAAGCTGGAATATATGACAGGAATATCAATGCAGAAATCACTCAAATAGCCCCGACTGTTGTTCACAATCATGTTTTGAATTTTTGCTTTATCGATTGCTGGACTTGAAGTGTCAGATGTTCTTCTGTTCCTCCCCTTCTACTTTTAGGTGGCTACAGCACTCCCTGCACAACAATTCCTTCCACTGCTTCTGCAACAGGAATTTTTCATTTATGTTGTGCTGCAAAAACTTTTATGAATTTCGATCTACCTGCTAAGAAGCACATGTCAGGGGCCATCAAGAAAAGCACAGCAAAGCAGCAACAGTGTTAATTGATCAAGGATGGAAAAAGAAGTGGCATAAATGAAGAACTTCTTCCTTTGTTGTTAAAAGGAGTTTGTACTCAGAAAAACATCTTGTGACAATTTGTTAAAAGAGAATCTGACCACAAGTTAGCTGAAGTTAACAGGAATGGGGATAAGAATTGCTCTCAGATGTTCCCATGCTGGGGATGCTGTGCACTGTTTAAGGGACCCAGTGCAATTCTCAGACAGGGGTTATGAAACTCCTTCACATGTAATGATAAATTTACCAGATGTTACACTTGCAAATATGTATATAAATCACTACTAAACACTTAAACTCATAACTTAGATGAGGAAATTATGGACTTAACCATATTATTTCTCTTTTACTAGATTGCAGAGAAAAAAAGAATGTTATAAACAAAACATGTAGCCAAGCATTAAAAGCTTTAATATTAATATTTACAATGAATCAGTCAACCGAAATAATTTACTAAGCTAATGAAAATCATAAAAATCTTATATAAAATTTCCAACCATTTTTCCAGCAATTTTATTGCATTAATGGGTCCAACAATTGCGCCTCCAGCACTGTACATAGTACAGTTCATTTCATTGTTCCAAAGTTAAATTTAAGAGTTTTTAACTCCATTTTACTTTACTTTCTAATATAAAATTTAACTGGATAATATTTTATTAATACACAGCTGTTATCACCATTTGCAAACAAAAAATCTGATTGTCAGGTTTTGTGTTTGTATTGCATGTTATATATGTAGAACTGTAGCTACAATATGTTAAGCAGGAAACTACAGCTAAAAGTGAATTTTCTACATATTTAGAACTCTGCTTACAAAAATTGAAAGCAATTGCAGATGCCTGGGAAATTTATGCCTGTGTAATTACCAAGTGCTAGAAATATGATTATAGACTTTCTAATAAGCTTTTCATTTTCTTCCCTCTTATTTTAAATATTGCTTCATCTAAGATAATTTATTTCTTTGTTTCATAACAAGTCAGAATGTTTTCCAAAATGGGGATTTTTATAGAGCTTTGCTATTAGTTTTGCAAGGGAATAAATTTCCAGGAACTGTTTATATGCACTTTTTATATTTAGCAATAAATATAGGCAGTGATTTAAAACAAAACAAAATGAAAAAGCACCCCACACCACAATTCAGAAAATCATATGAGTCATCAGTAAAGACCTACACTGCTCATAAAAGCTTTCAGTTGAGAAGAAATCACATAACTTCTTACATAATAACAGTATTTTACATAAAGTAAGTTTATGAAAACTTCCTAGATCCCTTTGGTCCTATGAAAATAAAATCTGAGCTGTTCAGCATATTTCACTTTTTGAAATCAAATGTAGTTTGGGGTGGGGGGGAGCAACAACAACAACAAAACAACAAAAACCAACCAAGCAACCAAACAAGCAAAAACCCAGGACTTTGAAATCACAAGTGCAAGCCTTGGAAACATTTATCTGGAAGCAGCTACTTCATCACAGCCAGAGTAAGGCTGATTGCTCTTTCCAGCACTAAGTTTAAGATCAGGAGTTAAAAATCAAGTCTTCAGAGGAATAGCCAGCAACAAGAAAGAATTTGCTTAGGAAGGGCGACGAGCTAGGCAAAAAGCAAGGAGCAAACCCAGAATAGGAGTACTTGGTTCTGTCCTTTCATGTTGGTTTTGCACCTTTGAGTGAATAAATAATGCAATGTTTAAAAAGATTAAGAGCAAGGAAAGACACGTACAGTCGAGGTGCTCTTTCCACTCCAGTTACTTGTCCAAAGTCTGCCTGATGCTGGCTCTGAATCAGTTTAAAGCAGAGTGGGGGTGCAGTAAGAGTATGCTTCCAAAAAGCCTCTCTGAGGGTCCTCACCACCAAAAACTCTTTATCTACCATGAAAATAGTGATTTCCTGGGTTGCAAATGGATGTTTCCCAACCTAATCAGAGTTTAATGTGTACCCAAGACCCTTTTTTTTTCACTGTAGCTGTCATGTCTGAATACAGAAACTCATTCTTAACAAAACTGCCCTTATTAAGAAGTTGTTTTGACAAAGTATTTCCAACTTCCTCTGCCAAGAACTTTTTAAAAACAGTTTCTTTTTTTTTCTGACTACTTTCCTACATAATAACAGACATAAAAGAGCCACGTAGCACGTCATACCTCAGATATTGTTTGTCAATACATTGTCACTAACATAAGCATGACAGGTAGCAATTGATCTGAGCAACAAGTTTGTAGTACTACTGGGTACAACAAAGAAAGATTGCAGGAACAGATTAAATGCTGCGTGGAAAAGAAGTGCAAGAGTGATCACAGTACTTGCTCCATTTTGCAAGTGTCTCATAAAAGTAATAACAAAAACCAGGTCATTTCAGAAGTTGTATTGTAATCAAAGGCAGCATAGACTTTGGAAAATACTTGACTCAGTAAACTCCCTGCAGCACTGTCTCCTGTCAGCGGATTCTGGTATCACACAAATATTCTCTTCTTCTTCAAGAGTATGGTTTTGCCTTACAATACGATTGTATGGTTTCTTTTCACAACAGCAGCATATAAATATATATATATATAAAACAACTTACTGAGGCATCTGTGTCCAAAATAAACTAGTTGCAATATATATTTATTTTCATAAAAGAGATGCAGGTGTTGGTGTTTTTGTCTCAAAAGCAACATCAGTTCAAAAGCTCTTTCAGGACACACTACTGTGGTACTGCTGAGAACACCTTAATATCTCTCTGCGAAGAACAGCTGAACTCTCTAAAGAGAAAAAAAAC
>VWZG01005716.1:31496-48942 GCA_013396735.1 Grallaria varia | reverse complement strand
TCTTACACATCTTTCTATTTCCCATGAAAATTCTACTCAAACAGTGTACTGATTTTTTTCCTTCTGCACAGATCAGGAACTTTTAAAATATACTAAATTGAGAAAATAACACAAAGAGTAATTCTGAGAGTTTGATCTAACAGTTTTGTCCCTTTTATAAGGGATATCTACTCAAAATTCAATGAGGTAAGAATAGAGATATGCATTCCAAAAATCTAATGCAGATTGTGTTGTAAAATTATAACTACTGCAAAGTATATTTCAAACCAGGAATGTTGTTCAGGGGTTGGCAAAGTGGTAATAAATAAATTAAAAAAGGTCTGTTAACTTGCTTTGATTGAGGTCTGTCCAAATTTTGAACTTGCTTTTGTCATCCTCTCTCAAATAATTCCTCAGGAGGGAATTCTGCCTGACTGAAAATCCAATGATCTGACTAGATTCTGGCAACCCACTTTAGCTGAGTTGAAGTTGGAAATGTCTTTAACTGTACTTTCCTGAAGTAAGAACCAAGGAGTCGCCTAGTTTTCAAACACGCTAAGTAGAAAAATAGTCTTTTTGTACTGTTAGAAAGGTATTTCAGGTCACATTGTGGCTGTTACAAGTAGATTAGTCATGATTTGTATCAGGATGTTCACCCTTAAGAGGAACTATTTTCTCAGTGAAGTTTCCAAGAGACAGCATTTTATCCAAGCAGGTGGGTGCTGGAAACAGTTTTTCTTTAGGGAAAAGCTAGTACTGCCTTATTCAAAATAAATACTATTGACATTTTAATAGTTTCTAATGCTTCTTAGGATACAGGCCTCATATATATTTAGTTTCATCCAGGCAGATCATCCCACAATTGCAAAGTCCTATAGATTAGGCCTAGAGTCCAATCAATATGCCAGTAACAACACAGTATCTCGATATATTTCATCGGTCTATAACTCTTTAGCAACTGAATTTCACATACAGTAATCTATGGGCTGGCATCGACTGATATCTTCTATTTCACATTTTCTGGTGTTCCACACTGCAGATTTATTCTGATACATCTTTTCTTTTCACACACCCAATTGTCCTTCAAAGTCCTGCTTATTGTCATTGCTATAAGCTAGAGAGATCCTTCTGCCTATAAAACACATTTATTTTTGATTATGGTTTTTCATTCAGGATCAAAAAATTAGTTTCTGTAAGGATTAATTCATAAAAAAATGACAGTTACTTCTATTGGTAGACTTAATTTTAATAAAAAGCTATAATGATGCAGAAATAACAGCATAAGCATAGGAAATTTTCCTGCGTACACATGTAGGGTGCTGCTTCTTCTCTCTGATGTTCAGTACTAATGGGAATTAAAATTGTGTAAAGTGCAGTCTCAGATAGTCTCACCCCATTAATTACAGAAGAATCAACGAGTTAATAAAGGAAGCACCGGGGCAGCATTATAATGAATGCCTCTAACCCACAGAGAACCCCAATCTTCACCAGTGTACCAGAAATAACACTACTGAGCAGGGATTGTGATGCCAAAGCATCTCTGAGAGGCAGAACCCAGTGACATGGAGCATGAGAGGGAGATGAATCAACACGTGAGCGGGGCCCTGAGAGCAGCCTGGAGCTGCGCCAGGAGAAAGCAGGATCCCTCAGGCAGCAGAGGAGCATATGCACAGCGATGGTGCAGCAGAAGCAGAGCAAGCAAGAAAACTTGCTAGTGCCAATGGGGGCAGTTCAGGAGTCTGCTGGAGCCTTGGTGCCCACAAGGAACAGATGGGTATGTCATTTTTTGGTTTTCTAAAGTACAGTGACACTGCTGTGTCTCCAACTTCCACACACAAATACTCTCAGGTATTTAGATCCCAAGCATAAGTTTGGCTATACTTTCATAATGAGAATACCCCTTTTTGAGTTTCCAGAATTTGAAAAAAAAAATATCCTTGAAAAAAAATTAGCAACCTGATGTCAGGCAACAAATGTCAGTGACCAAGGACAAGGCCACTGAAGGGGACTTTTAGTCTTATGGCCATAATTGTGAGGAGTAGTGTCTGCAAGTACAGGTCTATTTGTGGAATCAGTTAAGAGAATGGGATTTGCACTTCAGACCAAACACAAATGCATGATGACAAGTTTTACCCAAGTCCTGGCAGTGGGATGCTGCTGTCCTTTAAGTCACATCTGGGCATATATCCTATGAGACTCACTCTGCCCACTTCAACACTTCATGTGTTTTCCGAAAGTTTATGTTGAGCTACAAAACTCACTGCCTCACCAACAGCCTTTTTTTCCCCCCTGGCTTCTCCACTTCTGTACACATGAAGACCTTCATACATACACAGTGGTGAGTAGGACGCAGACCAAAAAAAAGCATTGTGTTAGCACTTGCTATGCAGAATATGTAAAGCATTATGAATCAAAATTTGAAAAGCAAGCCAGTGTCTCTGAAAGTTACTGTGAGTTTAATCACCATCTTCAATGGGCAGAGCTTCACCTCTCCTAATAATTTCTAATCATAAGAACTTGTCCCAAAACAATAGGCAGGGACTTCCCAAAAGAAAAGTAATGTCCCTCAAAAGAGACAAAACCAGAAGTGATAGTCTGAAGGTTTCTGCTATTCCTGTAGAGCAATTTGTCTGAAACTCTTCTTCCTCATGCATTAACACAGACCCACCTTTGGCCATGGGCCACAGAAAACAGTTGGGTGAGATCAAAGCTCCTAGAAAAATATTGGGGAGAACAAGAAATTCACTCCCTTTTCAAACCTTGACAAACAAAAGTACCAATAGTATCAATTCTAAACTGAATTATTGGAAGTATAACTTTTTCAGCAAATGACAAAACGCAAAGAGAAACCCGGTCAGGTCCAGACTGATTCATCTGCTTTTTTTTTCTTTTTTGGTTGATGCTATAATGTTCAAATTACTGACAATTTGTGTAAGTTAGACTGTCTGATACTTCAAAGTAATTAAGAACCCATCACTTTTTTTGGGTGCAGCCGAAAAGCAGAAAGCTATCTTAAGCTTTTAGTCACTAAGCAGAGGTGAAAACTTGGTCCCATACTAAACCAGGCACAGAAATGGCTGATCAGAGGCTTGTCAGGCTGGCCTCCAGGCGAACTATACAATCACAGTATAGATCCTTGTGCTTTGAACAGAAGGGGAGCTCAGCTGAGCTCATTACTATCCAGAACACTAAATGTTCTTGCAACAGCATTTGTGAGAACCCCTACCAGCCAGTCCAAAGTTTATAAGTTATAATATTTTTGCCTTGTTGTTATAGGTAAAAAAAGTGAAGAGATATCAATATAATCAAGATACGGAAATAAAATATTTAATTTAGTATGTATGTTGAGCTACCTCTTAGAGTCTTCACTTCACAATCCTACCTAAGTCCTTTTGCAACATCTCAGACAGCAGTAATGTAAAATAATTTCTTCCCACAGGTACATCAGCATCAAGTTCTGAGAAAGAATTTGTTAAACAGAGAATTTAAAAACTGAAGAGTTAATGCAGAATGCCATTTATTCCTTTATAGTGTAAGTCCATGGCAGTTTCAAGAGGACAATAGTATTTTTAAAGGATTTAGGCATATCAGATTCAAACCATATGCATAGCTGCGGTCACATATCCTCAAATTCATTTTTCCGCGCCACAGCTGATAATAGCTTTTCTTTGTAGCACAGCTAGCACCACTGATGAGTCCTAAGACTGACAGATAATAATTAGTTCTAGTGAAACTTTTTACGTCACTAAGTGTACAGGTTACATTGTATTGTATTGCCCAGCCTGAAATATCGGTCTTGCAAACAAGGCAAATTAGTAAAGTCACAGTCACCCTCTCCACTCAGAGGAGTATTTTCAACTTGTTCATTGCATTGTGCAGATCATGTTCTGCAAGACACAAATGTAGCATTCCAAAGATCTTAATTTTTCTTTCTTTTTTTTTTTTTTTCTTTTTCTAAGTACTAGGTCATTTGCCACCTCATGATGATCAGCAACTCCTCCTTCATGACAGAAAGAAATTGGAGTTTCTCAATGTTACCTCTGAGGAGGATTTTCTGTTTTCTTTTTTCTCATTTGGTTTTCCCAGCTAGAAAATTCAGTTTTTGAAAGCTTCAGTAGCACATCTTTTTCCACCTGAACACTAGAAACAAAGTCCTAAGTTCAAAATTAACTGTACTGAAACCCAGCTAGTATGAGCAGGAGGGGGAAAAAAGCCCTCATAAATAAAATGTATACAGGGAGGAAAGGTTTGTGTATCAGAACTGATAAGTGATCATTGTTTGGAATTGGTGGTCTTTCCTAAGGAGGGTATAGACAACAGCGGGGGAATAAGTTATTTAGTTATTCATGACTGTGTTGTCTCCTCCTCTTTAAGGGGCCATGTTCTTTAATTCCTGCCTTTAAAATCTACTTTTTCCTTCATTGACTAACCAGTATGGATAAAGTTGGACCACAGAATTAAAATCACACTGTTACCTTGAAACTGTTTGCAGCCATCTCAGTTGTATACACTTGCAGCACTTCTCAAACCTTGCCCTCCTTGCAACTCCCTCAGCTGTTCATCCACTCCTCCTTTTACCTGATATTTTGACAAAGGAGATAACTACCATTAAGTACAGCTGAACTTCCAAATATTGGTGCATTGGTGTCAGAAGTTGCCTAAATCATTCAGACATGCTGTCAGCTGGAGTGCCACCTCTCGAGAGCCTTTGGAGCTTGATCAGGAACAGGAGAGGAAAGGGCACCATGACACCCCGGGTCCTGGTGCCAGTGGAGTGTCAGAACCCAGAACTTAAGTGGCAAGGGAAGGGGGCAAGAGACTTTTGTGCACTACAGACTAGAGGGAAGAGAGCAGAATTAAAAGGCTAAGAAGAGTCAGCAGTATTTCCTGTACTGTGTTTCAGGTGACAGGGATGACTAAAACAGTGAAAAAATATGAAAAAAAATGAGCCCCATCACCTTTGTGCCTTCCTACTCCTACAGGCAGTGCACTTCCTTCCAAACTCTTGGCAAGTTGCTATGGAAACTATCCTCACGGCTACAAAAATAGGGAGGAATTATAGATTTCATCCATATATATTATTTAATTTTACAAAAAATAAAAACAAAAGAGAAATTGCAAGATGTCAGGCCATGTTACAGAGACACTTTCACACTGGGTGAGAAAGGACCCTCTGCAGAAGGGATTTCAGCAGAGCCATGGTCATCCTGAAGAAAAGAACACCAGCAAACTATGCCCTTCTGCTGCTGAGAACAGATACTGCACGATGCCCATCAATGACTTTCCTTTGTTTGGTTGGTTGAACTCTTGTAACCTGACAAGTCACATCATCCCTTCTCTCCTGTTTTGCATCTCGACATAGCACTAGGAGTTTATTCCACACATCTTGATCAACTACTTCAGAAATTCTTTGCAACTCAAAGCTTTCTAATGATGTTGTATAGACGGATGGAGTAAACTGGAAGATTCAAAACAAAACATGTTACTCTGCAGTTCTCCATGTTACATTAAAACAGTCCTTTTTGGAGAAGTTGGAAGAACCTGACCAGAACCTGTGCCTTTTGGGGGTGTGTGTGTGTGTGTGTGTCTTCTTTTTCCCTTCAAAACGACAAAAATGCATCCTAACTACCAAAACTGTATTAACTACTTTAGCTGCATCTTTATTCTCTGTATGTTGTTGTTCTTCTGACCATTCATATCCTGCTCCGCTGAAGAAGATAAAAAGGAAAGAGTTACAAAGTAAATTACATTTCATGACACAACTTTCAGAGCTATAAAAACCGAGCAAGTGTTGCACGTTTAGGATTGGAAAAAGAAAACCTACTCTTTCTAGGTCCCGAATCACTAAACACTTACCCAGTCATAAGCACATGAGTAATTTAAGTGAACTCCTGGATTCAAGCCAATAGATAAATGTTAAATATGTGCCTGGCCCAGCCAATGCACACAATCTGTTGCTAAAGGTGACATTTACATATATATATCCTTTGCACTTGGGGAGATTAGAAAAGCTGTTTATAAACCAGAATAAGGCTAAAATCATGATTAAAACTGTCCTGAAAGTCTGTTTGGTGATATTGTGAAGCATTATATATATTCTTTTTTTTTTTTTTTTGCAAAGGGCTTTGAAAAAACAAATATTAATGCAACTTACATTTAGCTCATTTTCTACTAAATATGGCGCGTATACAAGCTATGAAGAGTAAAACAGATTCTATGCACAATTCAAAATTCCAAGACAACTAAACTCCACGGGGTGTTTTCAGTGTTACCTATTTCAGTGACATACAATTTAATTTGCATTAATACATCTTCACAAAAATCACAGAAGTAGAACAGCATCTTGTGGCTTTTTGTGGGTTTTTTAACTGAATGACAGGGGAGGGGGAAAAAAAGGATATTTTACTCTTCAAGAAGAATAGTTGTTTCAGATTGACAGGCAAATTGAACTAGCTGCTTAAAGGATGAATATGTTTAATGTTTCCAGATTCACACTTTTTACAGGATTAACTGTCATATAAAAAAAAAAAAAGATCAACTTACTGTGGCTTAGGTAAGTATGGTTTATGAAATCCAGGCAAATATAGAGATTAATAAACAGAGATGCTTCAGTACTACTATAAAATTTAAAGCTAAGAAACCAACCCTTTGCATGTCCTTTGCATAGACCAATAATATGATCCTGTGATCAATTTGTCTCAGTGAGACTATTGAATTGTTCCACACATGAGTTTGAAGAGGCATCTCTATAGCTTTTTCAGAAATCTTATTGATGTCTTTGCAGTGAACTTGAACAGGCCTTAAGTTAGGTCTTTAAGGGAGTTTATGCCCAGTATTGCTGCAGCTGGCCTTTACATCTCTCATCCTACAGGAAATCTATTTATGCACTGGTGCTCTCTGCACGCTCACTGTCAGATCAGGCATTACAGAGGAGATGGGAGGGAGGCACTAGTATAAGCCTTTGAGAAGAAGGCAATGGTTAACCTGGCCCACTGGCAGGGAACTCCCACATTTTACAACTCATAACTCAGCTGTCTCTGCTAACATTACCTATTTTTCAAAATCAACACGGGGTCAGACACTTTCTTCCAAAGATCACTGTGGCAATCGGGCACTCCCAATCCAGCAGCCTAGTGGAAACAGCTTAAGGAGGAAGCAGATGAAGTGAAACCAGACAAGTACAATGATCGCATGCTTCAGGATTCTCCTCTCACCACGAAAGCATTGCAAGTCTGAAGACCTCATGAAACACATTAACAATGCATAGGTGCATAGGATTTTCCAGTTTATGTGCCCTGTATACAATGGGATTACTTTGAAGTGCAAGCTGAGCCACTATGTTTTTTCTTCCTTGTGAGACATGAAAATACTCTGTGAAGACATTGAAAAAAAGTTCATGGAGCTAGCAGAGCATGAGTATGTGCTGGTGGTGCCACTTGAGGGTTGTCCAAAAGACTACCATAAATCCTACAAAAATGGTGTGCGGGAGTGGAGCTGGGAACAGAGAGGCTCACAGATCAAAGGCTTAGACATAAGACCTGCCATGTTCATATGTTGGTTGGGTGGGGGTTGTCCTTTTAGGGTAGGAAGTGCTGTGGGGTTCAAGGAAGATTTCACTTATGGAGCAAAATAGGATAAGACTGAGTCATTTCATGCACTGTACACACAATGTGGGAACAACCTTGTTTGCGAGGTGTAGGATTCTGCAATTTTAGCAGAGCGCAAGAGGATAGGAGGATGTCCACTTCACCAGTGGATATCTACCCAACTATGGTAAAAATGGGAAGTTGTGCAGCAGAGCCTCTGCTAGGACATCCACTCAATTTGGGACCAGAAGAGTCATAGTTTCTGAGATGTTGGTAAACACTTTAATCTAAGAGATGCCTCTGGGGAGACGTCTCGAATCCAAGGACATGCCAGTTATATCATAGCCCTCAGGAGTGGCAAAAGATGTTGCTTTCCAGGATCTTGTATGTAAGACTGCTAGCTCAAGCTGAAGGAACAATCGTTCTGCTCAGGGAGCAGTAACGCCCTCAGCTTCCACCACAGGAGGCAAAGGAGAGACTTGTTGGTGATGAATGAAACAGAGCTGGCAGGACAAAGGACAATCCTAGCATGTGTCTCATCACAGGCCTGCCCAGGATCCAGCTTCACCAAGTACTTTTGCAGCAGCCCAGAGAGCCTGGAAGAACCAGGTAAGTAGAGATCCAAGCCAAGCACCTCCACAGTACCCATGAGATATCTATGAACCATCTTGTCATATTTCTTCCCTGATCAAGGGACAAGAAGACAAGTGGGAGACAGCTCTTATATATCAGGTGGAGAATCACAATCAATCAGACAAAAAGTTGTTACAGATGCTCCAGTCGAGAAATTCATAGGTCTAATCTGAGACAATTTTGTTTCCAGCACATAAACATTCTTCAGCAGTATGCCCATTTCTGTAATCTCATAATCTCATCTGAAGATCAGAATTGAGTGCCAGTTGATTAGTTTGTGAAAATTTCTATTCCTCAATGGAAGAATGTCTTCCTGAATGAGAGGAGAACTAATTCAAACAGCAGCAGAGTTCAAGGCACACACATCTCAGAAGTCTCAATAAAACCCCATAATCAGCTTGCCAATGCCCAAGGACTTTTTACTAGGCATTTGGCAGCAAGCTTCAAAGAAAATTAGGAGTTCCATTGCCCTAATTCTTCATACTGGCCATTTCAAACCTATGCCATAAGACCTACCAAGAACTACGATGAATGGAATATGAAAAGATGGGGTGCACATCATCTCTAGATGTCTAGAAGTACTGCTGTCTTTTCCTAGAGACAGGTGATATTTTTCTTGGCACCTCTGTTTTTCATCAAGGCATTGACACGCAGGCCATTGGCCATAGATACATATCCCAAAAAACATTGATCTGGACAAGCTACCCACATGAGTATGCGACTATTTAGACCATCTATTAGTGGACTATTTAGTCCCACACAGAGTTCCCTTACGCCCTGGATATGCTCCATAGAAGTTGGCAACTTTTATCACAGCTTATACAAACTCTGTTCTCCAGCTGTGTGAAAAGTGAGCAAAGGTATAAACATTTACTGTGACCAGCGATGACCAAACTATTCAGCTGGAAAGGACACAGTCCACCTTAAGTGGTGCAGATGGCCAGTCCTAAGTTTCATGTCCATAACTGGTATGCACAATATGGAGTACAGTTTAGCTGTATGCTAAATTTATCCCTTTCTGAAAATGTCAAATTGACAGTGGCATGTCTTCAGGGTATATGTGCTGTCAGCTTGATTCTGCATCTGTGCATCACCAAGGAAATCCACGAGGTCAACCTCAGACTGCCTGCTGTGACAGCAGCAAGGATTTCTATATACAGAGTGTAATGTTCTTACTATGACCCTGATTTGAGAGCAAGTAGGAAATGCCTCTTGCCATCACAGGAGTCCTGTAGCAAAAAGAGGGAGCTTCAAGCATGATCCAGTTGACAGTCTTCAGACTACATCTCCAACCAAGCATCATGATGTGAAGTGTTGAAAATATTTAATACTTTAAATCTCCACATTTTAAATAGTCATCTATGCTCTAACTCTAACTAAAGGAAATCTCATTTACTGTGTTGAAACCACTTAATAAGCTGGCATTTCTACTCACTGGTCTGTTTTCAAGTATGAACTATCAATAGGCACTAGCAAAGAAAAAAATACCAACACAAACAAAACAAAAAATAACAACATAAAAAGCTCAAATAACAAAAGTATTTAACAGAGAAAAACCAAAATGAATATACTTGTGCTTCTGTGGGTCACCTGTAGGTAAAATTCAGACTCAGAAGTGTCACAATTTACAAGTTTTGCTCTAACCAGCTTTCAATAAATTTTTACATAGCCTTAGCAGTTTTTGCAAGTTTATGGCAATGAGCAACAGATTTGCTATGACAAAATTAGCAGAGCTATCCACTACTGTATACTCAGTTTATGACATCATAAACACTTGACAGATTTCAACACAGCCCGCAGTATTCATCAAGTGAGTCTTTTGCCTGCAAAATCTAAGCAAATCCTGAAACCTTCCATGAGATGGGGATGAGGAGGCATGTTCAAAGAAATGCAGAAAATGACCTCTGAAGGAACACTTGGCATATTTAGGGTCCTTTCCCTGCTCACAAGTTTAATTAATCATTAATGAATAATTTTATTTTCTTCTCTTATTTTTGTTCCAAACCCATGTAACATTTCTAACTTCTTAAAAAGAACAATAACAATTTGAGCCCCCCCAATTTCATTTTATGTCAGTATATTTAAAACACCTTGAAGCCATGTATTTACAAGCATTCTTCTCTCTGAAAAAAGGTCTTTTCACAGTTACTGGTCAGACACATCAAAACCTCAGTGCCTTTGATATATTTTCTCATGCCATGAGTTGGACCACAACTACACACGTGTGTCCATGCAAGTGACATGAGAACTTTGCACCTGAAACAGTGACCAGCTGGACCAAACCTCTCAATCTGGGGATTAAAAGTTGTTCCTGATAAAGATTTTGGGTTTATTTTGTTTTAAAGCAATGGGACTTACCCCTACAATACAGGAAGGCTTCAAAATAGTTAAAAATTTTATTGCTTCAAGAGGTCCTTTTTCAGCCAGGACATCTGTCTGACAACCCTGCAAGGGAAGGAATATTTTCTCTTTTTCACAAAGAAGCATGAAGAAGTTAACAAAGTATAGTATGTTCTGATCTCATGTTGTTTTTATATGTATGTTTCGACTTTTTATGGTAGTAATAGGAATGTGGATCCCAAATAAAGCAGATCACATGCAAAAGTTTATTCCCTCATTAATGACTGGGAAGACAGTTGCTTGGTAGTGAAAACGATTAGCTTAATGCAATTACTAGATCCCGGTAGAAGTAAAATAAAATTTGCTAAGAAGAAAACAGGATTTTCAAGGTTGTGGTGTGGGAGAGAAAGATGGGGAAAGGAAGAAGGGAAAAAGTTTGTGTCCGCACCATCTGCGTATTTCTACAGGGTTAGTCCCTATGACTTTGAACATGCAAACTGCACCTAGACCAAAAAGAAACAGTTACACCTACCAGCATGTCAGAAAGACATTTGATAAATTATTAAAGAAAACACATTAAAAAATTATTAACAACCTCCAAGATTAGACACAAGACCAGGAGCAAAACTCCTTTGTCCCATTTACTATTTTTTAATTTAAGGTAGATTCTTGAAAGGTACATTTGAAAGTACTCTGCACTTAGGTGCAAAAAATGTCTCAGAAACTCATCTTTCTATACAATCTTTCACATATTCTGGCCTGTTGCTAGCGCATCTGTTGGAAGTGTCAGCCAATTGTAAAGCACATATTTTCCTTTCATCTCTGCCATAGTTTTACTCCAAAACTGACTGTATTTTGGCAGAAAAATACTATTTCCATCTCTTGGGTGAGAAGATCTCTTCTTTTCCATGCCCAGAAACTCCTGCTACCTGTGAAATCCCTGCTCTGGAGAAATAGCTGGCTCTGTCATGTGACAGCAGGAATTCAGAGAAGCATCATTGGTGACTGAAGGAAGGTGTAATGACAATTTTGTCCTTCTGTACTCTCTCCCCTCTGCTGCACACTGTTTCCCTCGAATATTCTCAGCACTAAGCACACTTTCCTGCTGAGTTTTTCAAGGTGCTCCTCATCTTTTCCGTGCTGTGAGGGCATAGCTTGCGGTTTTAGGCCAGGATACACCACACTCCTCTATACTTACTTATGTTGAGAATCTGGAATGCACTGAGCTAAATTCACACCTCAGGTTAACTCCATTGGTTTCTTTGTTTTGCTCCATCAGGCACAGACACACAGAGCTGTTTTTTAGGGTTTTCCATCCTCCTTCCCCAGCTGAAAGGATCTCTGTCAAACTACTTTTGCAGTGCTTCTGAGGATATTCAACCCCTCTGCTAACAGAGACCTTCAATTTTCCTTTGACCTTTCATATAATGGGTCATTTACTAATATAAAAATATTGCTAGGAGAAAAATCACCAATAGTGTATATTCTAATGACCAGAAACTACAGCAAATTCACACCGCCATAATCAAATGACCTCACAATATCATAGAATCTTTAGGACTGGAAAAGGCCTCTAAGATCATCCAGTCCAACCATTAGCCTAGCATCACCACCATGCTGACCACTAAACATGTCCTCAAGTGTCATTTTTTTTGAACACTTCCAGGGATGGAGGCTCCACCATTTCCCTGGGCATCCCATTTCAATGCTCAACAACCCTTTCATGAAGAAATTTTTCCTAATATCTTATCTAAACCTACCCTCATGCAACTTGAGGTCATTTTATCTCATCCTGTCATTTGTCACCTGGGAAAAGAGCCTGGCCCTCACCTCGCTACAACCTCCTTTCAGGTAGTTGTAAAGAGCGATAAGGTCCCCGCTGAGCTTCTTTTTCTCCAGACCCCAGCTCCCCCAGCCACTCCTTATCAGGCTTGTGCTCCAGACGCTTCACCAGCTCCACTGCCCTTCTCTGGACATGCTCCAGTGCCTCAATGTCTTTCTTGGAGTGAGGGGCACAAACTGCACACAGGATTCAAGGTGCAGCCTCACCAATGCCAAGTACAAGGTGGTGATCATTTCCCCGGTCCTGCTGGCCACACTATTGTTAATATAGGATGCCATTGGTCTTCTTGGCCATCTGGACATACTGCTGGCTCGTAATCAGCTGACTGTTGACCAACCCGGTCCTTTTCCACTGAGCATCTTCCCAGCCATTTTTTCCTCAATCCTGTAGGACTGTATGGGGTTGTAGTGACCTTAAGTGCAGGACCTGACACTCCATCTTGTTAAACTTCATAGAAATGGCTTCAGACCATCAATCTAGCCTGTTCATATCTCTCTGCAGAGCCTTCCTGCCCTCCAGGCTGATCAACACTCTCTCAGCTTGGTGATCTGAGAACTTACTGAGGGTGCTCTTGATTGTCTTGTCCAGATCATCAATAAAGATATTAAACAGGACTGGCCCAAATACCAGCCCCTGGGTAACACCGCTTCTGAGTGGCAACCAACTGCATTTAACTCCATTCACCATCGCTCTCTGGGCTGAGCCATCCATCTGGTTTTTCCCCAGAGAACAACATATTCACTCAAGCCATAAGAAGACAGTTTCTCCAGAAGAATGTTCTGGGAAACAGTGTCAAAGACTTTACTAAGGCCCAAGTAGACAACATCAACAGTCTTTGTCTCATCCACTAATCAGGTCACACTGTCATAAAAGATAAGATTGGTAAGGCAGGACTTGCCTTATACAAACCCATGATGGCTGGGGCTGATTCCCTAGTTGACCTGTACATGTTGCATGGTGGCACTTGAGATGATCTGCTTCATGTTCTCACCTGACACCAAAGTCAGTCTGATAGGCCCCCTAGTTACCCAGATATTCCTTCTGGACTTTCTTGTAGACAGGCATCACATTTGTCAACTTCCAGTCAACTGAGATCTCCTCAGTTGACCAGGACTGCTGGCAAATGACTGAAAGTTTTTTTGTGAGCTTCTCCACTATCTCCTTCCATACCCTTGAATGGATCCCGTCTAGCTTCATAGACTCGTGAGGGTCTAGGTTTAGCACATCCCTGACTGTTTCCTCCTAGATTATGAGGGCTTCATTCTGCTCTCTGTCTCTGTCTTCCAAGTGAGGGGACTGAGTACCAGGAAAACAACTGGTCTTAATGTTAAAGACTGAGGCAAAGAAGGCATTAAGTACCTCAACCTTTCCCTTATCTATCATGACAGTGTTCGCTCTTGTACCAAATAAAGGATGGAAATTTCTCTCAGCACTTCTTTTGCTCCTGCTTTATTTGTAAAAACACTTTTTATTGTCTTTTACAGCACTGTATGGGTTAAATTCTTAGCTGGGATTTGGGCCTTCTAATTTTCTCCCTGCAGAACCTCAAAACATCCTTGTAGTCTTCCTGAGTTGCCTGCCCTTTTCCCAGGGGTGAAAAGCTCTCTTTTTCTCCCTGAATTCCAGAGAAAGCTTCCTGTTCAGTCAGGTCAGTCTTCAACTCCATCAGCTCATCTTTTGGCCCATGGGGACAGCCTGTTCTTTCATCCTCAATATTTCTTAAAGCACTTCCAGCCTTCCTGGGGTCCTTTTCCCTTCAGGGCTGATTCACAAAGGAGTTTCTCAGCCAGTCTCCTAAAATTTCAGATGAGTAATAAAAGAGAAAAAATATTTGATTCCTGAATATTATCAACATAAACATAAATATTCAGAAATCTTTAAAAATTGCTAGTGTTTATTCAACCAAAATTTTTTTCACAATATTTATTTTCAATTAGAACGGTACATTTAATCTACTTGGTTTTCTCTTTTTCAGCAATGAAACAACATTTTTGTTTAATTCCAATCAGAAAGTTTTGGCAAGGGAAATAAAAAAAAATTAAAAATCATTAGGATCATCAAATAGATCAGCTTGTTAATATGTTCCCCTTTTCTGTCCTTTTTATAAAAGAGTAATTTTTAAGGGTGATTATAAACTATAATTCAACAGAAATTATTATAGTTAGAATTCACAGTTTGTTGCAGACTGACTTCAGTTTTTGACAATATAACAGTGCTGGCTTTTTCCTGGTTTAAGGGAGCAATCATCTTTTGTGATGTTGCCTTTTTACTTTGTAGCTGATTCATTCCCCAAAAATGATGGGTTTAGAAGACAAAAGCTTAAGAATTACTTTAACTTGTTTAACCGAGAGGAGCTCTTTCCTTCAACAAAACCACACCTTTCTCCAGGTGCTAGTGTTACTTGACTGCAAGACAAAGGGTACTTGGGACTAGTGACAAGGCATGACCACTGGCAGAGGAGCCTAAAGGCCATAATTTAATTACTCCCTAGGTAAACTCATCCTTCCTTTTTATTTTTTACTCATGTCTATTAGTAAAACTGTTGGAATCATCTCTTCTTATTATTGAATCAGAAACTGCTGTAAAACTGAACCCTTGGGCCACTTACTTTTCTCTTTTAAACTGCACGACAGAGCCAGGCAGTCTTGCTCCGGCTTGGGACTGTTCTCTGAGCTCTGCCATCGTTACTATTCTCCTGCATAAATGTGTTGCTTCCCTGTCTTCTCACTATCTATTGCTTGTTCACAGAGAAAGCAAAGGAGAAACAAGGAAAACATTTGGGTCTTTTGGAAAGGCTGATGCACTCGGTAAATAATAATTTCTAAATGGAACTACTGACTCAGCCGCTCCTGATGAGGTTTTAAAGTCCCTCATCATAAATAGATACACACAACAGTAATCTAAAGTGCATTAAAATTCCTTACTTCTTCCACCTTAGCAACATAAGCTGCAAATAACCCTTACAGTGCAGTTTTATTACCGGGTAATGTTGCCAGGGGAGAGAGCAAGACCAGCACATGAGGTACCTTGCTGGGAGGCAGGATGATACGGCTCCTGACCCACAGCCAGCAGCGTAGTCAGTACAGGGAGTAGAAGCCCATCTTAAGAACATGAACTCATGGTAGTGCTTGGTAATAGACTTCAGCTCAATTACTGCATCAGCCAGATGCTCCAATACCAACACACACAGATTGCTTGTGTAATTTTAGCTACTTATTTTGGGGTACTAATTGGCTTAACAAATGTGTTTGTAAATCTTAGAGACTGGGCATTTCCGTGGGTCAGTATTTCCTTTTAGGTCTCAGAAAATACTATTTCACATGAACTGTTGAAGTTGCTCAACTTAATATTAATCACAAGAAAATGTTTCATCCTCACTTAGAGCATACAGTTTCACTTAGGGTCTACCTGACAGGATTCAATTTACTGTGCTGTGCTTTCTGTAAGCCCTAGTTTCTCTCCATTTTTAAAACATTTCCTCAGCAGAGTTCGAAGAGGGCCGTTTAGGATTGCTGTGTTTTGCACAGTGATAATAATCACTTGAAGTTAATAGAAGCAGTATTTCCACAGCTGGATAATTTACCATAGCTTCTAGAAGTCCTTATTTACAATCTATTCATAAATGCTTATTATAATAATAGCTGGTTCTTTTCTTGAGCACCAGGTTGTTTTCACAAAATGAAAATTCCACAACTTTGCTATGAAGACTGAAAAAAAATCTGTGTTAAACTAGAGAAATGAATGTTGCACATCCCTCTCTGAATTTCAATAAGTAGATCCATAACACCTCCCACAGATCCAGATGAAAGTTACTATAATACTGTATTACTGATCCTAACCAATACCACCTATATGAACTTCCCACAAGTTTCAGCTGCTCTTCTATGATACTATCAAACTTCAGTATTCATTACCACCTCCTGTTCACTTTATTCATTTGCTCTTCATCTTATCAACAATAACAAGAGAAAAAAGCCGTAATGTTTTTGTATTTGCTACATAAGCTCTATTTTTCTTTTTGAACACTCTGTCTTTTTTACAGAAATAGGACAGATTAAGCTTATTTTTACCATATCAGGCCCTGATCATTCTTTAGTCTTAAGTATGCTGAGCAGAAAAGCTTACTTGTTTTCTCTTTTCTTATCTAGGGAGGAAGACTTTATTACAGTCTGAAATGGAATGGGCATTAATACTTGCAGCACATATTAATACATATCTCCTTAAACAGTCCCCACCTTGTCTGACAATCACTGCGATATCCAATGGTGTCAATAAGAGAATAATTGTTTGACAGATGCTGACAACATTTGTAGTTTACTAACTGCTTTTAAACACCGCATTCTATTATTCTTCTTCCTTCCCATGGCATGTTATTGCAGTATTAACCAAACTGAATGAGTAACAAAAGACATGCATTAAAAAGATATGGTGTCCTTAGTCTTTACCTTCCTTTATTTAAAAAAGTTATAAAGAAAGAGGCTTTGGGAGAATAGGTGAATTATACTAAGGGTTACAGGTAAGAGCAAGGGCTGAAGGAAGATAGAGGCATTATAATGCAACAGCAAGAAAGGGAAAGTAAGTTGAAGGAGGGAGAGGACTATCAGAAAAAATAATCTCAGTGGTTGAACTAATACGGTCCATAAGGCTCCAAAGGTCCCAATCCAGAATGTCTCAATCCAGAGCTTAAATCTACCTCTTCATTATAAAAAACTTAGACTTCTGATTTAAGCATCTAATTTAAAAGATATATAGAAACTAAGAAAAATATTTATTTAAAACTGTTTATTTTAAAACTGTGTGCAACTAAACTTTTTATGAAATTATATTGAAATACTGAACATTATAGCCAAATGTATTTCAGATATCCTTCCACTGGTATAGCAAAATTATACTAAAGTTTTATGTGGACTAATAATAATGTGATTTTAGATAATTATTTCTGAACTCCTGATAAGTGATATAATCATAAACAATTCCTCACACATGCACCCCCCCAAAAAAAAAATCTTCTCTGATTAGTAATGACTTTCCAGACTTCAACAGATTGTGGATTCACCTTGCTTCA
>VWZG01005716.1:0-25282 GCA_013396735.1 Grallaria varia | reverse complement strand
GATAGATAGATAGATAGATAGATAGATAGATAGATAGATAGATAGATAGATAGAGATAGAGATATATATTTAGTAGTTTAGAACTGTTATCTTTCCTTCTACATATTTTCCAAATAAAAATTTTGTTTTACAACTAAAAGAGGCATGGTCAGTTTGAGAAAGGAATTTTAAATTGTTTTAGTTTGCTCCAAACTAGGACAAGGTTCAATCAGGAAGTGCTGGGAAGAATGAAAGAAAAGCAACATGGCTATTCCCAGTGATTAGGCAGCTCTCTTGAGAAAGGACAAACCCCATTTTCTATCTGTACTTTAAAAGTCTGTTTCTGGCCTTGTGTTACTCTATCATCAGCTAACACGTGGTCCTTAGAATAAAAGCATACCTAAAGCATCTCCAATGAATAGCTTATCGCTTATTGCATTGAACTTGAGAGTTTCAGACCACACAGGCAATGGCAAAACAAAATATAGTGTATCTTCCATTCTGCATAGAAGAGGAGTGAAACATTTCAAGTCTTTTCATAAAATGAGTTGATGTGGACTTTTACCAAAGGTTTACTGAAGGAAGACACAATTCTATGGAGACAAAGTTTACTTATTCCCAAAATCATAGGGTTTTCTCACGGTTGGTTTTCCCTACTCTACCTTCCATACATTTCATTCATTCATGGCCAGGCTTCACGAACGAAGATTTGGGAAGGGCTCTACCCACGTTTGCTGCAAGCGCGCTGATGGCTAAAGAGGCCGATGCGAGGTAGGCAAGTCCGGTTGCAAAAGGCACAGCAGAAAGTCTCCATAGGCGGTGTTGGTGAGGTACGGTTCTTTCTGCGTTGTCTTTTCTCCTCCAGACTGATTCTACGTGTGTTCTCAAAAGAATCAGCAGCGTTATGGATGGTGTGTCTCCACGCCTCCCGATTGGAGGCCAGAATGGACCATTGATGTAGTCAATATGGCCAAGGCTGAGGTATTGTTTCAGGGAGTCCTTGTATCTTCCTAGGACTTAGATTTCACTGTGCAAGGTAAGTACCTAAGAATAACGGGTGGAAGTATCAACCTTGAAATGCCCAAGCCTTTTCCAAGATGTCCATGAGACAACATGAAAAAAACACACAACCTCAATTACATTATAAATCTAATGTGGTAGCTCAGAGGTCTGTGCTGCCTTTTCCTGAGTATGAAGAAAAGTATGCAGTAGCTCTGTTTAAAGGATCTTCTCCTAAAAAGAGTTGGTAAGTATGTTCTAAACCTTTCCCAAAGTTAGTTTTACCAGTGAGACCAGAAATTAGGCTTGATGAGGTGGACTGTTATGGTAATGCAAAGGTTCAATCCAGAATGCAGTCCTAATGAGCATTGACCAGATGGTGTATTAACTTAGTATAGCAAACCACTGTCACTTCGGTTCTCACAGAGAGCAGGGGATGGATGTAAATGCACACAGAAGTAGATATATATATTTCTTTAGGACCAACATCTTCAATATGTTAACAGCTGAACCTCATATTTTAGCTTTTTAGTTCAATTTTTTCAACAGCTCCCAATTCAGCCTGGCAATATATCATCTGAGAAAAAAAACATCCTGGTCAATTGTTTAAGACCCTCGGCTTTTGTTCCAACATTGAAGAACTGCATTTGAGAAACAGCAAGATTTTAACACTGTTGAGAACACAGCGTACTAAGAACTAGACATAGAGCAGAGGATTTGTTTTTCTGTTTTTTCCCCCAAATTGTCCTAATGGATTTGTATAACACTGACAATACACTAATCCACTTACACATTTTCAGGCAATGTAAGTGAGACCTGAATGTCCCCAACCCCAGATGACATGCAGCAGCAGCCTCTCCAGCACGGCACCTGTTCTGCCCTGGACCCGGTGCTGCAGAACCAACACTGGGTTTTCACAATCGAATGGAACTCTCAAAAGTACCTGAGTTGCCTGGTTCAAAGCCCACAGAAACAAATAACGATGCTCACAGAGCTTTAAGCAGAAACATGCTTTGCTTTTCCAAAAGGCCTCCCAGGAGAGAAATGCAAAATGTTTTTGTACTTGGACTTTCAAGATATGTTTCCCTTGGAAAGAAAGCAGTGAAGAGTTTCTTATTTCTAATCACAGATCCACAGTGTTCAACAAATCCTATACAATCTATAATCTTCTGACAGCTTTAACAACTGAGTAAGAAGAAGTCTCACTGTATTCAAACAACATCAATGCATACACAGGGTAGCTGCAGGTCTCTCACGAAATTTTACAGTCTAAACAATACTAAAAAAAAATCATAGGGATGAAAATAAAAAAAAGACATAAATCTTTATAGAGTCACAATAGTACCAATTATCTATATCGAGTTTTTTGACATGTTACTGTATGACAGGTTTATAGTTTTCCTACATCACTCTATTATGCCTCTGCTGCCTTTTGCATGCACAGGGTGTCTGCATTCATCCACTAGACCTTCCACAAGCCCTGTGTTCTCTCCACTGGTGAACCTGATCTGCAAGAGTCAGTAGAATATTTATTCTTTCTCCATCTTTTTCTTCCACCTCACCATTTTACTTCTGTTTTACAGTTACATTTTACTGTGGGTACGATCAAGCCTACTTTGTATTTGATGACTGAGCATTTTAGATTATACTGGAAAAAAAGTACATAAATGTCTACAAATGCAGGTAGTCAGGACTGACCAACCAGCTGCTATACTTACATTTTTGTACTGGAGATGCACTTGGAAAATGTGATCAACAAGGAATCTAAACCTATGGGAGGACTCCCATTGATTTTAAAGAGTTTTGAAAGATACTCTTCCATATGCAATTGTCAGGTTTTAAAGCACATTCTGAGGAAATTGCCATTTTAGTATTACAGAAGCTTGAAATTTTAGCATAGAAAGTGAGCTAAAGTGCATAAAACATTTTAAAAACTTCGGAAACTTTATTCAGCAGGAGAAAGACTAGGAAAGATGAAAAAGAAAAGCACAAATATGTGCTTGCAAATTCATCTTTCTTGGAAGGCTGATGATAAAAATTAAATTGAAGCTTACAAATTATGGCAAAATAAGGTAGAAATTGAATTAATTTGAATTAAATTGAATTAATGCAATGATGCTGCTAAAAACTACCAAGAGTAAATTTTTACAAGAAGCCCACACCCTCAAACCCTACCATAGTCATAACACAATATGGAGAGACATAAAAAAATCAACAAATGAACTGAACATCATCCAGATCTTTGAGAATTTGATAGCCAAGAGACATGACAGATGGCAGAAGAGCAAACACGCAGACACCCGGATTCTTTTGTGAAGCAATGTTTTTTCAAAATTTTCCCTAAGTGTAGTTGTTTAATTTGCTGAATTAGTTTACCTCCCACATTAGGAGAATTCATAGCAAAGATGGAAGGAAAGCTTGCCAATTTCAAAGCATTCAGATTTTTTAAAAATCAACCAAAATCTCAGAAAGTTTTCATTCCAACTCTGCAGATGGAGAAAATGAGGAACAGATGAATTGAGGGGGTTTATTGTGCACTGAGAAACTCCCGTTAAAATCAGTCAGTGGTGAACACAGATTTGGTGAACACAAGATTGCATAGTAGAGGTGACTACTGCAGTTAGAAACTGGATCTATCAGCTCCCTCAGCCTTATGCTTCAGATTCCAGGTAAAAAAAAATCTCTTTTCTCAAAATAAGACTCATAGCTTTTCAGAAACCATTCTCTGTTAATCTTTTTCCTGAGTTTTGTATCCCATGATAAAGAGCACATGCCAATCTTGTTTCTTAAAACTAAAAAATTTTCTGACTTGCCTTTGCCATAGAAATGTGAGATGGACCCAGATGTGAAAAAGGAGGGCTAATGAATTGTACTTTATTTCGTTTGATTTCAGAGATTTCTATGTGTCCTGGTTACAGGGGCTTGGACCAGTTTATCACTATGAGGGTATAACCAAAACTGTGTATTATACACCCTCTGTGTCATTTCTAATGAACTGTTAATAATGGACCGTTTGCAACAGCTGCCCAGAGCACACCTGACACCTCAGACTACAAGCTGGGTGTTAAAGAACCCTGTGAGATGGGAAGTGTTTCCTTGTCCTCATAGCAATGACTCAGCTGTGAAAACTCCCCTCTGGGGAGGCATCAGCACGTTCACACGCAGCCTGAGGGGTCATCTCTGCTAATGGACCACTAGGGACTGGCACGATAGGCAGCTACAAGGACCTAGACCATCAAAGGTTCCCAAAACATCCCATGACTCACAGAGTTAAGTCACACATTGTGAAATTCCACATCCTGAGGGAGGTACTGGGCATTTCCACCTCAACCTGAGCATGTATAATCTTGGGGTGTGGGGACTTCTGGTACTATTCATCAGATCCAGAGGAGGACCAGAACTTCAACAGGACTGCGACTGCCACTCTCGACATGACTGTGGCCATCATCCTCATCAACAGGTTTCTTTTCCTTTTACTTTGCACTTGGGTTGCCACATGGTGCTCAGCGCAGGGGCTAATGAACGCTGTTCTATTAGTGTCCCAGCGTGTTGGGTTATACATCTGCGGGTTTTGTGGGTTAAAACCAGTTTTTCTCTGTATCATTGTATTTATTATAATCTTTTCAGTAAATTGTATCTCTGACTTGTAATCTGTCTTGAGTTGGGTTCATTTCTCCCACTGGTTTACCTTTAAACCAGCACAATATGCAAATACGATGTGGTTTATTGGAGGATACCTGATGGTGCTGGTGTCTTTCAAATGACTTTCACAAACCTGGCACAACCCTTCTTTGTTGTTCAAACTGTTTCCTCTGATATTGGTATTTTCACCAACAGTGTCTAGAATAAAGCAATCTATACACTTCAAACCCCAACTACATTGTCTTGGGCTCCCCATCCAGCCAGCACTGTGGGATGTCAAACAGAGGGTGTCTGGGCCTCAGTAAGGAAAATGTTGCCAATATGACTACACTGTGTTTCAGTTCCTGAAAGGAGTGTGCTTTCTAAGCTAGTATCCCTGTTGTCACACCTCTGCTTCATCTCACAGAGTCATCATAGAGCTCTCAGGCTTCTGAAGAAGCGTCCGGCAACCAGTGTGCCAGATGTCTCCAGAAACAAACCTCCCCTGTGCTCCAGCTGCTTAACAGGTACAGAGACTACAGGCAAGTTTTCCTGGGCAAACCTAAGGGAAACATCCAGGAAAGATGTATGTTGTGAATACTGGGTTCTCACCAGCAGCTGTTTCACTCTGTAAATCCAGTGGTACTGAGGCCCACTACTTGCTAATAGCTACCTCTAGAACCAGATGCGGAAGAATTTCTTGTCTCATATTAAAAGAATCCCTATATCCTGAAAAATCTATTAAAAAAAATCATTAAAATTTAATAAATTATCTATGTTACTCAGATACTTTAAAACATTTTGCCTCGTTATTTACATTTCAAATTTTCTAAAGAAACTGTTTCATCTTGGCTTTAGTTTCTTGGGATGTTTCTGTGGGAGGCTTTGGTTTTGTTTTTTTTCTATATGTTAGAAATAGCGAGCAAGATTCAAATAATTTCTTTTAACCATATAAAAGATAGATTGTTTTCAGAAATGCATGCTTGTGCTGGTAACTTATCTCACAGTTCTCAGACTCTGGTTGTAGGGAGAATAGATTACTCCCTGAAGGTCTACTCTATTGTCTGCTGAAGGATCTTAGAAGTATAATTTAGATTAGAAAAGTAATATTTAAATAAACACAACTAGAAAAGGTGAACTAGAAAAGCCTATATTCCATAATAATAAGCCATTTGATGCCTAACTTTATTTCATTTTAAAAAATACAAAAATAAAATACAATAATAATTTCATAGCTCAAAAAGGAAGAACTGTCAACAAGAAAAATTCTTTTTCCACAAACATTTTTGAACTACACTAACTGGTGTTTTGCAACAAACTTTCTATACTTTAGTATATAGACATCGTGGATTTAACTCTAAATTAATCGAACTATTTATAGTCATGCCAGATCAAGAGTTACAAAAATATAAATTACATGAGAAATTAACAGCTTTACTACAGCAAACTTTTAATGCTTTTAGATTCCATCTTAGCACTGTAGTCAAAATATATGGCATAATATTTTTGTATACTCACAACAGATCTTTTTTCCCACCATGAAAAACTCATTTTTCTGAGTTAATATACTGATATTTTTTTCAAATATCCATACTAAAGAAGCTTAGAAGTGAATGTCATATATAGTGTAACATTTTTTTAGCTCAGTATGGTGTGCTCAGGGAACATCACTGAGCCACTCTGTTCCCAGTCCACGATGGGAAATGTGTAGAGAGCGATCGACAGCTCTATTTCCTCTAGACCCTACTTTCATCTTGAAGTGACGAGTGCAAGCCCAAAGAAAACCACTCTGCCCAGGTCAGCTGGGGACTCTGCCCAGGGCAGCAGGGAGAGCTGAGTGCCAAGTTGTAGACAGAAGCCATAATGATCAGAAAACAGTGAAGACTTCTGGGGACTAAAAAAACACTTCTGGGGATCACCGTGGAAACAAAGCTGATAATATTTAGGACAAGCTCATGTGCAAGCATTGAAGTTTATAACTAATTTGAAAGTAAAAAACAAAGATGAACTCATGAATGACAATTCTAGCAGAGCTGTTCCAGTGAGAACCTGTTCTCTTTACATCAATACCAAAGTCAATATAATTAACTTGGGCTGGAAGTTAATGGTGCCTCACTGAACTTAGTTTATGCAGAGGGCATTTTGGATTTAGGAGGCCTGAGTAAGGAACTGGAGTTGGCACAGTAAAGGGGGCAAAATAGAGTTCTGAGTGCACGTTATTCTGCTTAGCTCTATATAAAGTGATAAACAGCAGGAAAAAAATGCATCTACAGGAACTAACAATGAAGGAAACTTTGTAAAAAAGAAATTCACAGAAGACCAATAGACTATAGAAACAGATGCATGTTGGTTTTTCCAGAAGTCATTGCATCCACACAGGAGGTCAAGGGCTATGGAAGATGCATCTGTACATTTCATAATAACATATTACATTGGCATTAAAGTTTATAATTCACATTCCTGTGAAGGCTAATTTTATTCATAGTAGGGAAAAGGATAAAAGCTGACAAACTGCAGTTTGCAAATATCACTGTATTTGACACAGATAACAAAGCTTTTCCAAAGTCATCTAAGAGCTTATATGAATATGCATTATACACAGTAATTTCTGCAGAAGCTACTACTGACTTTCCACAGTGAACTTTCAAAGAGAACTGGACTACATATTACTATTAAGGAAATTTAATTTTAACCAGATAATTCAGCTACACCTTTAAATATATTAATTAAACTGAATTAAACTTCCAAGGAGTCAGTTTTGTTCAAAATTAAAGTGACATCAATATGGTATGAAATAACTAATTTCCAAAGTGAATTAAGCAAAGCTATGCTAAGGCTGTCTTAATACTAAAGAAAACAAATACCTGTAGATGTTCATTTTCAAAAGTCCCTTCCTTAGTGTAATGTAGTTTATTTTCTGGGCTTCCTGGAATTAATACAGAAAGAATTTTAGCCAGATATGAAAAATCTCAAGTCAGATTCAGTACTTTTTATGCAAGGCAAACTCCCATAAACCTTATAAATCACAACAAAAATAATAATGGATATTTGACTTATGACATTCTTTTTACACAGAATAACAAAACTATCAACAACTATTGCTCAAATTAACAAATAAAAGAAATATTATTAACTAACTAAAAATATTTTATTTCAGGATCAGCTATGCATTTTTTTTCCTTGCAATTCCTTGGAAAAAACAGATTAACATCTTTCCCTAGAGAGCTTTACCTTCCTTTAATTTACATCTTTCTTTTGATAAGGGTACTTGAATAGGCTCATCTAATACACAAAGCAATCCAACTGACCTCTTTAAGGGAAATTGATTTTCATTTCTCTTAGATTAGTGTACAACTCAAATACGTATTTACAGCATCTTACCTGAGATCAGAATCAGCCTGACTTGTAAGTAACAAGCACTGGTCTTGTAAGTCAAAAGGTTCCAATGAACAACAAACATACTTGCAAATGAGTCCCTCAAATGGCAATTGAGAAAAAATTTTAAAAGTTAACTTGTAAATAAATTTAACATCTACAAAATTTCCTTTGTGTGTCAAGAACTGGTAATGAACAGAGCAGAGATCATCACTGCCAAACACTGCAAATTCACTATCTGTTCAAGTCTCACACTGCTTAATCAATTTCCTGTCAAAAATAATTACATTAAATATCAATTCATATTTTTTAAAGTAAAATTCTTTAGGTAATTTTCCTCATAGAATTCCATACAACACTAATGTACAACCATTTTTAAAAGCTAAGGATACTCCCAGACTTTTGAACTCAGTGTGAAGATAGCTAGTCTAAAATCTGTACCATGTCCTCCCCAGACATCCCATGGCAGCTTGTAAACTCCCCATAGTTAGAAAACTGATGTACAATTTTTAACTTTCTTCTTGAAGTGCACTCACACCTCTACATTTCTCATTGTTTCTTCTCTAGTGTGGGGAAACCAAATTCATTTAATACTTTTATTTTTTAGAACTTCTGCCTAGAAATATTCCCTGGACTTTCTCACACAACTCAGTGAAATCCAGCGACTCATTATAATACCAGAGTTTCCTCCAGAGTAGGTGCTTAGGCAGTTATTTTCATTAATGATGTGTACTTAGATGTACACAATGCTTATGTATATGTACTTCATTTTGGTATACAAGCTTGGAAAAATTCTAATTAAAGTATGTATTTTTTTCTTAGGTAAAGTCTCTTCATATTTGAATATTGTATGAATAGAATTACAAGGGATCTGAAAATTCAACTGTTTTTTTCTGCAGATAAAGTATGAGCTTACTTCTAACCAGAGTCTCACATGAAAAAGAAATTCTACTACAACAGGCAAGATAGATGTCATGGAATCATAGAACTGTAGAATGGTTTAGATTGGAAGGGATCTTCAAGTTCCATCAAGTCAAGAGCCATCAAGCTCCAATTCCTCCACCACGGGCAGGAACATGTTCTACTAGACCAGGTTCTCAAAGTGCCATCCAACTAGAGCACTTCTAGGGATGGTGTATCCACAACTTCTCTGTGCAACCTATTCCAGTGCCTCACCACTCTCACAGTGAAGAATTTCTTCCTAATATCTAATCTAAACCTGCACTCTAAAGCCATTTTCGCTTATCCTATAACTACATGTCCTTGTCAAAAGTCCCTCTCCAGCTCTCCTGTAAGCCCCCTCCTAAGGTCTCTCCTGAGCCTTCTCTTATCCAAGCTGAATAACTCTTATTCTCTCAGCCTGTCTTCATAGGAGATAATTGTTAAAATGAAAAATCTATTATTTCCTCCCAGCAAAATTTAGGGCATTCATGTATATTTGATTTCGATAAACAAATTTCTAATATGAAAGCCAAATTTCCCAGGTTGCAATGTACTCTACCATGAAGAGTGAAGAACTTCTGGAAACCAGTCACTGATATCATCATTGCTAGTATTAGAGGGATCAATAAAACATTGGCGCTTCTATTAAAAGTCTTTTTATCTTGTCCCTCTCTTAACATACCTGCAGCAGCATGTATTAGCCCTAGAAATTAAACCATAGTGTTGTAGCCACCTGGCAGCTGGAAGTTTTTAGAATTATCTGGTACTAGGATCTACCTAATCCTTAAGAGAGGAAAACTTTCTTGCCTCGTCATGACCTCCTCTTGAGAGATATTAATTACAAAACCCACAAAAATGTGTTTCTAAACCATATGGCTGGGAAAGGTATGTTCAGATTTTTCCCTTCTCATTTTTTTTCCTAAGATCATATTTTTACTTAGACCTTGACAAATGCGTGTTTTCTCATCCATGACTTCCTGGTATTAATAAAAGGAACCACATAATTTAGAATGAAACATTTTATTTCATCAAAGTGTCAGCTGTTCTTACATATATAATGACTGAAAATCACCTAGGCAACCTGCATATCTGCACAAGACATGAGAAGTCCTCCAGTGATTCTGGCTCTGACAGCTTGCACAAAATCACTTCTTCTTTAGGCACGAGCATCAGGGAGCCTGTGTACACAAGGCAGCCGAGGCTAACGCTAGCCTTACGAGCTGCGTCTCTTTATATTGCTCATGCAGGCAAAGGAGGGAGGTATGTTCCTCCCACAGATGGTGAGAGTGGCTCTGCCCCTGTTGCCTCTTGAGGAAACCTGAGCCAGAGAGCCCGAGCAGACTGAAGTAAACCTTTGTGAATACGTCCCGGTCTCCACTCAAGCAAATTATGATGAACCCATCATACCTGTCTCTTACTTCAGCGGCTTGTTAAATACAAGAGAACTGTTCCAAAGCTTTCCTTGCCAGATTTAGCCCTTCCCAAAAGTCCACTCTCGGGCAACTGCTGATAAGAAAACCGACTAATAAGTGTGTTTGTATAACCTTAAATTACAGGTTTCTTTCTGAAAACTGATAGTACTGTGATGTAATATTTTTCATATTGATGAGGTTAGTTGGTAAGTAATGTTCCTCTGATTTTTAGCCCTTCATGTAGCCAACAACAAATCAACTTGATTTCTTTCCATCTCATCTTTAATAAAAGTTTAAATTCTACACTCAAAGTATATCCACCCAATAATCATGAGAGTGACAACAGCAAAAAGCCAACCAAGGAAGATTAGTCTAGTTAAAGATCACAACTGTGGGGCCAGGTGGGGCAGATTTGCGCAGAGGATAATTTACTGCACACTGGTACAAATTTTAACCATGAAACATCTTGGTCTTCAGTGTGGCTTTTACCTAGGGAGTTTCTTATCCTTTTGATTGTACAATTACAATCATTTTTCAGCAGGAAGGTAGCACAATTATGCATTCAGATTTTTTTCCAGAAGGAAAAGTATCTTCCAAATAATTTACTTTCAGAGTTACATTAACAAAAGAAAGCAATAAGCATGTAAATCACAGCTAGCAGACAACACCCAAATATGTACTGTGGTTGTAGTCGACCCCCTGAAAATAACTCCAGCTACAAGTGGTTATGTTTGCATTTTCACATTAGCATTCCTTACCCACTGCCAAATCCCACATAAATCAGAATAAGCAAGTTACAGTGCTGAACTACCGCAATCTAAGATTAACTACCCTGTAGAACAGAGATTAAAATTCAGTTAACCTTGAGAGAACATAGATTCAAATAGATTCCATATTTTACTGAGGGGAAAAAAAAAACCAAAAACAAACAAAAAAAAAACACAACCCACCAAATTTCTCAAATCCTGGAAAAAAAGTTTGGAACCTGAATTACATTTGCAATGTTCTCACAAGTCTGTGGGTTGCTTTTTTCAGCCCAGAACTTTGAAACAAATTTATGCTAATCATATTGCTCTCCCATATTCCACTCCCTGAGGCCTCATTTTGGCTTTGGTGTGGTTTTACATTTATCCTTGTGAAGAGTAGGAAATTTATAACTAAATATCATGAAAAGGTGAAGAGAAACATTCCCTTTTGCCTCCATCAGACCAGCATACCAAGAACATTGATGGTATAGATGGACGAAAAAGTGTTCAAGATAGGAAAGAGGAATAGACAGGGAAGGTTGTAGCCAACAGTACCAAGCTTTAGCAAAAAAATCCTAGCTCAATGTATAAATAAATGTTTGAGCAAGAAATACTTGCCAGGAGATACAAATTATCATAAAGGATAAAAAAGAAAAACTTTCTGGCATAGAAGCTGAATAAAGAAATGAGTCAGTGTCATTATAGCCATTATATATATAATTCACCATAAAAAACCATATGAAAGACATAAGACTGAGAAAAAAATTACCAGGAGGCCTTTTTTTCTGGTGTTCTGGGTAAGTTATTGATAAATGTAAAATCTTGGTGGCAAAACTGGAAAAATAAGCAGTTATTTTATCACTAAATACCACCTTCTGGAGGTCACTTTTGACATGCCTCTACTTTTGGTATGTCTCATAAGTCCATAAAAACCAACATAAATATAGTCAAGTGGATCAAATGTGGTTTTGAATTAAATTTATTAGCAAGCTATGTATTACTTTAACATCAGCTTCACGACAGGAGAGTCATGATAATTTAGGTTGGTAGAGGAAAAATTGAAGACCCTCAGCTTTGGTATCTCTGTTCAGGTACTGAACCACAAGTTTGTGTTTAAGGTATTTCTTAGCAGCTATTTCTTACCAGTTGTTGTCTTTGCTCTGCCTAGTTCCTGAGAGTTTGCCAATCATTTTTTTATAATTTTTTGTTTCCCCAATCAGGTAAGGGTTTTTTAGAGCAAATAGTAAATAAAAAAGATGGTAAAGTAGAGTAGCCTCTGTATGAGATACTTGAAAACTGGTCATTGTAAGTCTCTTCATTCTCATTACAGTCTCAGTATTCTGATTCAAAAGAGTATATTTCCCATTTTTAAAAAGCTTTCATTCCTATATTCTTAGTGAAAGTTCAGTAGAGTCTACAGACCCTACAGATAATTATTTTTTTAATGAAAATAAGATGTTCAGCAGCAAAAATAGGTGTTTCTGGGATGTTCAGTTATCTACAGTAAGTCAAAATCATATTATTTTCATCAGCTTCCCTATATCCACATTTGCAACTGCCCACCTTGACGGTGAGGTAAGGGGTACAAGAGCTTTTTTAAATTCTGCAGTCTTAAGGAGGTTTTCTTAAAAAACACCTAATGGCTAATTTTTAATGGTTGCCTTCTAATTCTTACCTCAAAATGCTCACATACCATATGAAGGGTAAGCCACATGTGAGAGATGATATAAAACTAAACAATGAAGGTTCATAGTATGCCAATAGAAGACTTCAGGGTTACCCAACATGTATCTACAGCCAGCTCAGTGATTGGAAATGTCCAAGTTTCCACATATGGCCCATCTGAACTCGTGCATGCATGTGGCAGAAATGCTTCCAAAGGACCCAAAAATTTCTATAAAATTGTGCTGTTTTCAAGCGCTGTTAAAAAAAAAAAAAAAAAAAGGAATATGGCAAAGTAAAGAACTCATCAGCATTTGCAAGAACAAACACCAGAAGAATCCCTCAAGGAGATGTGTGTTTTACTGCATTTTATACAACTATCAAGGTATATAATTTGCATGATAAATACAGTCATTTAATGTCAATAATTTCTTAAAAGTAATAAAACTATTGATTCTGAAAAACCTCGGCATGAAAGAAACTGCTAAGAGAATTTTGTATCTTTTAGCAGCAAGGTATTTATTGACAGCGCTGGAGGCAAGCCAGTTCGCACTGGACAAACTTGCCTAAAGGCATCAGTGAAAGCAAAGTGATTTATACAGTCTACACACAATTACATCATCTTAAATGCATATTCATACAATTACAACATCTAATCATCATATTCATAACAGGTGGAGTTAAGGCGGGGCCTGGGGTGGAATCTTCTGTCATCATCTTTTGGCAAGGCTTTTGGGGCTACTTTTGGTGGTAGTTCTGGCCTTCGGTCTCATTTCAGGGGTCTTTGGACCTTCTTCTTCGGAATTACCTCGATGGTTTCTATTGTGAGTGACCTGCTAACTGAAGCTTGCAAAAACCCTTGGCTCTAGGCCCTTTTTGCCTATTGAGATGTCTACCTAGTCTTGATTTACGGCCTGCTTCTATTCTTCTAACTTTTAGATTTCTTTAGTTCAGTACACAGAACAGAATGAGTTGTTTTAATCTTTGGGCAGCACAGGTAGACTAGAACAAGGTACCTCAGCTAACTCTTTTTAAGCCCTAGTTAAGCCCTAGTCTCGTTTCACTATATTTGTTTATCTCAAGCAATTACCAAAATTGCATACATTGCTATGTTATTTTCAAGCACTATTTCAGTCTCAAGCATGAATTACAAAAGAGAATTTCAGTTGTATTTCACAGAATAATCTGAGTTGGAAGGGACCCACAAGAATCACCAAGTCCAACCCTTAAGTGAATAGCCCATACAGGCATCAAATCCACAACCTTGGTGTTATTAGCTCTGACCAACTGAGGGGTCTTGAATCTCAGGATTTTTAACTACACAGGGAGTTTATGCTCCATAAGTTTTCAGAGCAGGATTAAGGTTATGCAAACATTCACCATTTTTTCTCCCATCATGTGCTAGATATATCCTCACATGCACTTCTAGTATTAATTGGATTACTTAAATAAAACCTAGATTTGAAATCATCAGATCTATTTTCTAGGAACCCACTTACCCCCATCCCACCACTGCAGTACCTAAGTCATGCATGATAGTCTTGTGTAGAAATGGGCTTTTTTGCACATTTTCTCTGTGTGTCTCTCATATGAAGTCTTAGTTCACATTTCCAAATGGTTACCATGTACTCCAGGTGGAAGGCTCCTGCTCTGACCCGCTTATCACAGTCAGACCTATAGCAAGATGGTTTCTCCAGCCAGCAACAGGTGTCATCATCACAGCTGTGAAATTACTTAGATCCTATAGGCCATCTTTAAAAAAGGAATCTGAAAATCAAATACGCCTCCAGTGTTATTTTTAAAACATACTGGCACCCAGCTCCTTCAGGGTGTCAGCTGCCTTAGCACTTCCAAATTAATCTTCCTTGAAAATACCTTGAAAATTTTGCCCACCTGATTTCTTTGATCTTCTAGCAGTATCTGCGACATTGTCTGGGAACAAGCTCCAGTTTACCAAATTCTGGTTCAGGGTACCTGCAGGACCATCATTCTATTCTTGGAGCTGTTAATTGAAGAGTTAAACTGTATTTTTTTAAGGGAGAAAATATTACCAGCTTTTTACTTTGCTTTTTTTTTTTTTTTCTTGTAAGTGCCACAAACATACTAATAGCTTCTGTTAAAAGGAAATTTGGAATTCACAGCTAGTTTTCAACAATGCAAGTTTCCCATGGATACTATTTATCTTCACTTGTTGAAACCAAGTTAGGAGTATGGTGTGGAACAGGGCGCAGCTGCACATTCACTTAGGCCCAGCACCCTGTGCTTTGACATATGATACATTGAAACATGAACTCTTGTATGATCAAACCTCAGCTCAGTCGAAGCTTTGCCTATAAGAACTGTTATTAACAAAGCAGAGAATAAGGAAATAAAGAACTGTAAAAAGAGGATACCTCTTCAACTGAAAGCAGCTGCTCAGGCTGTCTGAAAAACAAGAATTCAATTTGTAGCAAAAAAAACAAGACCACTTGAAAATGTTCAGGGAGGGAGAGAAATATCCTCAAATACAGACCTGACAAGCCTCCCATGTTTGGAGAGACACTCATGCAGCTGATTCCCTTCTTGAGTTCCTCCTCCAGCGGAGCAGTATCCTACTTTTCTTTGCAGTGCTATGCCACGGCCTCTCTCCTGCTTTGTGCCGGACGTGGCCTTGGGTATTGGAGCCTAACACAGCATGGCTGACACTGCCTGGGCAGAGACCACCTTCCAAGGCACCCAGCTCTAAAAGGCTGTGTCCTGTTGCCTTCACAGCCTCTTGTGATAACATAGCTTGCAGGAAGCCCTCAATGCAGGTCATCTCTAACATGGCATGAGCCACTCCTGAGTCTCACATCTATCTCAAAGTGAGGTCTGTACAACTAGAAAGTGATTGCCAAAAGATTTTGTTTCAGCAAGGGATGAAGCCACTATCTAAGATATGGGAGATCCACATTACCGTTCCTGAACACCCCGGTTCAGCCAAACTAACTCTCTCCTCATCTTGCTCATCCCCAGAAAGCACAAGGCACCTGAATTTCAGCCCTTCTGAAGGCTGCTGTGTTTGTCTTCACTAAAAATTACACCTTTCCCTAAGAAACCTCCGCTAGAAAAGTTTTATGAGAGCAAAGACACTTACAAAGAATTTCAGTTTTGACAAGGCAATACTTCCCAGTGATGAGTACAGCTCTCATGGTTGCATCCTAAGGCATCAATGTATGCTAATTACTGGGATGTGGTGAGCTTTGTTCACTGTTTACAAAAATAAAAGCATAGGCAGGAACTCTTTCTGTCAGCTGTCATAATTAGCAGTAAGTTAGTGTTCATGGAAGAAATTTTCTGGCAAGCTGTCAAGCGGAAAATCAAAAATCAGAAGAGGAACATTTATCTGACTTGAAAAACAAGTGTAGCATTTAAGCATGCTTAATGCAAGTCTTGGTTTCACTGCATAGAGCTCGTCTGTGTGGAGAGCAAACAAACTGAAATGAGTACCTTTAGAGAGAGAAGGAAGGGAAGAGATTATCTGACAAGAGGAAAACTGCTGTGGGAACTTGCAGGAAGGTCTAAAGCATCCAGTTTAACTTAATTATTCAGTTTGACAATTCAGGATATAACTCTCAGTAGAAACCTTTTCTTATCTGAACTTTTTTGCATGTCTACAAGGAAATTCACCTTACACTTGTAACATAAGTATATTTGCCTCCACTGAGGACCATGAAGAAAGCTGAACTGGAAAAGGTTTAAGCAAAAGCCACAAAACTTTGTAGAATGCGCCATGTCAAAATTGGAGTGTTGCTCTAGCAAGATCAATGTCTTTCTACCACAGAGGCAATGACAAACTACTCTGCAGAGGGTAAAATGCCACACTTCTGAACCCAGATTTAATGGAATATATACCAAACTCACATTCAAACTCCTAATTTCTCACGGACTTTTAACACCAGATGTATTTTGAACCATGATATTGGATAATATTTTTATAGCATATGCAACAGCACGAAGGGCATGTTACTGAGGAAAACAGATATAAAGAGCCTTCACAGTGAGCGTATGGAACATGTTAGGAATATATGCAAGGTGCACAAATAACAATCCACATGAAAGCAATCCAAGACCACTTAGAGAAAAATTTCCACTTTAATCTGATACAAATCCTTCTTCAATGTCATAAAACCATAGACTCATAGAACAGTTTAGGTTGGAAGGAACCATATAGATCATCTAGTTCCAATTCCTCTACCAGGCACAGGGACACCTTCCACTAGACCAGTTTGTTCAAAGTGCCGTCCAACCTGGTCTTGAATACTTCCAGGAATGGGATAGCCTCAACTTTTCCAGGCAACCTGTTCCAGTTCCTCACCATCCTTACAGTAAATTTCTTCCTAATATGCAATCGAAGCCTACCCTCTTTCATCTTAAAACCACTGCCTTGTGCCCTGTCACTACATACCCCTGTCCCTCCCCAGCTCTGTTGTAGGCATCCTTTAGGCACTGAAAGGCTAACCCAAGGTCTCCCCAGAGCCCTCTCTTCTCCAGGCTGAACAGCCCCAACTCTCTCAGCCTATCCTCATAGAAGAGATGCTCCAGTCCTCTTATCATCTTCATGTTACTCCGCAGGACTCTTTCCATCAGGTCCAGGTCCTTCTTATGTTGGGGCCCCAGAGCTGGATACAGTACGCCAGGTGAGGTCACACAAAAGCAGAGCAGAGGGGGAGAATCACCTCCCTCAACCTGCAAGCCACACTCCTTTGGATGCAGCTCTGCATACAGCTGGCTTTCTGGTGTTGCAAGTGCACATGTCCAAAGCAAGGAAGGAACCACCTGGCAAATTCATCACAGATTAACACCATGAAGCAGAAATTTCCTAAGTGGTGCATTTAGTTTGCAATGTGGGTGTTATTTGTGGAAAGCATCAACAGGGAAAAGTCTGGTTGTCTTACCCTGGTAATATATGTGCTCTTCTCTGCCTTTCCAAATAATGCTGAGATTCCTCAGATGCTAGATTGAATGGCTTTTCAGATTTAATTTTAAAGATGCAGGCAATATTGGGGTTTCTAAAGGCACATCAAGAACAGATTCCCCTCCTCAGAGGCTGGATACCAGCAGGCCAGGCCACCAGCAAGATGCTATTTTCCCCCTGAAAAATAAGGAAAAAAGACTCTGTCTTCCTATCCTGTTTTTTTTCCCTCCATCCTTCATAAGGTTTTCCTGAAAGGAATTCCATATTCAGATCAGCTCTATTAATAAACATGGCAACTTTCCTAGCTACCAACTCTTTCCCTGCTAAGTAGCAAATTTCCATTTCTTTCTTCCATTTATTAAAGCAATGACTCATTTTATACCTCAGAGGGTTATTGTAAAGCTGAAGCACCCAGAATGTGTGAAATGTTCATATAAAAACAAGACACAAGACAGCTCACAAATTCATAAAAAGCTGTTAATATCATAGTAATCCATAAATATTTTTCTCACTAACAGAGTTTGACCCCTGTTTGTGTTTGGGGGGGAGGGGGGGGGGAAGAAAACTCATTCCACAATGCTTATCTCATGAAGACCTCTTTCCACCAACAATCACTTCAAAAAGTGAGCTAAAATTAAACACATTTTGTGTTTGGTTCCAGAAAAAAAATTCTAGCAAATAGTGAGTATGTATCAACAGAAGAGATATGTGTAGAACATGGCCTGCCCTAATCTTCCCTGTAGCATCTTCTGGCAAGGCATATGCTCTCAAACATGCAGTGTCATAGCTGCCAAACAGCCAAGTGTCCTGTGGCAGGTTGTCCCTGGCTGGACACCAGGTACCCACCAAGGCCTCTCTATGACTCCTCTCCTCAGCTAGAACAGGCAAAAAAAACCCGCCTACCTCTTCAAGGGGAGGACTCGTCACACTCTTCCCCTCCTCCAGCATTGGGTCCTTCCCACAGAAGGCAGTCCTCCATGAACTTTCCCAACATGAGTCCTTCCCACAGACTGCAGTTTTTCACAAACTGTTCCAGTGTGAGCTTCCCACACGGTCACAGCCTCCTTCAGGCATGCACCTGCTCCAACGTGGGGTCCTCTGTGGGCTGCAGGGGCACAGTTGCCTCACCATGGTCTGCACCACAGGCTTCAGGGGAATCTCTGCTCAGATACCTGGAGCACCTCCTGCCCCTTCTTCTTCACTGACCTTGGTGCTTGCAAGAGCTGTTTCTCACATATTCTCACTCCTTGCTCCAGCTGCAGTTGTGCAGTTCTCTTTTTCCCCTTCTTAAACATGTTATCCCAGAGGCACTACCATTGCTGCTGGTGGGCTGGGCATTGGTCAGTGGGAGGGGTCCACTCTGGAGCTGGCTGGCGTTACTTCTATGGGTCATGGGGGAAGTTCCTCACAGAAGCCATTCCTGTAGCCCTCTACTACCAAAACCTGCCCACTCAAACCCAGTACATATCCCCACCAACATCAGTGCTTTGTCTGAAAGGAGCTGAAATGTCTTAAAATTAATCTACATTAAATGCTCTGGCTTTGCACTTAAATGAAGAGTTCTTTTCACTTCTCTCAATAACTAAATAGCTTGCTGCATTTCTTCAACAAGAAAGAAATTTCTACTCGTATGTATTTTGCAAATTACCTTGGGATGCATCCAAATTAAAAGAGCTGTAAAAAGATACAGTTGTATTATTTTAATTTATTTGTAGGGTTTGTGCTCTAGTGAGACAAAATGCTTTCTACAGAACAACGTGATGCTTGTCCAATAAAACTTTTCTACCTTTTCCTATACCAATTAAGAAATTAACAATGTTACACATGCTGCACAGTGGTTGTTTGAGGGAATCTAGTCTGACACATTACGTATATGTCACCAGTGAATATTACTCAAATGAGCAGGATTCAAAATTTGTGAGCTCCTGGCCAGAACTGCTATGAAGAGTTAAGCACATACGTTCCTAGAAAGAGCTCTATATTAGTCATCTGATGTTAATGGGATTTGATTTGCAGCTGTGATGTTCATGGGGTTATCACTAGGTCTATGTGGCTTCACTGTATTTTCTGTTTAAAATTTGCTTATCAGACTAAAATCAGAAAAGTACTTTCAGTCACACACAGAGCAATTACTTTCAGTACAGAGCCTGTGGAAAGGTCTGCTGATCTTTAAAGAATAGGCAGAATTAAACAGAATTTTCTACACAAGCGGCATACTTTCTGTATCTTGCCCAGCTGCCATTAACACTACAGAAACCTATAGGCATACATGTACTCCTGAAGTCTTGCAAATGTCCAAATTTTTGCTCTGTTTATGCCAAGCCTGTGACAAACTCTCATGATTCAGGAATAGTACTCTCCAACTTAGTACTCCCACCAAAGACGTGTCGCTCTTCTTCCCCCTTCAACTGGAGGCATAAAAGACAAAGATCACGGGTCAAGTAAGAACAATATACTGGAAGCAGTGATTAGATAAGAAAAAGAACAGCAACAGCAACAATATCTATAACAAAAGGTATAAGAAAAGAAATTACTCACAAAGAAAAACTCCATGACAATCGACAATACTGGACTACTCCCTCTGCCATGTTTGCTCTACCGGAAGGAACCCCTTCTCCCTGGAAGAGACTTCCATTCTCCCACTCCCACAATGATTTGAGGTGGTAAAGAATAACTTCCAGGTCCTGGCCATGCCCCCTCCCAGCTGCTGCAAAAATTAGCTCCTCCCTGGCTGGAACCAGGACACAAACCCCACTCCTTGCCTAGCTCATACTTTTGGCTGAGAGTTGTGGCTTGGACACCTCTCCCACCTGGGCTTCAACATCAAGGGCAGTTGCAGCTGCCACCATTTGGTGTTCAGGCAGGTGAAAATAACACTGCAGTTAACACCACTGACCTGGGGACAGAACATTAATACACTGTGCTCAAGTCCTGCTCTGAGTTCTACTATGTAGAGTTCAAATTTGTGTTACTTGCTCAGATGAAAAAACCTTGAAAATGAGCATGGAAACTCCTGTGTGTTGCAGAAGCTTTGTTCAATGCGGAAGTTGCAGCTTTATTTGTAAAAGCTTTCATTTTCCACTGTATAAAAACAAATACAGCCCTTGCCTCTAAATGAAGTGTTCTCTTGGGATGAGAAAGGCTTCTGCTCTGTCCCTGATCTCAGAGAGACTACATGTTTTTTTCATTGAATGAATGAAATGTCTCAAATTTGGTCAAGAAAAAAATATTATTTTCATAACATTCTATACATTCATATTATTATTATTACTACTATTGCTCCTCACTTTTATGGCTGCCATTTGACGAATAAATTTCTACTTGAAGTTATGGCACAATCAGCAGTAAAACATTTTAAAATTCACAAACACAAACACAGTTAAGAACCACCTACAAAGTGCAGTAGAGTGGGTAAATTTCACTTTGCCCTCTCAGACAAGAAAACAGAAAGTCCATACCAAGAAACATCTGCCAGGTAGCACATTATCTGTGTACTTACATATGGGGCAGAATTGTAACACCTGACAGCTTCCATAAGGCCAAAGCACTATATTTTAATGGGATTCAGAAAAAAATTATACAGATTTACGGATTCACAGATAACAGTTTTAGGCCTACATAATTTTGGATAGGTAAGCCTAATTTCTATGCAGGAGCCGTCCTGCTCCAGACATTTCTTACACTGTGACAGAAACCAGAGATAAGAAATATCATCAGATTGAGGAAGAAATGCTCTGGGAGCACAAAATACCAGATTACCTACTGGAAATGCCAGCATATTAATGTTAATTTTCATTTCAATAAAGGCATTTTTGCATTAGGGCATTTTTGTCCATAAAAATTTCTTCTTCTAGAAGAAAGGGAAGACAGAGGGAGGTATGTACTCCTAAAATGCGTCCTGCCATTTCCTGGGCTAATTAACAGTGTTATTGTCAAGTACATTAAAACTTCACAGTACAAGGTTATTTTCACAGATCAATCAAATAATTGTCCAACAGATGCAGACTTTCAAAGCTATGTTTCAGACTTTTAGAAATAGAAGATTAATACAGTCAACACATTTTTTGCCCATACCAAGCATTAACTAAAAAGCAAGATTTAGTTGCAGGTCTATCATCAGACTGCTTTCATGACTGCTTCCTGATGTTGCTTTTCGAAAACCTTTTTGTACAGCAAAGTATTTTAAAAATGGTAATGGCTGTTTTGGAGACAGACAGATAAGTATTTGCCTTGACAAGAGACATTCTGAAGAAAACATGTCAGCAGTAATAAGTACTCTTCTTCCAAACGGCCTCTACCAAGAAAGTCTGGATTATTTCAGTGAAGTTTCCAACCTCCCTTTTTACCTTGGACCTTTTTCCCACCATACCAAATTTTTGTACTTCAGTACCCATCTTGTCTACTCTATCTCCATACACTCTCAATTGTTTGCGTTTTCAAACCTTTTAGAATATATTTCAGCTAATTTGAAGAGAGATAGGTTGCTTTATAATATGTATATATATAAGTGGGTTTTATAAATTAAAAGTAAAAAGAGATCTTGTGAACACATACATAGGTATACATGTGGTCACAGACCCTTTTTCTCAGGTCTCCTAGCTTTTATCCTCTTTTCCTGAACAACTGCTGTCACTATCAATACAATTTTCTCATACCATGTACTCACCATCATGTCTTCACACCATTAAAACACTAATAGCCACTAACACCTCAGGTTTACTACATGATTTGCTGTAACTTTCCAGTGAAGTACAAAGCAGCAGATACTTTCAATATTTCCTTCTAGCAGGGAAATAGCAACCTAGATCCCTACAGCCTTCAGTCTCCCCCAGGGCTAGTTTGTTTATGACGGAGATGGGTATCTCCCTTCTGAGGATCCCTAAGCCCACCTAAGATGTTTCCATTGGTACAAACAGATTTGAGAACTGAATAAGAAAGCTTGTATTTGCTGCAAAGTTAAAATCAGCATCAAAGAGAAAGCAGACTGAACAGGCTGGTTACTTCTACGATTATCTGCCAGAAGTAATTGTCCTGGTTTCAGCTGAGTTAGAGTTAACTTTCTTCCTAGCAAGCTGGTACAGTGCTGTGTTTTGGATTTAGTATGAGGATAATGCTGATAACACACTGATGTGTTTCAGTTGTTGCTCAGAAGTGCCTGTGCAAGTCAAGGTCTTTTCAGCTTCCCATGCTCAGCCAGAAAGCAGGTGCACAAGAAGCCAGGAGGGAGCAGAGCCAGGACAGCTGACCTGAACTGGCCAAAGGGATATTCCATGCCACAGAACATTATGCTCAGCACATAAACTAAGGGGAGTTGGCCATTCTACCTCTGAATTATCAAAACTGCTGTGTATTGGCTCAGAATTTTACACTTCAGAAGAGAAGAATATTTCCTTCCTTGCAAGGAAACTCAGACCAAATGTTAACACGAACAGAAGATTCTGAAACTAGTGCAAAATCTTAGTTTTCTAATTATCAGTGGCCTCTCGATCCTGATCTACCCCAAGGACATCCTCAAAGTCATGAAATTGCCATTTAGGAGGCATCAGGTGTAATATCCCCATAATTTCTCATTAGGGCTGAAAATGTGGTAAACCATACAAAAACACTAACTACGTGGTTTCTGAGAAATCTTCAGCCTTAGTATTTTGTTTGCAACCACTAAAAAAACTTCACCTCTTGAGAAACTTACATCAACTATGTTATCTAGTAAGGCTAAGCAAAATAGCCTGCTGTCTGAATGAGGTAAGAATGCAGCAGGAGGGAGGAAATTGTTTATTTTTCAAGTTGCATTATTATCAATCACATGAGTAATTTGTGACTAATAACTATACTGATTTTGAGGATGTGGAAAAACATATACCTTTTGAAAATAGGATTACTTTGTCAATTATCCCCATGTCACACATGCAAAACACTCTTGTAGATACTGAAGGGGAAAACATGGTTTTCACCTCTTTTATATTCATAATTAGATACATTCCTGCATAATAAAACATTGTCATTATGGTAAAAAGGTTTTTTAAAGTTGTGTATAGGTTAGAATGTAGTGCATAACACAAATATATAAGGAAAACATTATTAGATGTTGAAATTAGCTGGTTGGTGAAATATTATGGCATTTTTTAATCCCCCAAATACATTTTATGGAAATGTTCAACCTTTTTTGTTGTTGTTGTTAAAATAGCATTTTTTTGCTATTCAGCAGGTACAGAATGCCTTGTCACCAAAGTACATCATCAGCTACTCCTTTCCTGAGCAATAGCTCTCATTGTAGATTCCATTTTAAAATTGTAATTTCTCAGTCCTAAGGAAGAGGTGCCTCTTATAACCAGTTTCTTTCCCATCAGAGACTGGAGTTCAGCCTAAAATTTCTGGGTATCCTTCCCAGAGCAACAGCTACCAAAATGCCCTGCTGTGCTGAGCAGGACCTTGGAACAAAGCTGGACACCATCTTCCCTGTTGTGTCCTAAATACCTGGAAGCTGTTTTACACTCCTGGTCAGCTTAGCACTGTCTTGTCTGAAATGGTGGTTGAAAATATTGTTTTCATCCTCCTAAGATTTTGACTCAACTACACAAATAAGATTTTTTGACTATGACAGAGCCACAGCCTTTAATTTCATGTACTAATTATGTGTGCTGTATGTGCAAAAGTACTTTTATTTATGACATTCCAACTTGCTTTTGATTTCAAAAGCTTTATTTTATTCTTCTGCTACCATAACAGATCATCTTTATCCCTTCTCAATGTCCATTTTCCTCTGTGCTTCCTTCCTTAATAACCCGAATTTAGCTAATGGGAACCCAAGCTGAAAAATTCACATAATGCAAAGTTGCATCCTGCACATTTATTGGGTTGTCCAAGCTGTGATGCTGCTGCAGTAAGTGTTGCTTTTAGGGCAGCATTATTCAGCCACCACTACCCTCTTTTTGTATCCAGGAAAGCAAGGTGTTATCTACTCAGGGAAGTCTTCTCCTCACCGCATTCCCCTATATTCTTCTTCCAGTGGCTGCTATCACACACCCGGCAGCCAGATCCTTTTCCTGAGGGGTGGCAGCAATACAAAGACTATATTTAACATGAAAATTCACTGATTTGTGATAAATTCTGAAATTTTCAATTTAGTTCTGAGGTAAGACAAGAAGTCAAGCTTCCAGAATTTTCCAAACAAACAAAAAAAAAGCCATAATACTTTGATTCAGTCAGTTGAAACAGCTTTTAATCACTCTGGCAATGAATAGATGTACTCATTATATTAGACTACTCACTTGCAAGATACAGTAAAAATGATTTAATTTGATATTATCCAGGCAAAATTAATTTATTTGACAGATTAGGCAAGTTATCATAAATTCAATCAGTTTTGTTGAATCCACATTTTTTTCTGAAGAAAATATCCCAATGGGGGAAAAAAAAACAAATCAGATTTACAATTATTATGTTTGATTAAGAATTGATAAGCAATTGAAAAAAAATCCCAGCACAATCACCCTGACTGTCTTCTTTACAAGGATTACATTACAATTTCCTTCATCAGCTGGAAATGAGCCTACCAGGGGTAAGGCCTCACTAGACCTACTATTTACTAACAGAGAGGGGCCGGTTGGAGA